>JAHLJT010009355.1:115728713-116208243 GCA_031308135.1 Acheta domesticus
TTATCACCTCAAATCGTCTCGTACTACTCATTCATTTACACTACGTCCTTCTTCCTTGAATGCCACCATTGGAATCTCCCTTCATCAGCTATTTGCACCTAAACCTTCCCAACATTGAACCTGCCTCCGCCAGACCTCCCTAAATCAACGGCTACACCATAATCAAATCACATCTGCCTCATCTATTTGTCTTCGCCGAGTCATCTATTAAATCTGCGATCTGCAGTGCCCCCGCCGCCGTCCCCGCCGTCGTCGCCGTTTCCTATTCCACCCCCCGCCGCCTCTTCCGCTGCCTTTGTCGAACATCAAACAATGCGCCCGTGGTCGGCGCCCTCCGCAAATACGCTATCAATCAGGGCGCCTGCGTGGCCGAACGCCGCACCGCGCCGGCCAAGGCAAACAGCAAAGCGACGTCTCAGCACGCGCCCCTCTCCGCCCTCGCTACCCCTTCCCGTCCTTGGTACCGGTTGCCGTCCCTACCACAGTCACGGTCCCTGTCATCGTTCCCGTATCTTTCGTCCCCGTCACTTCCTTGCCTCCGTCCTCGCCCCCTCCCCTTTCCCGTCGTTATTACCGGTTGCCGTCCCTACCACAGTCGCCGTCCCTGTCCTCGTTCCCGTATGTTTCGTCCGCGTCACTTCCTTGCCTCCGTCCTCGCTCCCTTCCCCTTCCCGTCCTTGTTACCGATTGCCGTCCCTACCACAGTCGCTGTCCCTGTCCTCGTTCCCGTATGTTTCGTCCCCGTCACTTCCTTGCCACGTCTTCGCCCCTGTCACCATCCGCGTTCTCGATTTCCGTCTCGTTTTCGTCTCTGGTCCTGTCCGCGTCCCAGATTTCCGTCTCTAATTCCATTTCTGTCTCCACCCTTGTCCCCGTCCTTTTGACTCGTTCCTGTCTCCGCTCAATTTCTCCCCGCTTCTGTCGTTATCGTTCTCGTCTCAGCTGTTGTCCTCGTCCCTGTCCCCATCGTCGCCCCGGTTTCCGCACTCACCCATATCACAGTCGTTCAGCCGTCTCCATCATTCTACCCCAACTTCGTCACAAAAGACCCACCAAACGTGGATCCGGACCACTCAGCGTGTTAGAGAAAGTAATTCGCTACGTACAGGGACACGACTTATCCACTTTTTCGCTACCAGGTCCCGATAATTATTACCAGACCTTTTCTATCGAAAAGTCGTGGATTTTTCGCCGCAGGATTGTAACAATTTCTCTTCTTACGCAGTAACGCGAGATATTAAAAATAACAGCTCATTTCAGCACTCTGCAGCAGTAATGTTCTTTGATTCTTCCTTGAGAATGCCCTCACCTACTGGTGGGCCAGTTCTCAAGGAAATTTGTTTATGGAAAAGCACTTAATTACGCAGGTAAAGCAGTTGCGCGCTAAGGGACGTTGTGCCGCGCCGCGCCGGGTCTCCTTGCTCCGCGATCCGTCAAACGCGCGCGCAGTTGGGCTGCGGAGGCCCCAGCGGTCTGCGAGGCGAGCGCGGGGCGGCGCGGCGCGGGGCGGCGCGGCGCGGGGCGGCGGACGGCGCGTGGGGACCGCCCTCCCTCCCATCGCCGCCCTCACCATCACCGCCACCTGCTGTCACCGCCACCGCCGCCGCCACCGTCTCCGCCACCGCTACCGCCACCGTCGCTACCGCCGCCACCGCCGCCACCGCCACCGCCGCCGCCGCCGCCGCCGCCGCCACAGCCACCGCCGCCGCCGCCGCCGCCGCCGCCGCCGCCGCCGCCGCCGCCGCCGCCGCCACCGCCGCCGCCGCCGCCGCCGCCGCCACCGCCACCGCCACCGCCACCGCCACCGCCACCGCCACAGCCACAGCCACAGCTACCGCCACCGCCACCGTCGCCACTGCCACCACCGCCACCGCCACCGCCACCGCCACTACCACCGCCACCTTCGCCACCGCCACCGCCGCCGCCACTGCCGCCACCGCCACCACCGCCACCGCCACCGTCGCCCCCTCCACCGCCACCACCGCCGCCGCCCCCACCCCGTCCCCGCCACCACTAGTGCCACCGCCACCGCTGCGCCGCGGCGCGCCGCGCCGGCGTCAAACCCCGAGGTCCCGTGACGCCGTACCGCTGCGCAGCAACTCCGCAGTCTTGGGTTCTCGCAGGGGACTCGATCCGCCGCACGGGGAAAGCAGGAGGCGGCGGCGGCGGCGGCTTGGGGGAGAGGGTCCGCGCCTAGGCGCCAGAGGGAGGAGGGAACGTGCATGGACGAGGAGGAGGAGAAGTGGGTGGTGCGAGGATGATAAGGGGGGATGACTGGATTGGAGATCATGTTGAAATCTCTGAATTTCCGAAAATTGCAGAAGTTATAAATAGCGCGAGAAAGTATACGCTGTTGTAGCTTCACTAGTTCTTAACGGTGTAACACTTGTGTAATTCGGTTTCAGTGAAAGAGGCACTTCACGGCACAGGCCTACGTTGATATTTTAAACACCTTCTTGCTTTCCACTGTTGAAAAGCAATTTGGGGATGGAGATTGCATCTTTCAACACGATCGAGCACCTGTTCATACTGCACGGCCTGTGGCGGAGAGGTTACACGACAATAACATCCCTGTAATGGACTGGCCCTGCACAGAGTTGTGACTTAAATCGTATCCAACACCTTTGGGATGTTTTGGAACGCCGACTTCGTGCCAGACCTCACCTATGTCGATTCCTCAATGCAGCACTCCGTGAAGAATGGGCTGCCATTCCCCAAGAAATCTTCCAGCACCTGATTGAAAGTATGCCTGCAAGAGTGGAAGCTGTCATAAAAGCTAAGGGTGGGCCAACACTCTATTGAATTTCAGCATTACCGATGGAGAGCGCCACGGACTGGGAAGCATTTTTTCAATCACGTGTCCAGATATTTTTGATCACTTAGTGTAGAACAACTGTAAGTTAGGTGGAATTGGGAACAAAGTTGAGGAAGGAAAGATCGCGCGAGGTCCGTGGGCATTTTTCTTAGCGGATTACTCCGGCATGCGCCTAATATTGATTGGAAACGACATGCAAAATACCAATTAGTGCAGCCTGCCACTAAAACTCTCCTCCAGATTGTGATTGAATTCGACTCAGCTAGTGATTTCAAGAACGTGCATCGAATGGTATAGATACTAACCCCCTCATATGTTTCCTCTCGTGCCACTTGTTAATTGTAAACTTGTCGTGTCCTTTTCACGTTGCACAAAATGCGAAATGTCAGTGAATATTGTTTAAACACAATGCCTCGCATATTGATAACTTGAAATTCACTTATATGTTGTAACTTCAAATATCATCAATTTTGACTGTTTGAAATTATGTATCGTTCATAGCCTCTTTATTCCATCCTGTGAATGATTAGGCGAGATTTTCAAAAGAATAAGCTCTTTTTGCATTTAATTCCTCAGAGAATTCTCTGTACATGTTGAAAAAACTGTTATATTTTAATGAACTAGATATGAGAAGAGAAATGAGTGTGCAAACCGTAAAATAGAAAATTAGACAGAATTTATTGTGAAGATTACGTGCAAAAAACTCGAACACAATTCAACTTACACTAAAATGGACGAACAGGAACTCTGCGTGAGGCAACGAGACGCCGAGGAAGACATAGACAATGGTCCGATTAAAATAAGTTGGTGATTGACAGTTGCATATGGAAGGGAGCGACGTTGACAGTTTGCGTACCACCGAGCACGTGGTCCCGGGACAAGAAAATAAACACTTGAAATATTTGTAAGTACTTAGTAAAGTAACCAAATCATACACTCATATTGTATAAAGTTACAGCTTCGGAAGCACAATTGTCAATCGCCAACTTATTTTAATCGGACCGTAGGAGTGCGCAGAACATCCAGACTCCCCGGCGATTGGAGTTGCCACCAACTTGAGCATACCGCACAATCGGCTGTCTCTGGATAGCGAGGCGCGGGGTGCGACTGTTTGGCTGCCGAACCTCCCCTCCCCTCCCAGTCCTACACCCCCATACGCCTTTCGTCCCCTCCCTTCTCCCTCCCCGCCCACCCCCCGCAGCCCGTTCAAAGCGGCGGCAGCCCGGGCGAGACGTCTCAAATGAAATCTGGGATTCACGACCAAGTTATAGCGACTGCCTGCTGCGTGGAGGATGTTGTTACACAAGTTATGGGCCTTTGAAGACTCCTCTGGCACCCCACCCCACCTCTCGCCGCTCCCTGGCGTGCCTGCACTATGCCGTGCGTCCCCGTCACTACCATCGCCGCTGCCTCTTGTCCCATCGCCGCAGTTGCTTTCGTCCCCGTTTGTACTCGGGCTGTCGCCCGACCGTGGCAAGTCCTTGCTCGTACTTGTCACCCGTTCTCGGAATCCAGCTTTGCATTCTCCAAGTCTCCTAAACTTAATTTGTCTTGTTTACTCGCCCGCTGACCTTGATTTGCGCTAAAGGAATGTCAGTACTGTCGAGAAAATGGAGGCGCAATGTTAGGACGGTTGAACAATATTACTAGTTGTGGTGACAAATAATATTACCTTTCCAGTTGTTTAGCTTCTTTTACCACGCCACCACTCTGTGACACAATCAATCATATATTTGTTTACAAGAAATTCCCATTATATCTCTAGCCTAAATTTCAGTGTCACTCCTTTCCTCCCTTCTGAGTGAGACTCTTCAGTATCGAATTACTACAATCATTATTTCTTTTGCAAAATAGCACAAATTGTTTAAACATAGATGAAAAAAATTTGAATCTGTTTTATAAATAAAAAAATTTTACTTGTTACACGTATACTTCTGTGATGCTGAAATCTGGGTAAATGTGATGGAATATGAGCGACATAGAATATTTGTTTAGGACAAAAATGGTTAATGCGTCAACAATGGTGTCATAAAACTACAACCGACAGTCACTTTTGCCAATGTTTCATGAACGTGCAGTTTTTATTTTATTACATCAGAAATTTACGCATTACTTTTGTGTAAATTACATTAAAATAATTATCATGTAGGCATTTGACATGTACATTAAGATGCTAGAGTCAAATATTTATAGTCGTTTCTAGAATGAATGAATGAATGAATGATCTTGATTGACTGGTGATTATGAATGTACGATATGAATGATGGGAGCTATGGAAACAAGAGAACCTTTACATTAAATCTCCAGTAATTTTAACTTATTAAATTGAATGTACAAATATATTAAACACTTTTTAATGTGCAGAATTACATTAAGTTTCATGTAATGTATAATACATTAACCTACACTATTTTTGATAGTGTAATTTCCAGGACATTGTCCACCATTCTCCTTCCCAATTACGTACTTTACCACTCCCTTTGTGCGATGGCATCTCACTCAAACTTCAGCCTTCCTCCTGCTCCTTTCCGCGGCCCCGTCCTCTCCACTCAGTTCGTAGTTTCTGCCGAAACGCCGCTTCCCCCAACGCGTCCGCGCAACCAGTTTCCGAAAGTCGTCGCGCGCGATCCTAACTGCAGAAGCGAACGGCCCCACGACGCTCGACGCGCGCTCGTATTGCGCGGGTGTCATTACGCGACAATAAAGCAGCTGCGAGGCGCTAATGCGCACACAACACTTCTCAATTGCCGCGCACTCGGCGCAAGCAACAATCGCGTGCCCCCACAAATTTCGCCGCAAGTTGCGCGGTCGGGTCGCATGCGACTGTTAAACGGCCGTCGTCAATGAGAAGCGTATAAGCGCGTTCGGAGTTGTGTGTGTGAAGTTTACATTAGAACTGGAGAGGGAGGGAGGTCAACCCGTACATAAACGTCGATGGGAAGTAACTGTCGACACGAGCGCGTACAAACAAGTGGCTATTACTCAACTTTCCGCTTTTATTAGGATGTTTCTCTGCCGTTCACGATTCATGAAACGCTCCATGAGAGGCGCTATTTTGGCTGGCGCGCCGCTTTCCAGACTGGCGTTGTGTACGAGGTTTTTAGACCGAAAAATTGAGCTGTCAATATTTCAGGCGCCCTAAAAAGACATTCAAAGCTAATCTTTACGGAGCTCCTTTTCTGCCGGCGGGGGCGGAGGCGGTGGCGGGCAATCACGGCGGGATATAAATTCCCAAAACGATCATTAAACGTCGAACGGGGCCGTCGAACAGCGATTGTACGCATGTCGTGGTGGAGGAGCGTCCTTCTATTGACGCCTACCCTTCCCCCTCGGTCCCTCTGTCCTCAGACGCGCCGACGTCGCTAGTCCTCGCTGCTTCTCGTCTCAAAGCTTCGTATCTCATTATTCCTTCGTTTCTCATATTCCGCTCCTCCTTCCGCGTTCGTGAACGCTGTTTTGGAGCCGGCTGGCGCGGGGTAAGATTGCGTGACATTTGTGCAGCATTTTGAATGAACCCTTTTCCAAGTTCTCTTGATTTATCTTCGATTCCTTTCCTGTTATCGTATCGTGACTTTTGTCACCTCAATTTTCACAATTTGCTGTTGGCATTAATTAATAGGGATCTCTAGTTTCAATATTTGGTTTATTAACAATTGAAATGTCGTGACAACAATAATAACCCATACTAGTAACCATCATAATTCTGAATAACCCATACTAGTAACCGGTTCTTGTTGAAATGCTTTCTCATTAATAAAATTATAAATGTTTAAAACACACTACTTTCTTTTATTAAAATACCCAACTTTCCTTTACTAAAATATAATATCTAAACTCCGTGAATTAACATACTTTAGTACTAAGAAGTCACTAGAATCTGTTAACACAATTTTAATAATTTTTGGATCAACATGCTCTTGCTATGATCTACTTTGTTATTACTATTACCACTTGTTGAAACATATACCTTATTCTCCCTCATATTTGTTAGTATTATGGTTAATAATTTTGAAATTATTAAGAAAACGGCTTTCACAATTTATCATGATCATTTATCATTTATATGACAATTTATCATTTAAGTATATTGACTTTAATTTCGTTTACAAAGATCTTTTACTTTCGTCTATCGACGCCAGTGAGTTTTCTCTATTATGAATTCGTATTTTGTATCTGAAATATCATTTTCATTAAAAGTGCGAAAGCATCGATTTTCCTAATTTTGTCTTTCTTGTAATCATCAATTCTTCATCGAATTTCGAACTTTCAGATTACTATTCTTAGAAACTATTGCCTCCTTTTCTTCGAGATGAAAAACCTTATCCTCGACTTATTTTCTGCATCTATTTGTAGGTAGAGTAATAATACATTTCATCGTCAGTTCATTAATTATTGGTCCACACATTTATTAAAATCTGTTTCACTATACGTATGTGTGTTTGCTTTAGTTTGGCAGACTTTTATCATAATTTGAAATGCCTGTAGAACCAATTAATTTAAGTATTGAACTGAACTTGTAATCTTTACATTAAACTTTAATAAACACACATTCCAAAAGTTCTGGAAATTCAGCTCTTTTGTAAGACGCATCTGCTCTCCTCCCCCTCCGCTACCTCCTTCGCTTTCCGCTACGGCCGCCGGAGTGTTTGACCGCAGGGAGCGCCATGCGTCACCCCTGGACGCTCCCGCCCATGAATAGCAAGTCCGCCACCCGCGCACCCGCCCCACGACTCGTGAAGGATATCGGAAAAGATTTAATTTATTCTCCGAACGACGAAGAGGGAATATTAAAAACGCCACGCAGGAATGTGGCCGCAGAGACTTCGGAATTCCACCAGACATATTCACGAGGGACCACCGCCAGGGGAGGAGAGGGACGGAGGGACGGCGGTTGTCTTGATAAGAAAAAATCCAATTTGTTTCCTTGGTTTATCCTCCAGGAAAGGCCTCCTAAAGGGGTGGTACTGCATGAAATTAATGTCGATGCGGATTTCCGATATGGAAATTAACTGAAGGTTTGCCTCATCTTTCGTTAGTTAATTTTTGGAGATTTTTTTTTGTTTTACTTCTGCCGAAGCTGGTTTCCAATTGGCACGTCTTTTACTTGAAATGTTCGTGAGTAATTGAAGATCGAGAGAAGTGAATTTCGGAGGTGAAAGAGATGTTTTTGAATTTTAGATGTGAGTGCACAAGGTAGTATGAAAGTTTTGACATTTATGGAAATGTCATGTTGATAATGACGTATTTATTTGTATTATTACTTGGCTGTCATTGTTTTGCAGAACTAGAAAAAACCTCTGTGTTACTCAGGTATTTATTAATCATAATGATCTTTCAGACAGGAAAAATAATTATGTGTATGGTGAATCCACGCCCTACCATGTCCATACCCCGCCTCTCCCAGTCCCTTCTCCATCCGTTCCCCGTCCGTTCCTCGTCCGTTCCTCGTCCCTTCCCCGTCCGTTCTCTGTCCCTTCCCTGTCCCTTCCCCGTCCCTTTTCCGTCTCGTTCCCGTCCCTTTCCCGTCCATTCCCCGTACCTTTCTTGTCCCTTCTCCGTCCCATCCCCGACCCTTTCCCGTCCCTTCCCCTTCTCTTATCCATCCCTTTTCCGTCCCGCTACTCTCTGTAGTCCCACTCACCGAGCTTTCCGCTCTCCCTCTTAACTCTGCCCCGCCGCGCTACACACTGCCACACCTGGCCCACTCTATCAACACCGCCTCTACTCTCCCCTCCTTGGCATGTTTGATATCACCACTGTTGCTGTGCGCAGCAAGAAACAAATGATTTATTGCATTCTCCCGGCAAATTCCCAGTAACAATTTTCAAAATCAATTAATTGCCTATCGAAATGAATCAACATGCAATTAGTAGGAAAATTTATTTGGTTTCAGAAACCTTAATTCATGTCGGTGAAATTACTGTTTGTGAGATATTTGCGAAAACGCATAGAGTGCACACTTAAATTTTGCTATAAGGTGTAAGAAAGATGAATATAAACAATGTTTAAGAAATCTGCTACAGACAGTAAGTTTTCTCTTGTTTTGAAGGTCACATGTTCAAAATTTTATTCAAATTGGAGTAAAACTAGATTTATATGAAAATCAAACTAACAAATCTTCGTCTTTACATCAGAGAAAATAATTTGAACAACAGTAATTTAAGTTATACCCGATAAAACACTCTACCATACAGTAAAACCCACATAGCAATCTTTTGTCGTTTCAAAGTTTACTTCTGACAAACGGACAAAATCATAAAAACAATTGAATTTGTTTTGTATCATCAATCTTATGAGATTATAAAAAGGAAGTCATTTTGGAATGACATATACACCCCAATTTTATTTACATAAATTTAACTTTTTTCGCGTGTAATATTTTTTCATGCCCATGATCCCTGATCAGAGAAGGGTGTTTCACCCTTTAATACAACAGAGATGCTAACAAATTCAATACTTCTACGTTATAGAATGTGTCGCAAAATTTCAGTAATTAATTTTTGCACATCATTTTTGTTTGCGATACATAGTAGGAATACAATTTTATGTTTCACTGACATTTCTGTTCAATAAAATACATTTATTACAATAGAATTCTAATCTTGGGTATTGTAACACCCATGTAATATCAGTGAGAAAATAAGAGATTTTTATTGGAAAGTGAAAATGTGTATTTTTTTCATATACATTTCATATACATTCATATACATTTATTATGTAATAAAAAAATGTAAGTTGCAGGAAATTCATAATCCTTCCACGAAATATTTAACACTAACATAACTACAACACATGCAAATTAATGAGCCAAACAGTCTCTCTAATTCATTTAGAAACACGACACATATTGAACCCCCGCGTGAGAAATTCCTATCATTAAGGTCAACGGTTGTACATTTCATTCATCGTCGATGTAACTCTCCATGTTCACACACCGTTATGAAACACAATTTGGTGATAATTTCGCCGCTCTCTCCCCCCTCCCTCGCCTTCTCCTCCCCCCTCCCCCGCGCGGAGACATTCGCTAGCGCGGATTTGCGAGGCGCGGTCTCGCCTCCGCTAACGCGCGCGCGCGAAAATATGTGTCGAATGCGCGCGCCCGCGTGCCATTGTTTCACCGCTTGTAGCGCCCCTGGCGGCCGCGCCCGCGCTGTTTATTGAAATTCCGGCGCGCGCGGGGCGTCGTATTAAATATTGGGCTCCCGGCTGGAGGCCGTCACACCTGCGTGGGCGGCGGGAATGCGGCGCCACCGCAGGGCGTTAAGCGTCTCGCCCGGCCTCGGCCCGCGAATCTCGTTCCGACTGCCTCTCGGCGCCGCGTCGTGTCTCACGCCACCGCGGTCGGTTCCAACACGCCCGGTTTCGTTCAGACCTGTCCTGTTCCATTTCATCCCATTCAGTCCTATTCTATCCCATCCCACCCCACGACACTCTTCTCCACTCCACTCCACCCCTCCCCACTCCACTCCATTCCACCCCATTCCACCCCACTCCATCACACTCCACCCCACTCAATCCCACTCCACCCCACCCCATCCCACCCCACCCCACTCCATCCCACCCCACCCCACTCCATCCCACTCCACCCCACTCCATCCCACTCCACCCCACTCCACCTCACTCCACTCCACCCCACTCCACGCCACTTCCCCCACTCCTTCCACTCCATCCTACACTCGTGGCAACTCCATTCCGCCATACTATCGTTTACGAATGTTTATGTAGTCTGTTTAATTTTGCACTTAATGCTTATGATCAGACTGAAAAAGTAGAAAACTTAAAGGTGGCTGACAATTCTAATTATACTATCATCATAAGTAGCACATTACATCAAACTAGTTTCAAATAAGACTGCACGAGCACGTCACACCGAACCAAAATAAATTCAGAGCAAATCATCGCGTGACATGCAGGGACAAAACGCCGCACGATATAAATGTTGAGTAATCACCGCAGTAACGTAATAACTCTTTACCCCCGATGTAACTCCCGTTTCTCGTGTCGCTCTGCCTACATTTTTATCTGATAACTCCGTCCATCTGGCCGCTTTCGCAGTACCCTATGATTACCGCCTCCATACAACATACATTTAGCGAAGGGCGCTCGCTATTTCCATGCGGCCGGTCATTAGTTTTGCACGCTGTGCATGCGCCGCGCCCCGCCCCGCCCCGCCGCGCGCCGGTCGGACGAGGAAAGCAATACGTCCGCCGGATGAATATAAATAGTTGTGGACCGTCCCATACACGCGCCGTCCTCACGTGGTGCGACTCCGCACGTGTGGAGCCGTGCCGGCGGCCGGCACGCTACTCTCAATCATCCGCGGTCATCACCGCCGCCTCCGCCGTCATCATCATCATGAGCGAGTCGGCGCGGGGCGGCGCCGGGCACTCCATTGCGAGAGAGGGGCGGGGCCGCCCGGCCGGCACTTCTTTCATTTATCACCGTCCGTCAAGGCCTTCCATTAATCGTGGCCCGGAGCCGGGTGGCCCGGCGCGCGGAGTACAGGAGGCCCTGGCGGGAGTCGAAACGCGGCCACCTGCGTTCGGGCAGAAAAAGAGATGAGGTGTGGGGGATGATATAAATCGGAGGTGGCCCCGAATCGTTTACGGGGCCGAGAGTAACCGTCGGCAATCGTGTGGGAAACTTGAAACTGATTTCAGGTGAAGGAATCTAATGTATTTCGGACCGGTTCAGAATTCTTCAGATGGAAATTTCTTACCGCCAGTACTATTACAGTCACCCGTAGTATTGCAGATGCAGATTCTAGAAGACTTCTGACAGAAATAATGCTCATGATTTTGAGACCTGTAACAGATACAATGGATATTCTCTTGAGTGGAAAATGATCAACATTTTGTTGAAATGTGTTGAAAGTTACTATAAATTACAACCTATGCACTTTATTCGGTAGTTTTAGACTAAGTCTGAGGATACTTATAACACCCCATGAACTATTTAGAAGTTTTAGCGTATTGTAAGCGGAAGCGAGGTGACGGTGATACCTAGAGTGCATAGGACTATTGTGGGCCTCGAAACAGGACCACCCGTGTTCGCGCTGAAAAAGATAGGCGGGTGAGGGAAATGGTGGGGAATGGGGTATAAATCAGAAGTGGATGAATCGTTTAGAGGGCCGAGAGTAACCGTCGAGAATCGCAAGAGGAACTTAAAATCGATTTCAGGTTCAGGAATCGAATGTATTCCGAACCGGTTCAGAATTCTCCGGGTGAAAATTGATTTCCGCCCATACGAGCTCTCAACTCTGTGAATGAATCTCTATTGTCTCATTATCACATATTCTTCAATTGAATCGTGTATTTTTGAATAGTTTTTTCAAAGCTATTTCAGGAACTTCACTCGCACACTTACGGTGAAAATATTCAAGGTGACAAGGTGAGTATTTCAGTCATTGATCGACTCTAGGAGTACCCTTTCAGAAAATACACATGATTTGAAGAGCTGGAACAAGTACAATGGTTTTTCTCTTCATAGAACTGCAATTGCGCAGAAAAAGAGATCGGTTGAGGAGAAAAATTGTGGGGAAAGTGGTTTAAGTGGTAAAGAAGTGGCCTTTGTTTAGGGGCCCAGAGTAACCTTCAGGAATCGCGTGGAGAAATTTAAATTTATTTCAGATTCAGGAATCGAATGTATTGCGGACCGGTTCAGAATTCTCCAGATGGAAATTCCTTCCCGCTCATTTGTGCTGCCAACTCTGTAAGTAAATCACTACTGTCGCATTACCACACATTCAACATCAGGATTTGGAATTCTTCAAAGTTATTGTTTAGAAACTTCACTCTCACACCTACGGTAAAACAATTCACTGTCTCATAGTATTACAGACGAAGATGGATTCTAGAAGCCCCCTGTCAGAAATAACTCACATGATTTTAAGAGCAGGTAGCAGGTACAAAGTAATTTCACTTCGAGGAAGAACGATCATTTTGTTGAAATGTATTCAAAATTGATACGGAATAGAAACTACGCATTTTATTCGATAATTTTAGACTCTGGTGATGCTTAGGGGCATAAATTACGTAACGCAAATTTCGAGTATTTGCAATACCCTTCTCCCCCTTGTAACGCACTACCCGATCTCTACGTGACGTTGCGTAACGCTGCCTCAGGCCCCCTCTATCCTCCTTTACCGTTACGTAATTAACCCCTTATAACATCCGAGGATCTACCTAAGTTTAAGCGTATTGCAATAGGAAGCGAGGCGATGGTGATTCCCATAGTACAGAGGGCCATGGTGGACTTCGAAACAAGGCCACCTGCGTTCGCGCTTTAAAAAAAAAAGAGGCGGGCGGTGGCTGCGGGGGCGGCGGTAAATTGAGAGGGCGTAGGACATAAATCGGAGGCGGCCGCACCGTTTTTAACCGGACGCTCGGATTAACTCGGCTCGCAACGGCCGGAACTGATTCGTTCCGCGGCGCCGCCGCTAAACGAATCCCGCAGAGTCGCTCTGCGCCGACTCCTGTTGTGCCAACTATTTCCCGCGCGTGTCCGGTGGCGCGTTGTTTGTGTGTAATATGTTATGCGTAATTGAAATCCCCGGGTGAAACGGACTATATTTATCCGCATTTGCGTGGCAAATCCGAGACCTTTGGGGTGATGTTTTGGCGCAAATTTGGTGCGGGGAATCGCGCTTATTCATTTAGTATTAAATTCAATGATATTGAGTAGAGTTACATAGTATCAATCCAATAAGCTTCCTATATACTTTATATAAACAATTACTGGTAATGCTTTTATAATAGTGACTACATTGAGAGATGTTTATTGCCTCTGTACTGAAAGTGTTGGTTCGAAATTGCATTCAATTTTGCTAATAAAAAGTTATTATGTTGTGAATGGGAGGACACTTCTAGTGTATCGAAATGTTCAAACTCTGTATTTGGATACTTATAAATTGACCTTGAGAATGTCATCTACAAATGTACAGTCAACCTAAACTACATTTTCTGCCTATTCAAATGATTTGTATATTTAGTGTTAATTGTCTGGACATTTTTTAATAGCCGAGGGTAACTTTCTTCACAATAATAAAAACGTTCCGAAGGCGAGGTATTTCGATAACGAATTCTTTAAAACATCACCAAAAAGTTTTCTCTAAAAGTGAATATCTTATGCGCAGAAATGAAATCTTGGGGAACTTCCTCCCTTGAATCCCCAAACGCCCATAATTAACACATGCAAAGATATTTAATTTCGTTGGCGACCCCTCCGAATCAGTGAGCGGAAAGGCTCTCCGCGCGCGCGTCTCGTCTCGTCTCCCGGGGTCCCAAGGGCGTTCCGCTTCGCGAGACTCAATAACTCGTCCGAGATGAATCAATACATAACGCGCCGAATCGAAGCGGAGCGAAAACTCGCGGGCGGCGCCGCCGCTTCTGGGCGCCTCGCGCGTAATTGGGGAGACCGCGGCGACTCCCGGGGGGGGGAGGTAGGGGGCCCACGCTGGGCGAATGGCGGTTTTAGGCGGGCAAAATTAGTTTATAAATACATGTAGATAGATAGATGGACAGACAGGAGAAGAGATGGATAGACAGGATAAGAGACGGATAGACAGGAGAAGAGATGGATAGACAGGAGAATAGATGGAGAGAGGAGAGGATAGATGGAGAAACAGGAGGATAGGTGGAGAGACAGGAGGATAGATGCAGAGACAGGAGGATAGATGGAGGGACAGGGGGTAGATGGAGTATCAGGAGGATGGATGGAGGGGACAGGATAATGGATGGAGGAACAGGATAATGGATGGAGGGACAGGAGGATGGATGGAGTGACAGGAGGATAGATGGAGAGACAGGAGGATAGATGGAGGGACATGAGGATGGATGTAGAGACAGGAGGATAGATGGAGAGACAGGAGGATAGGTGGAGAGACAGGAGGATAGATGGAGAGACAGGAGGATAGATGGAGGGACATGAGGATGGATGTAGAGACAGGAGGATAGATGGAGAGACAGGAGAAGAGATGGATAGACAGGAGGATAGATGGAGAGAGGAGAGGATAGATGGAGAAACAGGAGGATAGGTGCAGAGACAGGAGGATAGATGCAGAGACAGGAGGATAGATGGAGGGACAGGGGGTAGATGGAGTATCAGGAGGATGGATGGAGGGACAGGATAATGGATGGAGGGACAGGAGGATGGATGGAGTGACAGGAGGATAGATGGAGAGACAGGAGGATAGATGGAGGGACAGGAGGATGGATGTAGAGACAGGAGGATAGATGGAGAGACAGGAGGATAGATGGAGAGACAGGAGGATAGATGGAGAGACAGGAGAATAGAGGAAGAGATTGTAAATTCATGAAACATTCACTAACAAAAAACACGAGAAAGAAAGAAAACGCGTGAAAATGAAAAAATGATTCAAAGATCCAAAAAATGACTTGAAAATGACAAAAAAAGACCTAATTCCTATACATTTATATTACTTGATACATATAAAAATTCATTTTCAACTTAGCTACGTCTAGAATGCACCTATGAAATAGATGGCATGTCATCTCGAATCTGAGCCCTGGTTATTACTGTTGTATACCAACCTACGTTAGCGTTAAGTAAACAAATTAACAATTTGTGCATTTTCCAAGTGAAATTAATTCCCCCTTTTGTCCGTCGAGGAAGGGTGTTCGTGCCAGTGTGCAGGGGGGCGGGGGCGGCGGGCGCGCTGCGAGCGGGGCGGGCCTCTGCCGGAGTTAGCGACCCGGCCCGCCGGCAAGCTGTTGCCACGCAATGGAATTACCAAACTTGACCGGCGCGGGCGGATGCGACGGCGCGCCGGAAGAGGGGGCGGGGAGGGGGCTGGGGTGGGGGAGGGGACGGCAGGAGCGGGGGCGGGAACAGGGGTAGAGAGACGCCGTCCGATGACGAGGAAGAGCAGGAGGAGAGATAGAGGAGGTAGTGTGATGGACGTCAGAGAAGGTAGTGCAAATGCACTGCAGAAATCAGTTGATTTTGGTGTGAGATGATGATGAGAATTGCTGATGCTCTGGAAGAGAATTAAGGGAAATACATAGGTAGTGTTTGGCAATAAACGTGTGTAAAACCACATACGAACTGCACTGTGTAAATGAACTATTTTACTTGCAAAAAAGCTTTGAAGACTATCGTCCTGCGTAGGGATGCATATAAAATTGACATAGTCTACGAAAAGAAAGGTGCCTCTGAAAATTACGAATGCAGGAGACTTTGTTTGAAAGGTAACAAATTATCTGTTCGGTGAACATATAATCATATAGAAATGTTATTAAGTGTATAATATGTGCTGGTTCCTAGACAAAGAAAAAAAGTGCTGGATGGTATTGATTGATGAATTTCATTTCCTGAGGGTTGTTTTAGGTTTTGTGATTTTATTTATTTAATTTGGGGAAAGGTTAATTACTTTTATTGAATTGATACAAAGAGAAAACAAGAGTAAATAAAGAATAAAGTTAAGCATTCTGCAGAATGAATGTAGAATAAACTGAATGTAACATTTTTATACACTTTGTCATGTTCCATTAGATGTAAAGGTACTAGTTCCACTAGACGTAGTATAGATAAACTTAATTCTCTCTGACGAATCATAAATTATTCATTTCCTTTCACTTTCCATCAACATTTTTAGAAAGGAATACTTTTGATGGTTGATGTGCGATTATTGTATTGTTGAACGAAAATGCTGCGTTGTGGAAAATAATGCTTTATCTGAAAGTCCCTACCATTAGCGCCAGTTATAGTTATATCCCATCCCCTCTCCAATCGGAGGCGCGTGGGTGTGGAGAGAGGGGGAGGTAGTGTGTGTGTGGCGCGTCGGCGGCGCGTGCCGACCGCGGCGACGCGTGAAGACGTCTTCCAGATGCCCCGCCCCGCCCTCCCACGCGCTCTGCAGGCGACTCGGCGCGTTATTGGAGCCTCTCCTTCACCTGCGAGACGACGCTGCTTGCGGGGTTCTTCCCCTCTGCCCAAAGCCGCCGACTGAGTGGGCGCAGGAAAATAAGTGAATGATGTTTTGAAGATTTGATGCGTTGGCGTTCTGAACGGAATACTCTTGTGGTCGTTGCACGGGTACGAGTAAACACGCCTATTTTGGACGAAACGCAGTCCGATTTAAAAATCTCCTGGGAGGAAAACTTAAAAGAGGAGATCGTATCGTAATGACTGGAGCAAGCGACTACCACTAGAGTCCGCATTCAAATACTGGCCAATCCAATGAATGCATTTGATGGAACCTTTCACTCCCTCATTTCTGATCATCATTCACCTCATAATCATTATCTATAACCTTATGTCATAACCTATTGGTGTCAGTGACCTCTTGACTGACTCTTAATCCCAATTATTAAACAAAAAATATTTCAGAAGACAGTTTAAACGATGAAATGATGGCGATGAAACTATATAGTTGCATGTATACAGAGTTTTTACAATACGTAACAGTTTAGAAAAATGGAGGAATTATTTGAAATATAGAAAAGATTTCATAACACTTTTCAAACCACCACTTCAGTCGCCGGTTTTTTTTGTTTCAAGAAAGTTCAGAATCCAAACGTACTCTGTTCTTTTCCTTACCAACATCCTTGCATATTTTTCAGAAGTTGATTGACCGAGAAGATGTTAGGCGCGAAGAAACATAGGTCGTAAAACCCACACTTGGAGCTGTCATCAGAAGGAATATCGTTCTATCCCAAAGGCCACGTGATAGATGCGCCCCCCCCCCCCCGGAATCGCGCGCGGAGACCGAGCGGCGAGGACGCATTTAGGGCGCCCCTCGAAATGTGGAAATGGCCCATGCATCTTGATGCGGCCAATCGAACGCCCGAACAAGGCGTCGCCGCAGCCGCGCCCGCATAAAACGCGCCACACATCACTGCCAGCACAGCAGCCCCATGCAAAGCGGCCGGCTCCGGCAGCCGCCCGCCCGAACGCCCGCCCGCCCGCCCGCCCGCCCGCCCGCCCGCCCGCCCGCCCGCCCGCCCGCCCGCCCGCCCGCCCGCCCGCCCGCCCGCCCGCCCGCCCGCCCGCTCTCTCGGTCGCCCACCCGCCCTTGTCGCCCGGCCGGTGGCCCGCTCAATCGCCCACCCACCCACCCACCTGCCCGTCGCGCGTCGCCCGCCCGGTCACTTGCCCCGTCGCCGACCCCGTTGCACGCCCGGTCACTCCTCCCCCCACGGTCGGTTGCCAATCATTGTCCTCCACCGTCTCCTCTCCTTGCCTCTCATCCTTCCCCTGTCCTCTCACCTCTCACATCCTTCTTGTCATCTTACAACTCTTATCACCCACCTCCCTCCTCTTACACTCCCCTGTGCTCTCCTCCTCCAGAATCATGCTTCTCGTCTGTACCCGACGTTCCTCCTCACTGAAGTCCTAGGACAAGCCCCTGCATCGTTATCAACTCCCCCTACCGATCAGTGGCGCATCATTTCTGCCATCACCTGCTTCCCTTGCCGCCAGCAGATCCTACTCGAGCAGGCGGGAGATGCGCCGGCAAAAGCTTCTGGACAAGTGGATCTCCGCTGCGTACGGTTTGTTGCGGATCATATGAACCGACAGATTTCGCTCACGTCTATAGTGCGATTTTTATTACTTTGCCCCTCAAGCCCCTATGGACCCGATGGAATATCACACGGCATTTCGCGTCTTTCTCGCTCGTGCTTGTAGATGTTGCATGATCGCAAACAGTGCTTGATACGGTCGCGCATATGCGATATCTAGGGGCACGACTGAGAAAGACGCGAAATACCGTGACATATTCCATCGTGGAGACGGACCTTGAGGGGCAAATTTAAAATAATCGCACTGTAGGTGATCCTGTTATTGTAGGTGGGATGTTCTGACACTTCAGAGCGCACAGTTTTTCTTGCGGTATTTCTTACTGAAATTAAGTTATTTTTATTTCGTTAACTCGCATCGTTTTTACTATTGTTACTAGTCACCGTTTTTAGTATTGTTCTATTTTATAAATGC
Source organism: Acheta domesticus (assembly GCA_031308135.1). Lineage (NCBI taxonomy): Eukaryota > Metazoa > Arthropoda > Insecta > Orthoptera > Gryllidae > Acheta > Acheta domesticus. Next base: position 115,747,483 of record JAHLJT010009355.1, read on the forward strand.
CGTAATTTACTGCTTCTATTACTACCATGTGAAATTTAACTTGACTGATCTTGCATCAAAAATATGGAGAGAAAATTCAAATACATTGGTTATTTCACAATTATTTCCTGTCACTGATAATGTTGTGAACTAGTATCGTTATTTTGTAAATGATTCTTCATTTATTTCTATCTTATTTTACTACCCTTAGAAAGTTGTCTCTGTAATAAAATATCTCCATGTACAATGGTTGCAGTATTAACTCTGACTTTTCGATCGCCCACAAATTGATGACAGAATTGTTCGGATTTTTTCCCGAAATGCTGATCTTCTTCAAGGTGCATACTTTAATACCATTCCTCCTGATGGTCATATCTCAGGTTTTTCATTGTAGTCTAAGCTACTTTTTGTGTACATTTTCCCCAAATCTTAAACTTTACATCAATCTTCGTACTATTCATTTTATTTCGTTCCTCCTTAACGTCTCGTAACTTCCATCCCGTTCGCACCTCACTTCAACGGTGCCTGCGCCTAGCAGAACCAAAACGAACACCGGCATAAATTTCATCCCCAGAAATAATACAGCGCCTCCACCGATGCGCTCCCAATTTCCATCCCACCCTATATTTCCCCCCACCCCCTCACAGCCCCGACTATCAATACCCACACCCCTTCCTACCATCCGCAGCGCCTGCTGGCTCGCAGCGATAGTGTCTCCCGACGGCGGCGGATTTTAAAATTAGACTACGGAAGATGTGTGGCGCGCTCTATATCGAATCGACGACGGCTGCCGCTATTGTTTTGTTCGAATCCTCGCGGCGTGGCGGCTTTCAGGGCTTCGCTCGCACCCTCCCTCGCGTAGCGCCCTCTGGAGGCGATAGTGGACAATTTTTCATACGCGTTGAAGAGCCCTTTTTTTTTCGCTCTCTCCCTCTCGCGGTGAGGGTCGCAGGCGCTCCTGAGCTGCTTTTTTTTCGCTCCCGGAAATGGAATTACAGCTTAGCAATCCGTATGGCCGGCGAGGGCGATATTGGAACCGCGGTCGCGATGGTGTCTCCGTCTCTGGACGAGGGCGCATCTGTCAAACGACGGAGTGGCGGTGCTGGAGGTGGGCCATGGGAGGCTGCGACACGTGGCCAGAACTTCTTTACGGTCTTCAATGCCGGGGCTGTTATTTCGTGTTATTCCCCCCTGACAGGTCTTCACATCATTGTACTGATCATTTGTTTAAAAGATGATTTTTTTTGCTCACGTATAGGCCAACTTGGACCACGCGTACATGCATACTGCCTTTTTTCCCGGGCTCAGAAACATTATCTGGAGGCAGGACATGAACCATTTTTAGGGGGCATCAGCATTTTAGCGGGATCCCATTTTTATCTCCCAGGGTTGTTAGCCCTGCGGGTATGGAAGATGAAATGATGATGATAGTGAGGGATGAAAGGACGGCACACACATATAGACATACACAAATACCCCCATGTCCGAGGCGGGACTCGAACCCACGACACTGCTACATAAGCGATCTCGGCCACGGGGCCGACTTTAAAACACTTATTAATTTTATTATTATAATCGTAATAATTTTGTTTAATTGTACCTAGAAAGTACTCTGTAAATAGTTTTACACACATTATACTTCTAATTATCGCGTCAACTGCTTTTACTGAATCGCAGAGGTACCAGATTTTAGCGATTGCTAAAAATTCGAAATGTTGTCAAACGCTGAAAAAATAGTAATTGTATGTTCGACAGTCGGTGTGGTATATTTCTGAAGGTTTTCAATATGCGATAAAATGCGAAATCAAGTACAAAGTGCAAAATGATCGTGATCTGCTAAATAATAGCTAAATTGCATTTAATGGTTTCCTTCGTGTTCACCTTCTAATTGGGAATGCGTCATCGAAAACAACACATCGAAGTTTCAAAACAAATATTTTGAAAGTGTCTGTGCTTATTAATTTATTATTAATATTTAACTGACAAAACAAAGAAACAATAATAAAAAGCTATTTTAAAAACTGATCATGAAATCCTGAGCGCTCAGGGTAATTTTAAGGGGGTCTCAACTTCCTTACTTCGCTGTACGGAGGTCACATGAAGAAGACAAAGGCCCTACGCCTATGTTAATTCTTATGCTTCTTACGCTTTTACATTTGTTGAAGTTCACAAATGGCTAAATGTTAAATTATTTTCCCCTCATTCCCTTATTTTAATGGGAAAATCTGAAAAGCATCATTATATTTTTTTTCCCAAAGTCCTCCCTCAACCCTCGTACCATATCTGGGGACATTTTAGACCGCATCATCAGTAATGTTTTAATATTTTCCTGAAAATTTGTGAAATAATTTCAGTCTTCTAGATCTGCCTTCGTGCACTTATCTAGCTCGTACCAAAGCATTTGCACATATTGTCCAAATTTTATTAGAGTTATTAATGTTTTTCGTTACATGACACTGGTTTGACCTAAGGTATAGCCTATTATTTTCCTATTCTCGTTTGAAATATCTTGCCATGAACTTCAAATAATGTGTCTGGTACAGTCAATATTTGACTGTTTTTGTAAGGGGCACACCTGTCACCTAAGCTCAAACTTCCCCGCTCGCCCCTTGAGGGTGAGGTGGGAGCCAACTTTCAAATCTTAAAGAGGAAACCGCACTTGTTAATGCAGATTCGGATTATACATAAAAAATTCGATCCAGACATGTCCCAAAAAAATTAATATCTCAAATGGGAAAATCTGCCTGACCTAAAATCAAATCTCCCTCGCCCGCCCGAGGGGTTGGGGAGACAACTTTGAAATCTTAAATGGAAACACCCATTTTTTTTCATTAAAGACCTTGATTTGACTTGGTTAAATCAGCACGGGTGATTTGAAGCCGCTGGACGTACACGAATACAAATAATCGGATCGTCTTGATCAAAACAATGTTTTAGACCAAACTTCTGTATTTTTTAGTGTAGAATCCGAATCTGCAATAAAACGTATGGGTTCCCATTTGAAATTTCAAAGTTGCTCCCGCCTCCCCCTCAAGGGGCAAGCCGGGAAGTTTGATTTTAGGTCTGACAGATGTCCCCCTTAGAGATATTAATTTTTTGCTTTTGAAATGTTTTTGTACATTGCATACTTTTCGAGTTATTTTGATTTTCCAAGTTATATGGGCCTCCCTGTATAACTTCATTCTCCAATGGCTCGCGTTCCTCTTACTAACATTTTCACCATTCGCTACCGAAACTGCTCCTAAATATTTTTATAGTGTTTTTCTGAGTTCTCACTGTCTGACCCCTTGCCACATTAGTCATTCCCTCTTCCTTTACAGTTCCAGTCGTTTCTTTCATTCCCATTTATTTCATTTCGGCTCATAATCTGTTCATTTGCTCTAATACGTTTGCCTCTGATTCTATAATCGCAAAGCCTCACATGTAATGACATGTAAGTGCTCGGTCACATTTCAGTTCAATTTCACATCCTCTTCTTATCTATGAAACGCCTTCACCCTGTCATCTTCCCATTCCGAACTATTTCGCGTGCCCCTTCATTCTTTTACCGCCCAACAGTAGCGATCTTCACTGCTCCCGTATCATAGAAACTCCCGTCCAACCGATACACGTTTGAAGCTCGCACGATTTCTCTACTCCTTGCAATTTCATCACCCGTGCCCAGTTTTGCAAATCTTATTTCTGTCAACCTGCTTTTGCCCTCGCACGGCTTCAACTATCCCACACCTTCATCACGCCAATATTTCTCCAATTCCGCATCTCCCCACCCCGCATTCCATTTCCCACGCAGCTTTCTTCCACCCCCGCGGTTTCCCCCTCCGTTCCCTGGAGGCCGTCGCCGTCACCCACGCGTGGCCCAATATCCGACGTGTCAACACACAAAGACACCTCTATCGCGGAGGAAGAGTTGCCTGCGCGTACGCAGTTTTCCTTCTCTGTCTCTCTCTCTCCGCCCTCCCTCCGTCTCGCTCCCGCCGCCAATGTGGATCTTCCTTTATTCGCTCGCGCAGCCCTTATCTCGATTTGCCCAGAAGAAGAAGGAGGAGAACGGGCGGGAGGCAACGCTGTCGGTGCGTTACCGCTGTTATGCGTACCGCCACGCCGCTCGCCGGGTATTGGAATGGAAATAAGTTCGTTGTTTGCCGTGGGAGGAGGCAGAGAGAGGACTCAAAAGAATCCGTGATTCTTTTTTTTTTTTTTTGTCTCCGCTTTATGAATTCAGAGTGCGCTGGCGGGCGGATAGTCAACATGCGTGGGGCTATTGTGGCCGCTTCAAAACTTCGGCTCAGTCGAACGGAATGATTTCCGTGCGTTCTTGTCTGTATGACTTGAAGTCTAATCGTGAGGAAAGGCGTGTTCGAAGGTTTCAATTTGTTTCTCAAGTGATGCAAATACACGCGTCAGCTGTGGCTGACGCAAGATTCATTTTGGTGCAGATCTCTTAAGGTAAAGAGCCATTACAAGAAAGTAATGAGAAGATGAAATTGTGTATAACTCATGTAAAAGAGGTGTAGTATCTAAAGGAGGAGAAAAACCAGTGGAGAAGCATTATATAATACGTTAACCAGAATCAGATAATGATTGAAAAGTTACCACATTGTGAATTACAAAAGTGACAGATAAAAGAATTAATAATAAAATAATGTAATTAGATAGCATATTTCAAAATCAAAAACACGCTACATAACTCTTCAACAGAATTAAATTTCCTTACGCACGTATAAAAGCTATACTCGTGATGAATCATTGGGCCAGGAATAATAAATTCCAGCACCACCATTTAAAAATCCCACGTTAATATAAAGATTTATATGAACCGGGGATAATTAATGCAATTTATATTCTTTGACGACACCGAGAGTGTTATTTAATATATTGTAAAAGTAATTAATTTTTTTTAATATTGACGAAAACGGCGACTCGGTCGTCGTGGGCGGGGCGGCGAGGCGGCGGGGTGTGATGATGTATGAGGAAGCCGTTATTGAACGTGTCCATTTGATGCGGCGCCGTACGAATATATGATAGAGCCACCACCGCCACCTCCCCACCCCTCCGCCTCTTTCTCGTCGACCGCTCCACCCCCCACCCCCTGCCTGACTTCGCCACCCAGCCACCGTGGCCGCTGCCGCCGCAGGCGCCAGGACCGCCATGAGAAAAATAACGTGCTATAAATAACGAGACGTCAAACGCGGTTTTCATAGAAAATTTATACGTCGATTTCCCGAGCGACTGTGAAGGCGTCTTCTGCTGTTTATATTCGCTTTTTTAAACGTGTATATATGTGTGTGTGTGTGTGTGTGTGTGTGTGCGTGAGTGTGTGTGTTTTCGCGTGCGTGGGTGAGCACGGGTTGCGCGAGTGTGTTGAAACAACAAAACACATGGCGGCGGCGGCGGCGGTGGCGGCAGCGTGGATTCCGACACCGGAGATTGCCATGCAAATGGAGAGAGCAGACAGCAGCGAAGCGGATCGCGTGTCCTGAGAGGCGACGCGCGCGCGCGCGCGCGCGCACGAGCCGGAGCGCTCCTGGCGGCGACGATGGAAATACCACCTGGCCGGGAGCGCACCCGCGCGCTCTCGCGGCCTCAAAGCTGCAGAAAAAGGTGTCGGGTTCGGTGGAGGGAGGGAGGAAAGGGGTTAGTTTGGCTGCGAGAGGGAAATCGGAGGATTTTGAAAAGAACGGTATTCAGGTGGGCGTTGTCCCGAATGTCTAGATCAGCGGGCCAAGTCTTGGGCCAAGGAGTCGTGGACAGACATGTTCTTTATTCTAAATTTATCTCCGTTCTGATGTTTTAGCTGCAACTTTGAAAACCAGAAACAACTTTTTAAATCGATTGATTTTTAGGATTTGTGTCCCGACTGTGGCGCATTTTGGACACTGACTAGATAAGTGGGTCTCTGTCTGGAGGAGAATTCTGGCGGTGGACTGCTCTGGTCGATTGTTTTCCTGATCAATACCAGACGAATGCCTGAGCAGTACCTAACAAATGAGCTATGGACCGCACGCAATCTTTCCTTCCTCTTCCCTTTCCAAAGTTCTCATATTGGACACACACATGCGCTACACTACCAGACATGTTACGAGCCCAGAGTTTGTCCCGATTCGGGGTTGTCCTGCTGTGTGGAGATACCTTGTTGGGGAACCCCCTCCCGCAAGCCGACGTGTAGATTGACGCCGAATCTCACCATTCACTGGGGGAGAAACACCACCACCTCTCTGGGCAAAACATTTACTAAAGTAACAGGAGCTGTGACCATAGTAGTCGGTGTCGGAAGCACCAATCAAGAGATTGTTGTCGATATGTTAAACTTCGGATATTGAAAAATTAATTATTTCCACGGCGTCCTAACTCTTAATTCGTATTAATAATTTAAAATACTAATGTAAAATGAACTATTTGATTGCTGCTAGAGTACAAAATAAGCCAGTCTGCTTTTGTGCGGAATACGTATTTCCATGTCTTCTTCCTTCTCATTGAAGTTGTAGGGACCGAATATTGGGACGTAATGCTTACCTTAAACTAGAAAAGGGAATTATTATTATTATTATTATTATTATTATTATTATCATCATCATCATCAACATCATCTTTGATATTTAAGCCCTTTCCTCCGTACATGAGATTAATGGTTTGCTGGGTGAGGTATGATGATAATATGATTTCAGATGATGCAGTGGAATAATGAGAAGAAGGGAAAACGCAAAACTCTAGAAAACTTGCCGCAAGATCGCATTTCCACCTCAAATTCCTCATGGATCGTCCATACTTAATTGACCATTTCTGTTAGCAAAATGGTGAAGTTTTTTGCCACTTGTCGTGTGTAGTTGAAGGGGAGTCACTCTTTTCGTGTATAAAGATTTCTGTATAAAGAATTATGGCTTAGAATTCCAAAACTTGTGCGTTTGAATAATTATTTATTATTTTTTATTTAAAAACAATTTTTTGCTTGAAAGTTGTTTTGTTTGGGGACGAGAGTGTAAAGTAGCATCTTTTCAGTTGCTCACGAGGCACAAGGCAAGGACGCTGCATGAAATTCTTCACGTAATTCCATCGAAATTACGAAGCAAATCAGTGCTTTTGTCAGCACATTCTTGAGCTAAACTGCATTGAACACGCACTCATTGGTCAGGCAACGCAGGGTCACGCTCGACATTCCTTCAGTCACGCATGCTCAGATTTGTTGATGCAGACATGAAACCTGAAACTCAGTCAATATCTGTATGCTTATTACAGTACATAATGATTTAGTTTATTGGTAAAACATTTTTATTCCCGCGAAACCCACCTCCAGATGAAGTGTTTAAGTGATTGGATTTCTTGTGACAATAATGTTCTATATTCCAAATGGACATGAAAGTTAAAAAGCTAGTAATATAGTATATAATGAATGTACTTATGTATGTATAATATGTTTATGTTTCTTTGCGTCCAGCTTTAATTTATTTAAAATCATCATGTTAGATGTATATTCACTCCTGTGACTTTGATTTCTCAGAATGTAACTACTGCTAATGAGCCGGTAATAAACCTGAAAAATGTATTACAAAGATGTAATACCGTCCCGCAAATTTTTAAAATTAAATATATAACAAGTACAAAATTTAAAAGCGAATTTGCTAACTTAAGTATCACAACTTCACATTTCCTATTAGTATTTTTTACACTTCATATATCTCTTACACATTAGCATCCGTGTTTATTGTACGTTTCTCGACATAAATTCTTCTCGAATTTTCAGTAGTAACTCTCACAGAGTCTTTGTACTCATTCCATCGTCTCCTTCAGTTCAATGGGTCACTTACATACGACTATAAGAATATCATTTTCAATTACATACTAATGTAATATGTTTCTTCATTCCGTAACTTGAAGTTCCCCAGAATCTACTTTTCGTGATGCTCTTCATTCCAGAAAGCCTTCAACTCGCAATCGACTCTGTATTCTTAATCGCTTTTCTTTTCCACTCCTGTTCATCAGCCAACGCTCTTATCTCCACCCATCCTATCAGCACCGCCTGCACCTTGGCCTGCTTTTCCGCCCCCATCCCCACACACTCCCCGCCCCTCGACCTTCTCCCTCCCTTGCCACTCCTCATCTCCCTTCCTCCCCGCATCCGTCCCACTGTCCCCAGCTTGGACCCTGCCCCATCCGCGTTCCACCTCGTCCCGCTCGCTCTTCTTCCCACCCGCTCTCCGCCCACCCCATTCCCTCTACACCCCGCACTTTCTCCACCGTCACACCGCACCTCCTTCGCCACTTCTTCATTAGCCTATGATCTCATCTCCACCAGTCCTATCAGCGCCGCCTGTGCTTCGGGTTACTTCTCCGTCCCCGCACAACTCTCTCACCCGTCTTTCCGCCCCCGTCATCTCTCCTCCCCGCTCTTGCCCCGGCCTTGCCGCTGGTCCACGCCAGTCCCACCCCGCCCCACTCCCTTTCGGCCTCCACCCTGCCCCGGCCCCACCCCATCCACTACCACCCACTCTTCTTTTCATTGCCACCGCACCACCTCTCCCCGCCTCCCTCGCCACCTCTTCATCAGCCTTTTCTCCTACCCCCACCCCAGTCCTATCTGCGCCGCCTGCGCCTCGAACTCCATCTCCCTTCCTCCCGCGCCCCGCCCCTCCACGTGGCGCCGGCGCCGCCCGCGGAATCGCAAGGAGACGGCGCATCTGGGCGATTGCTCCCAGCCGTCATCGCCCGCGTGGGGGGGCGCGGAGGGGAGGGGAGGGGAAGGGCGGCGCGGGGGTGGGGCGCTGCCACGCGCAGGTGCGTCCATTCATCGGGACAAAGCGAAACGGGTGCGCGGGCGGCGGCGGGGAGGAGGGGAGGGGATACGGGATGGTAGGGGAGGTGGACCCGGCGGAGGAGGGCGTCTCGATCGGAGACGACGACGACGGCGAGGAAGAGAACGGCGGCGGCGGCAGCGACGTCTACAGGGCGCCCAGACAAATAAGATAAGGCGAAATAATAGAAAAGAAGGGGAACAATAGGAAAGAAATGAACGGAAAATAGAAAAAAAAAGAGGGCGAAATGAGAGAGCGAGAGAGAGGTCGTAGAGAGAGGGCGCGCGGGCGCGCGCGCTGAGGCAATCAAGATAGGGAAACTAAGGGAATACAATGCTGAGTGAATAAAAGACTTCGGGAGCGGTGCGTAGCGGGCCGGAGAGAGAGAGAGAGAGACGTTCGTGCGTCTGGGTGCGTGCGTGAGTGCGTGCGCGCGTGGGAGTGCGAGGAGATGGTATCGATGGGCGGGCGGGAGGGGGGCGGGCATGAATCTATGGATTAGAAAAGAAGGCGGAGATTGGACGTGGAGAGATTAAGAGAGCGATAGCGAAAGCGGGCGTCGCGGAGGAGGAAATAAGATCGAGAGAAAGGGAAAGGGCCTCGGAGGGTCTTCCCTTTGAGGGCCGCCGCTGCCGCCGGAAGTGGCGGTCGGACGTGGCCGGCGGTGACCGGAAGTTGCTCACGCGCCATGGGCCAGCCGGGGCGCCGGTGGCGGACGGGGCGGAAAGTTTCCAAAGGGTGCGCTCTGTGAAATGGACGCAAGGGCTGGGAACGTCTCCCGCTGCTCCAGTTTCTTTCTCTGGGCGAAGCGTTTTACCGGATTGGCGCACAGATGACGAGTGTTTCTTTTCGGAAATGATGTGGACGTTGGGGCAATGTTCGCAGTTGCTGTTATTCTTACAATAGGAAAACGGTAGCACGTAAGCATAACCTGATTTTGAAACTATTTTTTTTGCCAATTTTTATGCTCTGAGTAAAGGTAGTTTCCAAATACCACGACTAATAATGCGGAATGTCGCTTACTGAGTTAATGAGATACTAACAAGTTTATGACAAAGTTAATACATTTTAGAGTATTTTTCATTTCACTGGCAACTTTTCTGTGTCACGAAAATACACATAAATTTCAGTATGAAATTATAATTCAATTGATATATTATGTACCTTCCAGTTACTTTTGTAATTACGACACTCGTCTTTACCATTCCGATTAATCTGATCATTTATCACTTACATAATCTTAATTATGTCGATTTTTATCTCATATTTTTAATATCTTCAGAATACCCTACTATAGTACGTAGATGCTGGAAAATACTCTGTTAATGAATTTACTAGCACAATGTACTGTGCATCGTTCCGGTGTATTTCTATATCATTGAGCCGCAATTAATACAAGTTTTAAAAATGTCCTCTTAAACCACAAGGTAAAATGTATAATAATAGTAATAATAATTATTATAATTTTTAAAATTCTAAAAATACATGCTTTAAGTGTAGTTGAAAAATCACAAATGACTTTGTCGAATAAAGTCCATAGAGTACCTGAATTAACCGTATAAAAAGAAGACCATCATTGCAGTTTCATTGCGTGCATGTATGACAAATGAGCTCTCAACCGCGCAACCGCGCACGTGGCAATCGCTCGCAAATCTACCCCCTCCCCGCTCCATACAGCACGATCTCCAGGGGCCGACTACTCCCGATCCGGAAGTCCCGTTCACGTACGAGATGGGGGGGAGGAGGACGAGGTGTGTGCGGGCAAGGGGGCGGGGCACGGGCACCCCAGGTGCCGGGTCTCTCCCCAGGCGCCCCATCCGTCTCGTCGCAGCTGTCACTTGAAATTCATGATCAGGCCAGCCACTCGCTCCAATCCCACAAGCGCGCTCGCGGGAGCTTATCTGATCGGGGCCAGGGGCGCTGTTCGAAACTTCCCAAGTCATTTCGAGTAATCAGAGGACGCATCTTTTATTGCGGAGAAAGAAAAGAAGACATCAATCGGGCTTCGGGCCGTTGTCGTCGTGGCTCGCGTTGCTCGTTTTGAGGGCGCGGGCGGCGAGCCGGTAGCGGCGTCGGAATGCGGGGCACAATGGGGAAGGCATTGAGACGTCCGAGTAGCGCACACGCACTTACGGACGCCTCCCCGCCCCCCGGCCCCGCCCCCGCCCCCGCTCCGAACCTCGCCCCCGCATCGCCTCCGCCCCGCCTCCGCCCCGCCCCCGCCACGCCCCCCGCCACGCTCCAGCCCTGCCCCCGTCCTGCCCACTCCCTGCCCCCGCCCCTGCCCCGCCCCGCCCCCGCCCACTCCCTGCCCCCGCCCCGCCCCCGCCCCGCCCCGCCCCCGCCCCGCCCCCGCCCCGCCTCCGCCCCGACTTCACCTCGACTCCACCCCGACTCCACCCCGCCCCTCCCTCGACCCCGTCTGCCTCCTCCCACGCCCTGTCCTGGCGCACGATTTATCTCCGTGGGGCGCTGGGTGGGCGGGGCCCTTGATGGCCGAGGGCTTCTGCTCCCGGGGAAACCGACGGTGTAGCGGGTGTTGAGGCTGGTTCAACTTCATATTTTCCCTGATTTTTCGTAGGACTGGCTGTCTCTAATTTCTTTAGTTACTGATAGGTGAATCGGGGTGACTCAACTGCTAAGGTCATTACTCCAGTAAGTGAGGTGCATGCTTTTGTCCCTGGAGGTGGCTTTTATCTTTCCCCGCTAGACGGCAAGATTCGACGCCTACGTCTGCTCGCCGTGTTTTGCTCATCCAGGTATCTCACAACAGCGGGGCACCGCTCCAACCGGCGCTTTAAGCGCCCAGCTGGTGCCCTACAAGTGTGTTAGTGTAGGGCTTATGAGTGTGTGTGTGTGTGTAAGTAAGGAGTGAGAATAGGATAAGGAAAGAAATATCGCGCGCGGTACGTGCCCTGTATGTTACGGTATTGCCCCGGCATTCGCGTAGTATTGATCGGAGAAACCACGGAAAACTACTGATCAGAGTAGCGGGACGCTAGAAGTCTCCTCCAGATAGCGGCAGAATACGACGTAAGTAGTGTCGAAAATCCTGCCACCGTTGGTTCTTGAACTCTAGAACCTCCCGGTCAGAGGCACTGCATTGACTTCTGTTGCCGCCGAGAACAGGTGCTGATGTGTACCTCTGACTCCTTGGATTTTTAAGTAGATATGCTTCCTCGTATGTGTCACAGATACCAGTTACATTTGTGAATAAATTACTCTATTCGTACTAAATTACTATAAATGTATGTAATTGTGACTGGGAAGTTGCCCTGATTGAAGTTGATAAGCTAAAATACAAAGTGTTCTAAGATTGTTTTATGAAGCACACGGTTATTCTGAAACGTTTCTCGATTCTCGGATTCTGAATCTCGTCGTTGAGGTTTGATTTTTTTCTATGTAAAGGAAAGGTGATTAATTTAATATCTAATATTTATTTGCATTGCGTTCTTAATTTGTATTAACGGCATACATTCTGCCAAAATCTCTTAATCTCATTAACTTTATTAAATGATAATATAATTAAATGAGTTTCAGCATGCTTGCAACATTAGGTAATTCAGACTAGACATTAGAATAACAGACTTTTTATCTGCAGATTTAATGTTCAATTTCCTTCAATTTTATTACGAAATATCCATATAAAAGCAGACGCATTTTTTAGGTTAGCATTTCTCTCACAATTTACGAATTTGTTTTCAAAATGGTAGCAAAATATGCGTTAAACGGAATCAACAGGAACATTTACGGAGAACGGTTTAGTATTTCTGATGGGTATTGATTTATAAGTGAATAAAATATTAGTTATGTTTAACACCTGCAATACCCCCATTTTCTTTTCAATTGGATAATAAAATATAATTCTAAGTTACTGCGTCTTGAAGTTATAAAAGTCAGATCTTGTATGTTGTATTCCTTGGCTTATACATATAATACTTGGGTCTAGAGCACAAGCATATTTCTTGATTTTAGCCTCCTGATAATCAAACATCAGATCTCGATTGCGTTCAAATTTCGATGTAAAGCTCTGAGAATTACTAACGTTCATATTCTTCCTAATCTCTACAACATGCAGTTGGTGATTTATTTCATCGAAGACATCTGTGATTTACGTTGAACATCGGTCTTACACAATGAACGATATTTAATTTATGGGCTAGAAGTATTCCCTTGGCCTATTGAGTTTCGTGCACATCTGTAATACGAAGCTTGTTATTTATGATCGTGTTGTCAGAGATATAGTTTACGATAAATACCTTAGTGCTTTGGTGAAATATAGGTGGTAGAATCAAGCTCTTTTTACCTCGCACCTGGAGGGCGTTGGATCGTGGGATTGTAATAAACACAAGTATTTTGTTTTAGATCTTAATTTTCAAATTTGTATTCCACTGTAGCCCTTAATTAGCTCGATTTCCTTGCTATTACGTTTCAGAAAAGTTCTTAAAACTTAAAGATAATTTGCATTGCTTAGATAATATATCAAGTTAAGCTCAGTTTGAAAATGTTCTTGTGTATCCGACAGAGATAAGTATACCAACAATTTTTTATCATTAATATTGGTTTTATTTGTCTACTTTGATATCAGGACATTCCTTGCAGGTCTTTGAATAAGATGCAAATTGGAGTCCTAGAGGGTCGAGACTAACAAATTTCGATGGTCAACTGCCAAGAAATGTGTATGGTGGCTAAAATACAACTATTTGTCAATTGCATATTTTAATATTTTCTCTGGTTTAGAATGAAATGAAATATAAATACATGTATAATCTATGATCTTTACTTAAAACGAAACTGTAATTGTCGTTTTTCATATATTACTAAGAACTCTGCTTTCTCTTTTTGTTCTAAACTTTTCTGATCACTCAAAATGCGCATGGATTGTACACTTGAAATATGCCAGCTCTCATCCGAGCTGGTAACGAAATTCAAATCGTACTTCGTTGTTTCCGGTGGTCATTAACATTAAATTTGAAAAATTCTTTGCTCCCCATACATTATCTTATTTATATCTTCTCTCTTGTAATGCAAATTGCAGCGCTGGATATTGGAAGCATAATATATAACGTTCCATTATTAAATATTGTTCGATAATATTTTCTATTTGAAATTTTCACATTGAAAGAAATCTTTTTTATTAAACTGAGCTTTAGAAATTATTTTAATTGTAGAAAAAGTCGTGTAAAATATTGGGTATCGAACAGTATTTTGATCCAATTGAAGACAATTGCATGTGTGCATACGGCTGTCGGGAGTTGCCGATGTTTCTTATATCATGTTTATTTTTCTAAGGGAAATAAATTTTATACTTCGGAAGATCGTGAATGAAAGTATTTTGCAAATGAAGGTAATGAAATGGTTGGTACATGAGATAATAATGTTATGTATGTTTTAAGGACTAGTTCAATAGTTGTCGGGGTGATGAATGTTCAGTTTGAGGGAACAACGTGTCATATTTGTTGAACTCTAAGTTATTTTAAAACAGCTATTGTGTGGGACAGTGCAGACGATGAGATTTGTTAGACCGGCGGTTCATTCAAACTGGGCTTCACTGCTACTTATACACTTGTGACGATTATAAAGATTTAAATTTTGCCTTTCCCAAGAGTTGTGTCACTTCCTTTCGCGATCTCCTGAAGGAACATTTAGCGCGAGTGCCAAACCGTCATTACCACAAAAGCATCATCTTTCGATCATCCAAAATCTCAAAACCATTCCGACGATGTATAGAATTTATCGAAAACTAGTAAATGATTACAGAAAGAAGCTCCTACAATCAATAGCAGTCGCAGAAGCTCGACGTCGCTTCCAAAAACGCCTCTGCATCTTTGCATGCAGCTTTCGCTGAGTGGTCGTGGAAGCGCTGACGGGTGGGCGGCTGAGGTGGGGTGGAGGAGCAACTAGAGGTGGGGAGCAGGGAGACGGCAGAATGAGTGGGCGAAGAAGAGACTAATGTGGAGAAAGAGGTTTCGATTCTCAAATTCGTGGCATTACGAAAGACATTAAAAAGCTCTTCAAGGCATCCTGTTTCCAATATTGGGACTCACAATGGAAATTAAAACCATCGAAATTACTAGTTAGGAACTCCGTACTGAATGCATCCCTGCCGAAAATCTGTCATAAAACAAGAGAGCAAGTTATCATCATTCGACTACGAATTGGTCATTTTAATCTAAAATGTTGCTACATATTCAAAACTTCCGACCCAGAACCATGTCCTAAATGTGGTGCATCAATATCTACACAACACCTTACCATAGACTGCCCTGGTATTACTAAGGAAAGAAACTACTAAAATTAGACACGAACTTGTATAAATTGTTCAGCTCTGCAGAAGGATGTACTAAAGTACTGAAGTTAGAAATTGTTAATTTAAGTAAAGTAATGTAGTATAAAACTTGATGTTATTGTCACACAATCATGGGTAGTAATATATGGTATAATGTTATATATTGTAATGTGATATAATCTATAATATAATCCATTGATTAATATTTAATTGTGGTCGCTGATGACCTTTGCCGTTAAAAAGCGCCCTTAAATAAATAAATTTTAAAAAATGAAGAAGAGGCGGCGGAATTGATGGCGAGAAGGTCGGTGCAGTCGGGGCGCGAAGCGACGACGCGAGATGCAGCGGGAAAAGTGAGATGACGCGCTGGGTAGCGCAGAATGGTACAGACGGAGCATGTGAGGGAGTCAGGGTAGGACAGAGTGGGTGGAGCAGTATGGATGATGCGGCGGAGGGGGAAAGCAATAGGCGGGACCCAGGCGGGGCGCGAGCGAGACGCAGACAGGGTTGAGAAGGGAGGCAGGCGAGACGCGCGGATGCGGGATAGACGTGGGAGGAGAGCGCGATGAGAGCTTGTGTGAAATGGGGGGGACAGGTTGCGGACGGCGCCCGAAGGGGGCATGGGGGGTGAGCGGGCGAGGTGTGGGTGGAGAAAGGTGGATCGCAGTCGGTGCGGGTGTCGGTGTACGGCCGGGCGTCGGTGTATGAGGGGCGGGATGGAAGGATGTGTTCGAGTGGGGACGGGGCTGGGCGGGGAACCGAGCGCCTGCGCGGGAGTACGATGAAGTGCAGAGCGTTGCGAGCGGGATGGGCGAGACGATTTGGGAAGCGGAGAAGAGGGATGGGGGCGTGGCGGGCGGGGCGGGCAGGGCGGACGGGGCGGGCGAGGCGGGCAGGCTAGATGCAGACGGGAGACGGGCAGGGCGCGGGTGTACAGGGCGGGGCGGGGACGCGAGCGGTGTGGACGGGGCGGTGGGAACGTTGAGCTAAAGGAAAGGGGTGGAGGGCTATGGCGGGGTAGGGCGGGACCGAGCTCGAGGAGGGCACGGGAGGGAGCGGGCGGGGTCTGGGTAGAGACGGAGGGGGCGCAAGCGGTGCGACTGTCGCTGCAGTGCCGGGCGTCGCGGATGGGGCGGGGCGAACGATGCGCTGAGCGACAGGGTGGAGGAATGGGGGCGGAATGGGACGGGACTGCGCGGGCGTTCGATGCAGTGCAGGGCGGGCGAGGGGCGGGGTTGGGCAGGCGGGGCGGGAAGGGCTAAGCGGGAAGGCTAGATGAAGAGAGGGGCGGGCGGGGCGCGGGTATACAGGGGCAGTGCGGGGCGGCGCGAGCGGGGTGTGCGGGGCGGTGAGAACGATGAGCTAAGGAGAGGGATGGAGGGATGTGGCGGGGCGGGGCGTGAGCGCGGGTGGGCGTGTTGCGGAGGGGACGCGGGGGAGGGCGACGGCGAACGGTGCAGTGCGGGGCGACGCGAGCGCGGAGGGCGGGGTGAGGCGAACGATGCGCGGAGGAGCGGGGCGGAGCAGCGTGGGCAGGGGGGGGGCGCGGAGCGGGCGGGACCCCGGGATAGATGCCGGCGCCCGGGCGCGGGAGGGTGTGATGTATGTACGACCCCGCTGCGGCGGCCACAGAGTGCCGCATTTACCACGCTGTCGTGCGCGAACCGCCCGCCCTCGCCCCCGACCCCACTCGCTCGTTCTCCGCCCCCTCTCCCCGCCGCTCCCTGACGCCTCCTGCTCCCTCTGCCTCCCCCCCGCCGACCACGTTCCTGGACGCGCTTAGTCCCCCCGCCAGAGGCCGCGGCGAAACCGCTGCGCGATGGGCTACCCGCTCATCTCGCAGCCCGGCCGCCTCCGCTGCTCCCGCACCCGTTCCCTCACGCGCGCTGCCGGCCCTTCAACGGGGCAGATCCATGGCGGGACTCCCATGTACACTCAGTTTTTCTTCCTTACGTAAGGGGTTGTTTAGAAAATCGAAAAATTATCCCGATGATATAAATGTTTTATTTAAAAACTCATTAAAGTTATGAGGAAAATAAGAGGGATCAATGAAAGAAAGCAAACTGTACGGAAATAGATTACAATAAATTACTTTCTGAACGTTAAGCAATATCAAACAACTCGAGGAGCACAGATCACGACGGTACATCTGCGAGCTTACTTCTTGTTGCGGCTGGGGCGGTTCTCCGCTGGCGGAGAATCTTGGAGACGGAAATTCACTGCAGGCTGCCATGTATCTTGGCGCCGGATTCCGTGTTTCGGTTACATATAGCATGCACTACACATACGGGAGTAACGACCTCATACGTTAGTGTCGGGAATGTAGTTGACGTGTCCGGAATGAATACTCTAACTCAAAGAGATCTGACTAAACAACTATCAGTTACAACATCCTAGGAGGCTCTGAACGCGACAACGCCAGAGTCCATGAGGGCACATGTGATAGGCGCTGGGGTGTGCGCTTGAGTGGGAGAGGAGCCCAGTGAGTGTGAGGTGAAGCAGAGTGGGAGAGGAGATAGAGTGGAAAGAGAGCAAGTGCGGTGTGGGAGGGAGTGGGAGCGACGTGGGTGAAATGTGAACCCGACGTGAGTGCGACTTGAGCACGACGTGGGTGCGAAGTGGGTGCGAGCTGGGGGTGACGGGGGAGCCACGTGGGCGAAATGTGGGAAGAACGTGAGGGTGGCAGGGGGGCTGGAGGATATCACATCGACGGAACGTGGAAGTTATGTAGTCGCCACGTGGGGACCACTAGGGTGGTACGAGGGCAGGAGGTGGGTTGAACGTGAGCGGAACCTGAGCAGAACGTGGGTGAAACGTGGACGGAACGTGGGGGCCATGTGGGCAGAACATGACAGGAACGTGGGGGGTTGCGTGGAGGCGTCGTGGGGGCTGCAAGGGGGCAGCATGGGAACAGCGCCGTGAAAGCGGTTTGAGAGCTACTGCGGGACAGCGCAGTGTACAACCATTGTAGTAACGAGAGCGGCGCGGAGCAGGCGGGGTGGGGCGAGGCCGGGCGAGGCGGGGCGAGGCCGGGCGGGGTGGGGCGGGCGCGGGGAAGCGCCGTGTGGACGTACGCTCCGCACGAGGACGGAACGTGGGCGGAACGTGGGCAGAATATGGCAGGAACGTGGGTGGTTGCGTGAGGGCGGCGTGGGGGCTGCAAGGGGGCAGCATGGGAACAGCATGGGAACAGTGCCGTCGAAGCGGTTTGGAAGCTACCGTGGAACTGCGCAACGTACAACCATTGCGCATTAGTTGTACATTGCGCAATGGTTGTACGGGAGGGGCGCAAAGCGGGCGAGCGGGGGCAGGGCGGAGCGTGGCGGGGCGGAGCGTGGCGGAGCGGGGCGGAGCGGGGCGTGGCGCGGCGAGGCTTGGCGGGGGGCGGGGCGGGGCTATGCGGGTGGGAGCGGCGAGGAGGCGGGGAGGGGGCGGGGCGGCGCCGTGTGGACGCGCAGCACAATCGCCGGCGCGCGGAGCCCATTTTTAGTGCGCGCTGGGCAGGCGATCGCGGGCGCCGCCGCGCCGCTCGGCGCCGCGCGCGATACGCGGCCGCGATATTCGTCTGTATTAATAATCGCCCATTCCGGCGGACAACTGCCGTTATCGGCGGGCGCCGTGCCGGCCGCCCCCCCCCTCGCCCGCGGGCGGTAAGCGGATCTGAGGGCGCGGGCGGGCGCCCCGCGGACCGCTCGGCGGGCGAGGGGGCGGGGCGGAAGCGGCGGGGGCCAGCGAAGCCTCGGTGATGGAAGGGTGCGCCCGGCGCAGGTAGGACAACGAAATTTTGATAGATTTGACGGAAATCGAAAAAAAAAAAAGGGGGTTGTGGAATGGAACTGGGAACGCAAAAGCGGTTCCATGAAATAAAGATTTCGGAAAATTGAATACTTGTGACAATGAGGTTAATACACGAAGATAATTGAAAAAATAGAGTAGATAAGTTGATTTTGTAGGAAAAAAAATGAATTCTCAGTTATTTTGAAAAATAAATATTGTACTACGCTGACTGGGATCTGAAGAGTGAATGAATTCATTGAAACAATTCTTACTTAATTGGATGAATAATAGTAAAAAAGATAAAGAAGGGGAAGTAAATCTAGAACGAATTTTATGGTTGTGGTTAAGAAGAGAGGGCAGCGGAAGTAGTAAGAACAGCTGATGATAAGAGGATCCAAGCTTGGTGGACGCCTCGTGGAGAGCGATCTCCTAGTGTAGGTGAAGGGAATGAGGGGAAAATGCGGTTTCAGCGATGGAAGGGATTTCATCTCACAGGAAGATGGATCTTCGGATGAAGCACACATTCAAGAAGAATAATCAAAGAAGAAAAAAGCACGTAAACTGTTAATGGCGCGACAAATTAAAATAGGAATTGTAGATAATGAGAAACACATCAGTAAAAGTCTACGAAAACGTAAGATAAATTAACTTCATTATTTGTAAGAAAGAAAGTAAAGAATCAAAAGTTGCAATTGAAATACAATGGAAAAACTATTGACAATTTAAAAAATAAGCAATTTACTTACGTTAACGGTTAGAAAGTATGATAAAGTAATAAAAGAGGAAGATATTTAAGAAATATTAGACATAAAAAAAATTACAATACTATGTTCAGTAACTTTATTTTAATTGTTAGAAATGCATGACTAAGCCATAAGAAATGCACGTAAACAGAAAAGCTGCGTAAACATTTGCGCGAGCAAACACACAAACAAAAATCACAGAAACAATCGCTTACCTTTTCGCGACGCATTTATTGAGACACTGTGACCGCATCAACGCGAATGGAAAGCGGCGTGCAGCGCAGAGGAAAATCGTGCTCTCCATCGGAAGAGGCGGGGCGAGCGCCTCGCCGGTCGAGAGGGAATAAACTCAACTGTATCCGCTCTCCGCCCCATTTTCCGGAGTCCCCGTGAGGTCGCGGAGAGCGCCATCGAAGTTCCGCGGGGAGGGAAACGACCTCGCCGCGTGCGGTCGCGCTGGAGGGCCTACCGCCCGTAAACACCTGACGGTGTCTTCTCTGGAAGCCCGCCCCCTCCATCCTGCTTCCTGTGCCCCTGACACGCCCAGTGGTCCGTGAGGAAAAACGACAAGAAAATGTGATGACGGTATTTAAAACTCAACTTCGTAAGTAGTCCGATACAGATATTTTATGAGACCAGTTAATAGGTTGCGTAGCCTACCTTGACGGTTTTTATTGGCTCTTGGTTATGCTATAAACATTATTTAGTTGAGTTGGAAAACTGCCAACAATGATGACCTGAGATTGGCTGGATTTTCAAAATGGTAGGGGGTACCAGAAAAAAACTACTACATCTACGGTCGGAGGCGAGTATCAGGTATAATATTAATTTGCAGTGTTGACGTCACCTGTCATATATCAGTTCTGAACTCATGATTGTAGACGTGTTATTTTACCAAAATACTTTTAAATCCAAGTTGACTCGATATGGCTAGCGCACTTTCTAGTTGTAGCTCCGAACATTGTATCGCCTTTTTAAGTGAAATAACAGAATATTTGTGAAAAACATATTTTACCACGCATTTGTACCTCCAAAAAGTGCATGAAAAATTGGTTACGGACGGGAATGTATTCTGGGAGCAGGAATCATGGGTCTATGACGTGTCCCTGCATGACACCACTACCGCTACCTCAACGTGTTTGCGATCGTGACGTTAGAAGGTGTAGTCTGCATACGGATCAGTGTCATGTATTTCTCAGTGCTCGAACTTAAGTAAATACATTGTATATGCGTCAGGGATGTGTCATGACTTCGTCGGTAGATTTGATCTTTCGTACATTGTGTGGACTCTTCAGAACTGCCGACGTTCCGGGCCTCTTGTCGTAGCCTGTGTCAAAGTTACGAAATCTCCGTGTTGATGTTTCCGCTATATTGCAGTAGCCTACACTATCGCTGTCTACTCGATAGCTCTGAAGAGGGCTTAAACATAATATCCGAAACGTCCTCAACGATTCAGACGTGGCCCTTCCCTAACAGCCAGGAGCACAGGACTCCAATTCAATTAGATTTAATGGTTATCCACATCACAGTTGCTGTAACTCAGTAACTGACGGCTTGCTCTGTCAGCATAGTATGAGGATTAACACTCAATTCCATTCACCTCCATGGACATGCAGTAGGCACAGAGACTTAAGACTACGCGACTTGTTTTCTGATGAATGCGCTTACCCAGGTTTATAATGATGAAAAAAATCTTTTCAAAAGTACGTATTAGAGTTACAGGGTTGAAAGATGGCTTCACCCGTGTGATGAACCACACATCATCAATCGAATGGATTGGCGCCTTCTTGAAAGCACCACCATCCAAGTACGTGGCATGGGCCAACGCGTTTATGAGCCTGAACCACTGTCTGCGGTCAGGCCCTAAACCCCGCGAGGTGACGGCGCTGAGTGCAGCGTCAGCGGAGCGACGCGGAGGAGCGGCCCGGGGAGGGAACACGCACGCAGAGGCGCGGGCGGTGCACAGGAAGGGTGAGAGGGAGAGACAGAGAAAGAATGAGGGAGAGAGAGAGACGGGGGGAGAAAGAGGGAGGGAGAGAGAATGAAGGAGGGAGAGAGAATGAAGGAGGGAGAGAGAATGAAGGAGGGAGAGAGAATGAGGGAGGGACGGAGAGAATGAGGGAGGGACAGAGAGAATGAGGGAGGGACAGAGAGAATGAGGGAGAGACAAAAAGAATCAGGGAGGGAGAGAGAATGAGGGAGAGAGAATGAGGGATTATTGATTAGAAGCCCGTCAACGGCTGAGATTGTTAGTTCCGTGAGTGGCGTGCATGTTATAAACAGGAAAGTGCCGGAGTTCCTCCCCTGTGAAACGTGAGATTCGCCGCCGACTTACAAGTTGGCTACCAGATTACCCCGTCTAGATATCTTCCCACAGCGGGACACTCCCCCAACAGGGGGCTTCACATTACTGCACAGGTTTCCCGAAGTGCGTTTAGGTGTGGTTGCGTTACGGGACAGGAAGAGACAATGATGAAAGAGGAAAAATCGCATGAGTGGCTTATTTATTAGGGTATTGCCGCGGCATTCGCCTGGTACTGGTCGGAGAAATCAGGAAGCCTACAGTCTGAGCAGCCGTACGCTTTAATTCTCCTCCAGAGAGGGGTTGAATTCGATCTCGTTATATAGCATTGAAAATCCGTGTCAGGTCTCATGCCTCAGGTGAACAGTTCTGCAGAAGAAACAATGTACAACAAGAATGTAGTTGTAGGACAGTTGAGTGGAGTAGGAGAAGGGTGGAGTAGGAGGAGAATGTGGTAAGTGGACTATGGAGCAGAAATAGGTGAGCCGATGGAGAACATGCGGAGTCAGTTCTAGGGACAGCTGAGTTGGAGGAGGCGGATGAAGAGCAGATAAATGCTTAGCAGGAGGAAAGCTGTTTGCGGATGTGAAAGAGGAAGAGGAAGAAAGGTTCGCGTGCGAGAATGCGCAGACAGTAGTAGTGTCGTAGCCGGGCCATGCCCCCCTCCAAAAAAAAAGACATAGGGTTTTCGTTTGTTACCTTCCTTTTTATGACACAATTGATTTAAATATTTATTTATGTTAACATTGTGTAATTATTTAAACAATAACATTGTATAGCATCATGTCCACAGTAAACAAAAAATATATAATAATACAGTACATATGCACAAATAAATAACAAATACGTTTATCATTTACCAAAAATATAAGGTGCTTCCGCCCCCCAAAATGATCGACTGGATCCGCTCCTGGACTGGAGCACTCGCGTAAGGGCGCGTAGCGGGGTGAAACGTGACGAAACGGGATGCGGCATGGCGGGGCGGGCTGAGGAGGGGAGGGATGAGGCGGGGTGGGACAAGGCGGGGCGGGGTGGGGCGGGTTGGGGCGGTGTGAGGGGTGGGACGAGGCGGGATGGGGCAGGGGGTGCGGGGTGGGGCGGGGCGGGGTGAGGCGTTATGGGGCGGGGCAGGATAGGAGCTAGATGATGCGGGACTGGATGGGACGGGACCGGACGAAGCGCGGGGGGCGGGTAGGGTTGGGGCGGGGCGTTGCGAAGCGTAATAGGGGCGGGGCGGGGCGGGGCGGGCAGGGTGGGACGAAGTCTATTATTCAGCGTGGCTAAGGCGCACGGGGCCGCGGCGGCCACCGCCAAAATCCTCGTAAAACCTCAAGCGGAGGACGCACCCCTCGCGGGAAAAAGTTATTGTTTCGCGCGGAGGGACGGCGCGCGCGGCGCGGGCGGCGAGGGGCCAAATCGCTGTTGTCCGCCTCTGAGGAGAGGCTCCTCATTCCGCTAGCTTTCATCGTTTCTCAACCATCTTTCTCAAAACGATTGACGTTACGGAACTGAACATAAGTCCCAACAATCGTATTCATAACACATTAGCCTTGATTTGAACTGCTGTCTTCGTGAGGTTTTCTTTGATATTGATATCTTTCTTAGTGTAACTCCAATTTCCAAGACTTAGATTATTTTTTGCAACTGAGCAATACATATATTACAATTCTCCTGAAATGGTCATCATATAAAACTTTGTGAATGTCTTATAAAGATAGTTTGTTCTCAAAATTTGTTTTGTGAATTACTTTCCAGAACGTGACGTATGTTTTGCTTTACTTCTATAGGTACTTTTAATTACTGACAATCCATATATTAAAGGAGTAAATCTAATGTGCTTTTAAATTGCGAATAAAGGTTTACTGTAAGATAATTCTGATAATTTTTCATATAATTTTTTCGAGCTCATTCATTACAATTTCTCCTCAATTTCTTCACATTTTGTTAACGTATTTTGGTGGTTCACAACAACGTTTTGTTTTGTTAGATGCACGCTAAAACGTCTAGTCGGGAATATAAATGATATTGCTCTTATATTTGTACCATAAGCGCGTAAAACTGAAGAAGTCACATCGAAGTTCGGAAGACGCCGCTTGTACGGTATCTAGGGGCGATGAGGGAGTCGGACATATGGGGAAGCCCGAGTATCGTTCTCGTGAAACATCGATGAGGAGGAGGTCCCCTTCTAGAAAAAGTTATTGTTTCGCGCGCGAGCGGCCGGAGGGGCGGTGAGCAGCTGGTCCCACCGACGCCGGGCGAGGGGAAGGGCGATGATGCCGGCTCCTGATTTATCGCAAAACCAGATTCCGTCCGGAGTTTTTCCCGGGAAGCCGGCAAACCAGGTGCAACGTACGTGACAGCGAGGGTTTTGAAACATGGGGGCGGCGGGCTGGAGAAGAACGTGTTCTCAAGTTGAGTTAGAAACAGACTTGTGTTTTCCCTGTGTTTATTTCTCGAGAGATTTATTTCGGAATTCTTACCTCTAGTATAAAACACCTCTTCTTTCGCGTTTCTGGATTTCTCAGGCAGCTTTTCTTTCTCAGTCTGTGGAAGAGAAAAGAACTCGAGATTTAAATGGAAGAGGTTACATATAGTCGTCGTAATGCATTCGCAACTGAATCGTATGTCTGTTAGTTTGCCACATCTAGTTCACCAGAACACACTTTGTAACTCATTTATTCGAAATAAATGAACACAAACAAATTATAAAAATATTACCAAATGTAATATTTAATTTGGTACAATAATGAAAAATAGTATATTTCCTTCAGAATTTATATAACTTTCCTTCATATGAGGTAGTTGCATGTATTTTTTCTAGGAAATACGTGATTACACGTATACTCGAGTAAGATGCAATATTATTTTTACTAAGAAATTGGTATTCTCAAGAAAGTTATTTTTCATATAGTGTATCACACAAAGTTAATGATCATCAGTTTTATTTTAAAAAATTCTCACGAATTAAAACTCAATCAGGCAAATAAATGTCTGTCATCTGTTAATTAGCATCTTTCTGATACAACATGAAAATAAAGATAATATCACCAAATTATGCAGACTTCAGCAATGTAACATATACAAATTCGTCGTGTTATATATACAATTAGTAACAGTCTTGTTTGTACAGTCCATAATTAGCTCGAAAATCGTTAATTTTAAGTGGAAAATTAATACTAATGCAAAATATATTGCAAGATAATTGAATAATTCCAGTTAAATAAAATGTAACATCGTACACCTAGACGAGACAGCCTTGAATTTGAAGTTTACCAGCACATTTTGTTTATTTATTTATTTATTTGTCAAAAAACAGTAAAAAACTGTATATGACGTGTGGGGAAAGAGATTTATCTGCGCATATTTTCTTGAGGGCCAGAATAAAAAAAAAGTTGTTGCTTGGAAAGCTTCCTAGCGGCTACTCCCCTGAGCGACTAAATGTGCTGGTGATTTTTTTTAATTCAAGAGCATTTCGTCTAGGTTTACAAAGTTAATTTTTACTTAACTGGAATAATTCAATTATCTTGTAATACATTTTGCATTAGTCTCAATTTTCCACTTAAAACTAATATTTTTCGAGAAAATTATGGACTGTACAAACAAGACTGTTAGCAACTGTAAACACACACACGCAAACACACACACACACACACACACACACACACACACACACACACATATATATATATATATATATATATATATATATATATTGTTGTAAACTGTAAAAATATGTGACCAACTATAAATATATATATATATATATATATATATATATATATATATATATATATTAATAAAAGTATATGATTTGTAGTAAAACGATATAGTAATATGTACCCAAAATTCGCTTCCAGTTAGGCAAGATCGTTTCCTGTACCCCTTAGGCTTCCGTCCATTCGCATTGCCGTCCCCTCGGCCTATATTATTAGCGGGCAGCGCAGCGCTGTAACGAGGAGCGCGGCCGTGTCGGACGACACTCGGGGCGGCGCCGGGCGTCCGCATTAGCCGCCGGGAGAGGGCGCGGGCGGCGCCGGCGCCGGCACTTGGCCGCCGCGCGACTTGGAGGGCGCTCTCGAGGGGCCGATCTTCTCGGCTCCGCGCCGCAACTTCCGCCGGAAGTGCGGGCTAAGCGCCGGCGCCGCCACCGTCGCGGCCACGCCTTCTCCTGGCTCTCGGCGGCGCGCGCGCCTCCGTGGCTGGGGGCGGTGGTGACGCGGGAGAGACGGTGGTAGTGGAGGAAATGTTGGAGATGATGGCGGTGAACACAGAGGCGGTGGAGACAGTGGTGTTTGGAGAGAGTGGTGGAGGGAGAGAGTGGAGAGGGAGAGAGTGGTGGAGGGAGAGTGGTGTCGAGGAGAGTAGTGTCGGGGAGAGTGGTATCGGGGAGAGTGGTGTGGGGGAGAGGAGTGTCGGAGAGAGGGGTGTCGGGGAGTGAGGTGTCGGGGAGAGGGGTGTCGGGGAGAGTGGGGTCGGGTGAGGGATGTAAGGAGAGGGTGGTGCAGGGAGAGAGTGGTGCAGGGAGAGAGTGGTGCAGGGAGAGAGTGGTGCAGGGAGAGAGTGGTGCAGGACGAGAGTGGTGCAGGAAGAGAGTGATGTCGGGGAGAGGGGTGTCGGAGTGAGCGGTGTCGGAGAGTAATGATAGCGATAATGGGAGAGATTATGGCAGTGGCGCTAGTCAGGGGCGGAGTTAACGGTGACGCCGGCGGCGGTGACGAGGGTGGTGACGGCTGTGGTGAAGGCCGAGGCGGCAGCGGCGGCGACGTTGGCGACTTTGCAATGGAAACTCGTAGACGGTATGGCTGGCGCAGACGCGTCCGCCACCACTGCCGCCGCCGCCGCCGTCGCCCGCTGCGGTAAGCACATGCAAAGCACTCCGCGGGAACAATGCGCTCCTTCTACTGTTCCTAACTCACTTTAATGACCGTATGTTTCATTCATAGCTCCGGGTAAACTTGGAGCCGCCCCCGCGGCGCGGCCGGCTGGAATTACCGCGACCTCCGGGCGGGGCGGGGGCGGGCGGCGGTGGCGTTGTGGACGGCGCCGAGAGTGGAAGAGGCGGTGGCGGCGCGGATGGCGCTGGAGGCGAAAGAGGCCGAGGTGTTGGGAACGTTGGGCAGGAGTACGCACGTGGTGTATACTTCGGGTTTTCTTTCTTGGCGCACGGGGGTGTGTGTGAATAAAATGGAATATCTCACGGTTTTTCGTGTCGTTCTCCATTCTGCCGCCAGGAGTCGCATGATCGCCAGCACTGCTCGATACAGTCGCGATCATGCGACTTCTAGCGGTACAACCGAGAGCGATGCGAAATACCGTGAGATATTCCTTTTTATTTACATACCCCCGTGCGCCAAGAAAAAAAAACAAGTATAGATGGATGTAAAATTGTTGAATGTACGTGGTTCGGTTGATGGTTGTGATGTTGCGATAGGTACAGATTTGCACCAAAAGTAGTTGGTATTTTGGTATAATATTTGGGTATTACGGGAATCCATTAGAAATTTGGCACTGTGATGGATATGAGAGTGACGTGATGGCCAAGATTTAAAAAAAACTGGTAACAAGAGTAAGTAGAAAGTTACTGATAATATTAATGCAAAGGATGTAAAATAGTATCTGAAAGACGAGAAGGATATTCACAAACGATATACCCTCGTAGGTAATGTTTAGAGGTGGTTACTTTTTCTATAATTCTCAACATGTATGGTATCTTTATTTCTTGCAACTCACCTGATCTCTTTCCAGAATTACTCCATAATTTTGTGCTAAATGTGTATTAGGGGGCCGTCCATAAATTACGTAACGCAAATTTGGAGTATTTTCAATCCCCCCTCTCCCCCTTGTAACGCACTTCCCTATCTCCATGTAACGCAGCGTAATGCTGCCTCAGACCCCCCCCCCAACTTTAGCGTTACGTAATTCATGGATGACCCCTTAAGCTTTGCAAATGCGACAAAGAAAACATAGAAAACAGAGCACGGTGTGAAAAGAAGGGACGAGGAACGAAGCCGAAGGATTTTGAGATGTGCCTGTGAGAGTGTGGGGGGAGGAGTGGGCAACTGGGGAGGGGGTGGGGAGAACGGAAGAGCGGCGACGGGCACTCAACCGCGAGGGGGAGGGGGGGAGGGGAAGTGGCGGAAGGGAGGGGGGAGGCGGAAGAGAGCTCCCGTGAGTCAGGAGGCCACGGGTTGTAAAGTCGGCGACGGCAAGAAGTTTCGCATCCGGAGGCTCTTCCCGCTGCCTCTACAGTTTCTTGAGCCGCCCTGCCTCTTAAGCTGCTCCGCCATTCTCTCCTCTTTACTGCACCCGCCGCGATAGCTCAGGGGAGGCTTCGTTGCCTCTGCACTTCGTTGATCGGGAGCTTCTAAGATTTTAGTCTCGACGGTGGCGGAGTATCGGCCCCAAATACAAGGTACGTTGAATTCAACCACTGTCTCGAAAAGAATTCTAGCGGCAGGCTGCATTGATCGGTAGTTCTCCCAGTTTGGTCCGGTCATTACCACGCGAGCGTCAGAGCAGTATCCCAAAGAACGTTTGACGGAGCGCGCGCGATGTTTCTTCCTCGTTCTTGCCTCTTTCTCTCTCCTTACACCCTTCTTTCCATGCAGTACACGTATGGGGAGAGCAGTCGGGGGCTTAAAGCTTGCCCCGATTGGGGCGAGGCCGCTCTTGGGATGGTCCTTCATGAGGAAAAACTCATATGCCTAGAAAGAATACTGCCACATCCAATGTATACAGCATTCACGACACTTACGGGACTAGTGTATGAAATTTACGCATCCTGAACCAAGAAAAATATATACCATATTCCACCGTCCCGGAAATCTACCCGTTTTACGTTTTTCAATAATGTAACAATTTGGGAATGATGTTTTTTGCTTGTAACTTCGTCTTCTTGTGTACTCTGAGAAGTATGATAGGAAATCGAACATTAATATAGATATTTTCACTCTGAGGGAACGACTTAAACGATTATTGAAAAGGATATATCTGCGCCTGCAGTACGGTTTTGGGATGAACTTGCTTTTTCATTGATCTCAAACTTTTCCAACATATCATCATCATCACTAATTACTAATTAACCTGTTCACGACGATATCCAATTTTAACCATTAATTAATTTCATGACTGTTCCAAATATATCATGACAATAGACAGCTATGAACCTACGTACCCCCTCCAAAAATGGCACTACAATGTCAGAGTATCCAAAAATTTGAATTTCTGGCATACCATAATCATATCATGCTAATGGTTTTAACAATTTAAGCGAGCTCTTTCTTCCACGGGGGTAATTAAATTTAATTATAATACTGAAATTTGTAAATGACAGAGAGTTACAAAAACATGTGAATTATGAGGATTTACAATTTATTAAATGATTCATAACTTCTTGAATTATGAGCATTAATACTTGTATTTTATTTAATTGTTCACTATTGTGCGTTTCCGGATGCGTCAACTACTTTGGTCATTCATCCCATTAGAGTAGTGTATTCTGTATCACAGGAGGTAGTAGCCGAATGGTGAGATCTGGCACCGACCTACACTCGACTTATGGTGCGCCGACTTACGAAAAGCTTTAACCTCCTGACTGGCCTCTGGCATGTACGGTAGTGTAGTGAACGTATGTGTAAATATTAGGTAAGGAAGAGGAGTGAAAAATCATGCACGGTCCGTGGCCCGTTCGTTAGAGTAATAATTCGGCATTCATTCGATATTGATGAGAGAAACCACACGGAAAACTATCGGTATGAGCAGCCGTTAGACTTCTTCTCCAGACAGCGGCTGGTCTCAACCTCTTTATCTGTTCATGTTGAAAATCTGTTACCGTTGAGACTCCATTCTAGGATTCTGTCGGAACTCGAGGATCTCCCGAAATGTATTTGGAATCCTTTGACAACACGATTCGATAATATTGGTAATATCGTTAATTGTGATTCAAGAATATCTCTGAATCGGTATCTCTTTCTGTTCAATTCGCCACCGAATATGGTGTAGTTTCCCGTCTCGCCCCATCCTAAGACCCTAGTGCGTTTCGCTGCCCTCCCCTCCAGTCTCCAACTCTTGCGTTTTGCTCCTTGCGCGGCCTCCGCTGCGCGTTTGTTTTACGCGTCCTGCGCGCACGGAGCGGACGTTTTTGCCGCGGCGCAATCTAGCGCCAGGTCTCGGAATCACGGCGCAAAGGGGCTCCCGCGCTCTCATTACCGGGTTACTTACGACCCGTTTAGTGCGCGCGCCGGCCGTTGGGGCGCTGCCCGCGGGCGGCGCGGCGGTCGGGGGTTCCCCGCGCCGGCCCCAGCCCGGCGCCTGTGTACCGAGCGTTCGGAACCGCCAATAAAACCAGCGATTGTACGAGTGTAACGTGCTCGCAGCGTGTTTTCGGAACGAATAAGGTAAATCTTGAACTTTAAATAGAAGGGACTTAAGCCGTGGGAATGGCCTGCGACGTTGGGTATTTCGTGTCCCTCTGCTCTTCGCGCGCGCGCGCTCGCACCACGAAATGCACGAGTCAAATTAAAAGGAAAAATACTGCAGGTTTCATGCGTCTGTTTTCTGGGTTAAACACGCTGCAAGTTACTTGAAGTGGCCAAACATGGCTTAAATATGTCTGGTTTAGTGTTGCTGTCGTGTGTTCATCATTGTTGTTCTCATTACTTTAGGGTCATCCATAAATTACGTAACGCTAAAGGGGGAGGGAGGAGGTCTGAGGCAGCGTTACTCTTCGTTACGTAAAGATAGGGAAGTGCGTTACAAGAGTGAGGGGGGTATTGAAAATATTCGAAATTTGCGTTTTAACAGGTGTGTCTACTGCATCCATTTTGACTCGCGTGATCAATCTCCTCCACTTAGTATTCAAGCACTCGTGGCCATTTACTAGCCGCAACTCTGGAAGAAATGTATTGTCGTTGATTGTACATCGCGAATGTTGTAGCCGCTAGTCCGGAAGGCAAAAAGCTCCCGGAGATAAGACACTGGAAATATTTGGGTTGATATCGAAGGAGATTTTAGGGTTTTGTACGAAAAATAAATCCATCAAACTGTTATGTTTTGTTATTGATGAGTTAATTTAACTAATATTCAGATATTTGAACAGATTCAACATTGGACGAATGCCCCCAGAGCACGAAAGCGAGACAGAAATTCCAGAAACAGGACGCCTTCCCGGCGTTAGTTATGCCTGTTTATAGTACATTCCAGAGATATTTGAACAGATTCAACATTGGACGAATTGCCGTAGAGCAAGAAAGCGAAACAGCGAGAAATTCGAGAATCCTTCCTGGATTTAGTTAGGGGCCGTCCATAAATTACGTAACGCAAATTTCTAGTATTTTCAATACCCCATCCACCCTTGTAACGCATTCCCCTTCCCCTATGTAACGCAGCGTAACTCTGCCTCAGACCCCCTTCCTCCCCCTTAAGCGTTACGTGAGTTATGGATGACCCCTTACGCTTGTTCCGGAGAGCACGTTAAGGCAGGCGGCTGGCGGGGCAAAGGAAGATCCTCTGGCCGTTGCGTATGCTCCGTCGCCCGCCGCTTAACTCGCTTCCCCACGCCCCTGGGGAACGTCCAGTGCCGCTCGACCGCTGCGGTCGGAGGAGGAACGACAGTCGGAGCTCATGACCCCTTCACCCGCGCCTGCGGAGGCGGCGGCGGCGGCGGCGGCGGCGGCGGCCGGGAAGGCGGCCTAAGGGACGACACCGCTAAGGGACGGCCGTTGCTGAGGACGGAGGAGTTACAGTTGGATTCGGCCTCAACGAGTTGGATTAGAGGACGCAAGGGTGTGCGGGAAGGCTGAGGTACAGAGAGGATAAGGTAGCAGGCCAATCTGTGAATCCTGGGGAGGGAGCGTATGCTGCGAGGTAAATGAGCAGAAGAAAGGTTTTGTGCCAGTGAGGTTGATGATCCGGGTCAGTTATGATCATTGCATAGTGCTTCCTAAGCTGGTCGACTTGCTAGAAGAACTAACGTTCCGGTGTTATTCAGTAGCTCTCTTTAGTGTCTTTATACGCAGAGTACGTGTAGAACGCAGTATGCAAACTTCCCTGAGGATGACCTGAAAAAGACCAAAAAGTTGGCGCTTCCTTAGTGTCAATTGCATCTTCCTGAAATTAGAGACGTACATAGGACTTTGGTCGGGGAAATTTCAGACTGTACACAGCTACTCATCAATTTTGGGTATTTTAACGTTGGTTCCTTTGCTTTTGATGGTCCGAGTTGACCTCCAGGTCCAAATGACTCGCACGTGTGTTAGTATCTCGTGTACGACTCGATAAACAAGCACTAGGAAGTATTAGTTGCCACACACTTAGACCCACAAAATATTATTAAATAATAATATTCATGGCTTTGTAAAATAATATTTGAGTGTTTTTCTTCAAGACCGATATTGCATACAGTGACATCACGGAGAAACTAAGAAAATACGTTGACAGATTACTTGGAATGTACAATATTGCTATTAGCAGTGATGTTGACATTTTGAAAAAAAGTCCATTGAAAGATATACGAAGGGCAAGGGAAACCAGTCAGAAGATTGATAGAATACGAGTGTAATTGAAACTAAAAGTATATTCTAGAATAATTTTAAACTAAAATAGACCTGATGGAGCTCTGGCACTAGGTTCAAGTTGATGGCAGGGAGTAGCTGTCGTAGGCCATGACTTTGCTTCGACATTAGTATTGGCGGTTACAGTCCAGCGAAAGAGAAACTTGTACACACACACACACAATGCGGCGATTCGTCCAAACAAGAAGAACGGAGCCGGAATGCCGGCGGGGTGGCGGGTTGGGGGGGGGATGAGACCAGCTGTGGTGGCAGCAGTGGCGCCGGCGGCGGCTGGGAGACAAGTGCGACTTCGAAACGCCGAGAAGCTGCGGCGGCGGCGGCGGCGGTGGCAGCAGTAGCGGCGCGGTTTAAACTTTGACAAATAACAGTTAATTTGCAGGCCGACGGCCCGCGTCCTTTTTTTCTCTCCGCCGCCGGCCGCTAGGCGGCGCGCCGGTCGCCGCATTAGGCGGCGATTATTCATGCGTCACTTTGCGCAAACTTTCTCGTCCGCCCCGCCCCCTTCCTTTCGCAGTTGCTGCATCCACCGCCGGCGGCGCCATCGCCGCCCTCACGGCCTTCCTTCCGGGCACCGCTCTTAGCGCTGGAGAAAGAATGCGGGATGCGGAAACTGTGCAGTAATAAGGGACAAATTACCAACAAACGTACATAGAGGGAGAGAGAGGAGAAAAATGACACTGAAGATTGTTGAATAATTATACACGATAGTATGATCTCAAATTAATTCAAGGCCATTCTTCAGAATATTCGTTAGTTGCTATTTCTTATAAATTGCAAAAATAATTTCGTAATATATGTTTAATATAAAACGTCCCTGGATTTAATCAAATGCTTGGCAGATTGATCAATAATAATGTAACAATATGACTGAAATATAGTGTGTAAATGATGATTGAATTTATAAGTTGGGTTAGAAATGAATACACCTTCTCAAATTTTTCTAGCAAAATAAATGTTTATGTACTGTAAATACTAGCTACTAACTTGTATTTGACATAATTTCGAATGGTAGCGAATTTAATGTATATCAGAATGAGAAGACAACAGACTGTAGGTGAAATATGAGTGCAAAATGTTAATTCCATTATATCAATTAAATATCAATTTCTAACGGATCAGTGTAAAGAAATATAACTTATTGGAAAACAAAAATTGTCATAGCGATGAAAATAATTAATTACCCACCAAATATATTAAGGTGAAAATATATTACCTTCAAAATATAACATTTTGTCTGACATCCTTACGAAATAAACGTGGCCAATAAAAACCTGTAGGCAATGCCAGTGAGGTCACCTCATACTTGAAAACGCACACACACATCTCGTTGGCAAACGCGCTGCTAGTGAAGACGTGTCCTTTGAAGAAGAGTTCTCGCATCGGCAGATTTCACGCGTCATATCCGCGCGCGTTCCGGGCGTTTAAAGCGCCCTCCCTCGCGCGGGTATTTCTCGGAGGCGGCGCCACAGCGATCGTCTTGTGTCGGCGCACCTCACGCGCAGCGGCGCATTCCCCGGCGGAGGATTCGCACGTGCGCGTGCGTGACCCCGCGCGGCGGGTGGTCCTGTCGGTGGAAACGGGGAGGGGAGGGGGGAGGTGGGAGATGTGTGGACACGACAGGCGCCAGGAGCCTCACAATCCACCATCAAATACATTATTCAAATTATTACACACTCATATACTTCGATTGTAATCCGTTTCTATTACTATTAGTTGTGAGGGCAACCCGTGTTCTAGAGAACTAGGAAAACCCTGCAGACGTTATTCTGCCCTTCATCTCCGTCTTTCCCCTGCCATCTCCCTTTCTCAGTCTCTCTCCCTCCTTCCCTCACCCTGTCCGTGTCTCTCTGTGTGTCTCTGTCTCTGCCGCTCTCTGTCCCTCTCACATTTAGTTGCAGATTATACACGTCTCTGAGCAGGTGAGGGGGAGGGGGTGGGAGAGATGTGTGGACACGACAGACGCCAGAAGCCTTACAATCCACCATCAGATACATTATTCTAATTATTATACTCGTAAATACTTCGATTGTAATCCGTTTCTTACTTAATTACTAGGAAAACCCGGTAGATGTTGCTCTGCTCTTCATCTCTCTCTTTCCCCTCCCATCGCCCTTTCTCACTGTCTCTCCCTCCTTCCCTCACCTTGTCCCTGTCTCTCAGTGTGTCTCTGTCATTGCCGCTCTCTGTCCCTCTCATTTACATTTAGTTGCAGATTCTGCACGTCTCTGAGCAGGTGAGGTAATATCGAGAAGCGCCGGACCGGCGAAAATGTAATAGAATGTTTAAGGTTTCATCGTGTAGATTACGGTGTGACAAACGTTTCTTTTAGGCCTTGGGCCTCAGAAGTGGGATTTTTAAGGCCCTAGAACGCCTTGTTTAGATAACGTAGGAGTTATTTAACGATATAGATTCAAAATGCTGTCGAATGTGTTGCGGGTTGCATTTGACGTGAATATTTATTTTACAGTGCCATGTAGTGATGTTACAACAGAATAAACAGCACATAAACCCTCTGGGTGAAGAAGCATGTAGGAGTGCCAACTTTCATGGAGATCAGTCACGGTGTCGGAGTTTAGCTCTTTATATATAGCAACATCCAGTTTTATTTCTACTTAATTTTTAGGTACACCTTGACCTGATATAATATAAAATAAAATATAAGGAAATTTTATACTCTCCACAAGATAATCTTACTGACAGCGGTGTATAAACTGATACAAAATCAAGTCACATGAATCTTGTATTATCATTTACAGAACAAATTCCTCTGAAAGGACTAAAGCACCGCCAAATTCTTTGAATTTCAAGATCATAATTATTACTACCCTGGCATACATTCATTTACATAATTCATAATAGGGTGTCTAATCCTAGTCTATATTTACATTTCGAAGCTTCATCATTTCAACAATCAAACAAATACAATTTATTTATTCCACCAAAATTAATTATAAAATTCGTGAACAACGACATGTCTGCTAATCAACAGTACTCACTTGCATTTCAATTCTAACCGCGGCAGCTGGCATGCATTTCAGCAATACTACAAGAAATACCATATCCAAAATAACTTAATTGTACAATACTAATTACGTGGTGGGCCCTTCCATGTTGCGGCGGCAGTGCCGGCGGCATTGGCAGATCGGGCTATCCCCACCAAGGGGCCCGATGATAAGGGAAAAATAAGTTAAAATATTGAAAAAGAAATAAGTACTGAAGAAAATCGTTATCGTAATTTTAAAAGTCGCGGTAGTCTGATATTTCCTAAAACTTTCTATGAAATGTTCACTTTAAATAGTTAATTATAGTTGTTATTTACAAGGTAGGACTGTTAGGATAGGATTCGGGATTAGGGTAGGATTCTTCATTGCAACGAACTCTTCTACTTCCTTCTCTCACAACCATACGAACAAGCAATTCTTCTTCCTCCACGTCCTCAATCTTTTTCACTTCATCCACATCATCTCTTTTTGCCTTCCACAACCCATCCATATTTTCCACCTTATCCGTCTTTTCGACTTTATCTTCTCCACTTTATCCACATTTTACACTTTATCCATATTTTCCGCTTTATTCATCTTTCCACTTTATCCATCTTTTCCACTTTATCAATTTTTCCCACTTTATCCGTCTTCTCCGCCTCCACCCCCTCATGCATCTAGTCCATCTTCTCCATCTCACCCATCCCTTCTACCTTCACATTCTCATCCAATTCTTCCACCTCCTCTCTATCTCCTCCGCTAGCGACTTCCGCCGGGGCTCCGGTGCCGCGTGCCGCGGCGTGTGTGGCCTCCTCTGCGTGGGACATCGCACGCACGATTGTGGCGCGGGCAACTGCCCGTGAGATGAGGCTGTTATGGGCCACGCCCTGCGGCCGCCGGACGCGACTTCCCCGGGCACTTCGTCTTCCCTCCCGCGGCGCGCGCCAACTGCAGCCGTTGCGCGTGTTATTTATGTCAGGACAGGCTATTAATACATGCAATATTGACAAATTGGTTGCTAGTCATGTTGCAGCAAAAAGAAAATTCCATCACATAATGGAAACCAGAGTTAAGTTTGGAAGAGTCGTGGAGTATATTCATATCAATCACGTTTCAATCTGGATTGTTCTACGTTTCTTTGGATTAAAATGAATATCAAAGAAGAAAGCATAAGAAAATGTATATTTAAATAATATTATACTGTTTCTGTGACTTAAAAAAACTATTCAAAATGTACACATAGTGTGTACACTAAGATTGTAGATATTGAAAGAATTATCTGTTAACATACAGGTTGGACGTTACGGTTTAGCCCCTACCTGCCAGTACTTGCAGATCCCAATTGAAAATGTAACAAGTATTTACTTAAAAATGTAATTAATCACCTGAGGCTTAAATTTATTTTTTATGCAACGTGAAACGTTTTTACTTCTCACAGTTTTCAAAACCATGTGATCTAGGTAGTAGTAGATTTAAAAAATTAAACGTTACAATTTTCAAGTCTTTGTTAAACTAGTAGCTTTTTAGTTTCCTTTCCATGATAATTTTTTTTAATTTAATTTTTTATAAATTTGCTCTTACAAACTTAGAAAATAACGCATTTGTTATAACATTCGCAAAACCTATCGCGTGTGTGTGTTTATCAATTATTAACGAATCGTCAAAAATAAAGCGTTGATGGACTGAAGCTGCAACATGTGCCTTTATGAAGCGCTGCAGATACTAAACCGAGAGGAACTCGTTCGGCGCTGCTCGGGCGACCGCACAGTTACGCGCGGAGGCGGCGGCGGCGGCGGTCGGGCGTCGCGACGTCACTCGACGCCGGCGTCGCGACGGCGGCGGCGGCGGCGTCCCCACACTTGTTGCGACAGACAACCGCGACACGCCTAGTTGGAAGCGCGCTTTGACGCGGCCGGGAAAAAAGACAAAATACAAACGAGGGAGAAAACAACTGAAAAAAAACAAAACAACAAAAAAAAACGTCTGAAACTCACGCGACAGCGGCGCGCCCGGCGGCGGGCCGCGGAGGCGGCGAGAGTGTGATGCGGGAGGGTGGGGGCGGAAGGGAGGGGGGAGAGCCGGTCAACGTACCAAAGAACAGACAGGCGGATGGATGGAGTGACGAACGACGCCGTGTGTGTGTGTGTGTGTGTGTGTGTGCGCGGAAGTTGGCGAGCAACAGAACGGATGGTTGGGCCAGGGGGTCAGTGGGACGATGTCGATGTAGCGGTGGTAGAAGACCCTGCCAGAGCTGGACAGAGCGAGTTATTGCTGGTAGTGGGACAAGTGATTGGGCCAGAGGGAGGGGATTGTTTAGGTAATTGGATAAGCGTTCGACTGACGAGTATTTGCTTAATGGGTGAATGATTGGACGGGTGAGGGAGCGGTGTGACAAGTAGATGTGTCGAATTCGAGGTGGGGGAAGAGTTGACCGACTGGTTGGGCTGTTGAGCGAGTATTCTTCAGGAGGAAGTCAAAATGACGATTCAAATATTTAGGGAAGTTGTGAAGCGAAATATTAGTTGAAAGAATGTGCGAATATTCGGATAGGGCGTGAGCATACTCCGTGCTTCAGTCAGAGGGACGCGGGTTCGAGCCCCGCCGTGAGCAAGGTTGTTTGCCCCTTGTCTTATGTACGAATATGTGTTGTCCCGGAAGGCTTTGTGAGTGTGCTGACCACAGACCGAGGAGCCCGCAAGTGTATATATAGTAAAAGGTTAACAAGGCCCCATGAGGGGCATGGTGAATGGCCGGCCCGGATAGCCGAAAACGGTATCCCCTTGGGAAATGTCCCAGGAAGAAGAAACAAGATAGACGCACAAGGGAACTATACTGCGATTTTTCTAACTGTGCCCCTCAAGCTCCATCTTCACGATGGAATATGTCACGGTTTTTCGCGACGTTCTCAGGCGTGCCGACAGGTACCGCGTGATCGCTATCGTGTCAAGCAGTGCTTGCGATCATGCGACTTCTAGCGATACGACGGAGAAAGACGCGAAATGCCCTATGATATTCCATCGTCGTCATAGGGGCTTGAGGGGCAGAGTTAGAAAAATCGCACCATAAAAGACATCGATGAGCAGGCGTGTGAGTGAGATGAAGTGCGGGTGAGGGTTTAGATATAGAAGGATGAGAGGGGTGCGAACTCCGCAGGCCAACAGCTGCTTACCACATCTCTCAGCTCATCGCTTGACGTCGACGCTCAGTGAGTGACATCGAAGCGCAGGGAATGCTTTCCGTTATTTCTACGCAAACATTTCAAAATATAAACTTTAAACATAAAAAAATAACAAAATAAAATGTCTGCGTACAGTTCATCTCTTCCTGTTGGAAGTTTCTGTTTATATTAAATGTATTTACGTTATAAAGCGGCATATCCGAATGCCAGTTTTAAAATACTGATACATCCCATATATACATACACAACAAGAGAGCCGTTCAAAAGTTGTGTGCCCTTTCGCAGACTTTGTTTTATGTGGTTGTGAATAAAGCAATTTTTTCTAAACCTTCCGTAGTTTTATACCTATTTGAATTAACTAATTTAAATCAATATTTTACCATTTGCTGTATTTAACACCTTAACCCATTTATGGCCAGATGGATTTGGCTTGACGTAAAGTGCTTGTTACCTTTGCGATTGTACTCATAAGGACATGGTTGAAGTTCTCTGGTAGCCTCTGATTGCAACTTTTCTCGTCGAATTGTTGCAACGTTGCTAAATGATATACTGGAAAGATCGGAATAGACAAACCATTGGTTACATGAGCAGTTTTTTTGGTATAAAACCTAGTAAAATCTTTGATCTTAAGTGCGTATGCTCCGTCAAATACATTGCGAACCAAACGCTGTTTGCTTTACTTCCAACTCTCCCTTCAACTTCATCAAAGACACAGATCTGCTGTGTTTAGAAAAAGATTCGACTCGTAGGAGAAGGTCTAAACTTTTCGTAGTTTTTATCCCATTGCATACTTATTTTATTATTTGAACATGAATTAATTTAAATTTGAATTGTATCATCTTCGAAATTTAAGAAAAAACGATTCCTACGTAGCTGATCCAACCGTTTAACTTTTCGTGTTTATTATTATTATTATTATTATTGTTATTATTATTGTTATTAAATTCACTGTAGAAGAAGTTCCAAACTATTCGTAGTTTTTATCCATTCTATACTTGTTCTATTATTTTCAAATGAGTTAAATTAAAATTGTATCACCTACGAAATTAAGAAAACGATTATTAGATAAATCATTTAACCTTTTAACTTTTCGTATTTATTATTATTATTATTATTATTATTATTATTATTATTATTATTATTTGTTGCTGTTGTTGCCATTGCTGTTGCTGCTTACCGCGCGTCTCGTGTCGTTCCAGACAAGTGTGCAGTAACGTAGTAGCGGCGTCCGTCGCAGCGGCGGCGGGGAGTGGAGGGGGCGAAAGGGGATGGGCGGGTGTAGGGGTGGGGGGAGGCTCGCGCGCGCTGCAAAAACCGCTGCGCCCGGGACGCGACGTCACGTTCCGCGTTGCGCCTCGTTCGTCCGAATGAACCGAACTGCGTCACTCGGAACGCCAGCGCGCGTTTTTTCCCGTCCGCCGATGCCGCTGACGGATACGCGGCTCTTCGCCGCCGCCGCCGCCGCCGTTTGTTTCGCGCAGATTGCCACAAGAACCGCTCGCGTCGCGTCTCGGGCTGTGCGTGTGTAATTGTACGGGGTGATGTGTGTTTTCTCCCGGCTCTTGCCAGCTCGGTAAGAGCAGTATTATAAATCATCAGTGTGTCATAACTAGAGTGAAATCAGAATGTCGATTTTGAAGTCTGACATTATGCAAGGTTTCTTCTTGGATATACCTCATTACATCTACGCTGATTCAACTGCTATTCGCATCTCTGCGTTTGCTGAATTTCAACTTTGAAATCAAGGCATTACATTCTTGTGTCTCATTACTCGTCGAATGATGCAGTCGTATCACTGCTAAAAATATAAACGTACAAGCTCAAAAAATCAAATTGAGATAGTTGTAAAATTTTGCTCAGTGACAAAAAGAAACATCAGCGGCCTTTATAATGTTTTAGAATGTTAAACATGTAGTTATATGAGGATGTATGCTCTCAACAATATTTCTTTGCAATTAAGTATAAACTATCTACAAAGAACTTGATAATGAAAATTCGCTCTGACGTAGACAT
This sequence comes from Acheta domesticus, assembly GCA_031308135.1. Taxonomy (NCBI): domain Eukaryota; kingdom Metazoa; phylum Arthropoda; class Insecta; order Orthoptera; family Gryllidae; genus Acheta; species Acheta domesticus. The sequence goes on from JAHLJT010009355.1 coordinate 115,788,102, forward strand.
AACTTGAATCTGGTTGGCTGACGTTGTAAACGCAGACGTTAACGTACCATAAAACGGAAACTCCCTCTAACTAAAGAATGTATTCATTCCCTTGAATTCCGTTATAAGGAACTTACAGTGTAGCCGTTTGTGAAACTGACATAATTTTAATTATGAATAAGCGTGATGGGATTTACTCCAACATCGGATTTAGTACGACGTACTGTTGCCACAAGCAGAGACAAACATTACGTCGTACATCTTCACAAGAACAAAACGTTCAATAAACAGCTCGTTGAGCCAAACGGGTGACGAGCAACGCAGAGAAAACGACGGCAAAAACCTCGAGCCCTTATCTCCGGCGGCGATCCGCAGCGGCGCCGCAACGGAGAGACGGGCGGCGGCGGCGGCGGCGGCGGCGGCGGGGGCGGCGGCGGCGGGGTCGGGGGCGGTGGCGGGAGGCAGGGGCGGGGGCGAGGGCGGCGGCGGCGGTGGCGGGGGCGGGGGCGGTGGCGAGGGCGATGGCGGGGGCGGCGGCGGCGGTGGCGGGGACGGTGGCGGTGGCGGTGGCGGTGGCGGTGGCGAGGGCGGGGGCGGGGGCGGGGGCGGGGGCGGGGGCGGGGGCGGAGGCGGGGGCGAGGGCGGGGGCGGCGGCGGCAACCCGCGTTCCGCACGCCACGCCGACGGGTGAGGGAAGCGAGCGGCAAAAAGAGAGTGCAGAAGGAAGAGTAAGCGTGCGTGGAGTGAAACAACTTTTGGAAAGGAGGAACGGAAAGAGGAGATGATGACCCGAATAATGGACAAAAAATGAACGGTGTGCGTATGTGGAAAGAGGCTAGAGAACATGGCGAACAACAAAGATGGAAAGGAGAAAAGCTGAGGAGATCGGAATTGATGGATTCCAGTTTCCTGGCATATCAACTGGTACAGTCGCTGGTGCCTTTAGTGTAGTGAATGTTTTATCCTGGGAGGTGGCGGTATTCACTGGAAGGTCCGGCGCCGATATTAACGTCGGCTGGCCGGGAATTTCCCCTTCGAGATATCGATCATCTTTCTCATTCATATCTCCCTGTGTGTGAAAAGTAAAAGGAGAAGAAATGGTTATGTGTAGGGAGCGCATTTCTATTATTTTGCATATTTTTCTGTATTGCTTCAAGGTATAGCCAAGAGGAATTTCTTGACATTTGGTTGTAATTGGATGCTTTGTAGATTAATTTGTTAGTGCATATTTGTGCATATTTGATCGATTTTCCTATTGGGGCATATTCGTGTAATTATGGGCCATATTTTGCATATTTCGTTAAAATAAGAGAAAACATTTCGAGTTTTCATAGAATCTATTTGTGAACGTTCATTGCTAGCAAACAATTTGCTTGTCACATTTTTTCTTTGCATGATAAAATACTTGTGCATGTGTAGGATATTTCTTGACATATTTTTAAATCAGGGAGAAAAAGTGAAAGAAGGCCAACAATGTAGATACTTCACTAAGGTGCATATTTACTTCAATTATTGCTCCCGAGAAGTAAGTTAGGTTATATTAAATTAGCACAAAAATATTTTTTTTCATTCCAAGCATGCTTCTCCTGAATTTTATCAAGAAAGCTTTACACATAAAATGCAATATTGTTGATTTTAATTGCATATTAAAGTGCATATTTCACAATATTTAGATCATAAATGCATATATTAAAAAATATTTAAAGATTTTGTGGGGCATAAAAATCCACTCCCTACTTATAAGGAAATTCAAATAAGACATGAAGGACAAATTGGAAAGGATCGAAGGAGAAGTAAGCCAGACGAAGGAAACGATGTTGGGAAAGGAGGGACAAAAAGAGACGAAATGAAAAGAGAGCGAAAATATAAGTGTGTGTGAATGCGGACAGAGAATATGGGAAATTTGCGGACTGAAAATGAAAAGAAAGGGAAAATGGTGGTGAATGGCAGATAGGAAAAGGATCGGTGTGGACGAAAAGATGAAGGAACATTTTTAAAGGTGTGTGCCAAGAATAAAGAAAAGTGTTTAAAGAAGGCCAAAATAGAAACGAAAGACAAAATGGAGATGATTGAATGTACTCGCACCATAAAGGAACCGAAAGGAGAGGAGAAAAGGCATGGAGAAAATGGATAAAGCGAAAATATAAATGCGTGCGAATATGGAAAGATAATATAGGAAACTGGCGTACTGAAAATGAAGGAGAAGGAAAAAATATAGAAGATGACAAATATGAAAAGGATCGTTGTAGAGGAAAAGATGAAGAAAAAGGTTTAAAGTTCTGTGTAAATAATGAAGAAAAGTGTGAAAAGAAGGCCAAATAGAAACGAAAGACAAAATGGAGATGATAGAATGGGGATAAAGTAGGCACACCGTAAATGAACCGAAAGGAGAGGAGAGAGGGCATGGAGAAAGCAAAAATATAAGTGCGTGCGAATACGGAAAGATAATAAAGGAAACTGACAAACTGAAAATGAAAGGAAAAAGAAAACGGTGGTGAATGGCAAATAGAAACAGGATCGATATAGACAATAAGATGAAGGAAAAGGTTTAAAGGCGTGTAAAGAATGAAAACAAGTGTTTAAAGAAGGCCAAATTAGAAACGAAAGACAAAATGGAGATGATTGAATGGGGAGAAAGTACAGTAAATGAACCGAAAGGAGAAGAGAGAGGGCATGAAGTAAGCGAAACTAGCGTGGAGAGCTGCCAAGAAGGGTAGGAGCGGCGAGGGCGGCAGCGAACGCCATCGGCAAAAACGCAGCGCAGAGCGACGAGGGGCAAGGCGCGCCCGGCGGTGCCTGAGGCTGCCGCAAAGGGCACAGACGCGGGCGCGGGCGCGGGGCGGGGCGAGGGAGAAGGACGTAGAGTAAACACGCGGCATGTGAGCGCGCGTCGACGCGGGAATTAGCCTCGCGTATCTCTCGTGCGCCCCGCCCCCCCTAGCACACGTGGATCCGCAGCGCGCACACGAGGGGAAGGAATGTGCTGAGGCAGCGCAGATCCCGAGATGATAATACATACAGAGATTGCTGGAAAACACTGCGAGGTTAGATGGAGTGAAATACACTGGCTCAGGTGGCTCGACTTCGGGTGATGTCGCTGCAATGCCTATGCCCGGGAGGTCCTGGGTTTGAGTCCCGACAATGGCGGGATTTTCGACACTAGCTAGATAGCTAGGTCAAATTCAGCTGCTGTCTGGAGGAGAATTCTAGCGGTCGGCTGCTCTCGGCTCGGCTTTTCCGATCAACATCAGGTGAATGCCGGAGCAGTGTCCTAACGAACTGGCCGCGGACCTCGCGCGATCTTTCCTTCACTTTCCTTGTTCTATTCCTTCACTTACACACATTTAGTTCTCTATCACACACGTCGGAAGACCTGCCGAGATTTTAAGAGCTTCTCCCGAGTGGGGCGGTGGCCCGCTGGTGGTAAATACCTGGTTGGGAACAGACCTCTGGCCTACTTGTAAGTCGGGGCCAGATCTCACATTCCAGAGGGGATAAAATATCGATTTCTGAATGGTAGTCGAAATAAGGGATGGTAAGCAATAAAAAGGACGTGTCTGTGTTTTTAAATGAACAATAATTCAATGACAATGTAAAAGAGAACTGAACGAACACTTGTCAAAATAAGCCATTATGTTTAAAATGTGTATTGCCTACCAGTGTAATGCTTGACTGTTACATTTGAAAATATATAACTAAGAAAATTAATAAACAATAAGTAAATAAATAAACAAATAAGTAAATAGATTAATAAATAAATAATTAAATAAATAAGTAAATAAACATAAGGGAATTTGGAGGGAACGCAAGGCAGAAAGCCTGTTCGTGAACAAATGTACCAAACTGGTTATCGCGAGAGCCAGTGCGGTGAACCGCTCCGGGGAGGCCGAGGTGGTCGTCTCCCCATCCCAAGTGGGGTCATGGGCGAGCGCGGAAGCGGCGGGGGCGACGGGGGCGGTGGGGGAGGGGGCACCCGCACGTGGCTTCAATTACTCGCCCCCGCAGAGTCCCCCTCCCCGCGGTCCCCGACCCTCCCTCCCCACCGCCCCCGCCCCGCCCCCGCCGCCCGTCATTCTGCGACGAGAAGGCCGCAGAACAAGCGGCGTAATCTGTGCTCTCGCCCCCGCGCGCGCTCTCCCGCTCGACGCAGGAATTGCGCGGATGCGGATAAATTCCAGAGCCGAGGGAGGGAGCTGCGCCTCTCGGGATTAGGATCGAAGTCGTTACTTGTTTGCTCTTCTTAAAAGAGGGTGGCTGACGCCGGGGCTGGCAAGAATTAACAAGCTCAAATGACCTGTATTTACGTGAGCTTCTTTCGAGGAGGATCTGACGGCACCTGCCAGTTAAGAGAAGTTGGTGGTGAACGATCTTCACAGAACTTAGCGGCGATGTATATATTATCCTTTAGCTTCTGAAACTAGATTGTTTACGAACTTGATAATTTCCGAATACATTGGTGGTAAAAACTGTTTTAAGATATATGTAGAGAAGTCGATCTTCGAGTAATATTGATATTTCACCCTATACTGGAAACATTTGCATTTCCTGTAATTTGGAAAATGGACTGTAAAATATAAATTTAAAGTGCATATATATAACATTGAAAAGAGAAATAATAATATTCAGATAGAATATAAGAACGACTTAACATGAAATCTGAGTATTGCGGAGTTATTGTACCTGAAGAATGAAATCTAGAAGTTTCTTTCGAGAAAAATAAAATGGAAAATATGTATGACCATATTTCATTTGTTACATACGAAGTATATGTTAAAATTAAGAATCACTCAGGGCTTATGCAGCCAATTAATAAAGAGGTCTCTGTGTGTTTGTTACTATTACTCAGTTTGTTGACAAAGTGGATCCTCATATTAATGACGACTATTCAACTCGTAAAATTAAAACCAATAGTGTTCAACTATATATAAAAATGCCTCAATGAGGGCGGTGTATCTCAAAAAGTTTAACGCTTTTCCTATCCGATTTTTCTTACCGCTTCTCCCTCCTGGCCAATCATAAACTGCGACTCATCTATCTTAGCAGGTGGTACATATCGATGGCTATGTCGATGTCCAATGAACCGCCTATGCACCATAACATAACCTCACTAATGTTATCAAATTTTCAATATTTGGCTCAGTTTCGAACTCTGATGAACATAATTTCACTCGTGGAATAGTCCTATTAAATTCCACTCGTGCTTTAGAAATTCTAAGAAAAATCCCCGATAAAATCTACAAAAAAAATTTATCGATAATGTCCAAAGCACTCGTGATATTACCTCTGATAAATATAACGAAGAAACGTCCTTTCATTATTACAAAAACAATATTGGGCTGAAGCAATTAATTATTTCCTTTCAGACCATTTGAGATACCATGTTCTGTAGCGGACCTTTACATTTTGATATATGAATCATGTAATTCCTACTATTCATTCTCCACGATATACGGCGAATGAAACTAACAATGCTCTTGCTTTCTTCAATACACTTTTTCCTTATAATACGCACGATGGCCAGAACTCTATATTGGTTATTTGGGCCACGTCCAGAATGGGCTATTGTAAGAATAACGCCACGAAATATTTATTATCTCCGATCCTTTCAACTCATCGTATTTATAATCCCAAGTTACTTAACGATTGTAAAAGGCTTCTCTCCGTCGAAAACGTTTCTATCGTATCTCTCCCTTTTCCCTTTGTCTTCAGCGACGTGCATTCTAAAATTACCCTCATTCTCTTTAAAAACGGCGACAACTCTGTTTCAACAATAACTTTATGACCGTCTCTTCCCCGTCTCTCTACTCGCCGCATTCCTGGCCACGTTAAAACAAGCGAGGTCATCTGTCGAACAAGCGCGCGGTAACAAAAGACGGGCGAACGACTCCAGACGGGTGGCGCACGCAGCGACGGGTTGGGACGAACAGAAGAAGGCGCGGTGGCACTACAAACGCCGCCAGCAAAAAAGGCACGCCCCCGCCTCAGACACCACCGCCTCCATCACCACCAGCTTTGCCGCCGCCACTCGCCCATGCCTCCGCCTCTACCGCTGTCATCCTTGCAGCCGCTGCCACACGCCACAACTCGCCTCTATCCCCCTCTACCCGCCGCCACCACCCGCCACCACTACTGGCTGCCAGTACCCGCCATTACTCGCCGCCACTACCAGCCGCCATTACCAGACATTACCAGCCGCCATTACCTGCCGCCACTTCCCGCCGCCACTACCCACCGCCACTACCAACCACCATTACCTGCCGCCACTACCCGCCGCCACCAATCGACACCCGTCGCCAACCCTCTCCTACGCCGTTCCACCCCCCTTGCCACCTACCACCACCCGCCAACACACCCCGCCGGCACCCCCCCGCCACTACTCCCGCCGCACCCGCCTTTCCCCGCCATTCCCCGCCATTCCCCGCCCTCCACCGCCATCGCCTGCCACACTTGCCACCCGCCGCCACCCGTCGCCACCTGCCAGGACCCATCTTTCCCGTCGCCTCTAACCGCCAAGATCCGCCCCCACCCGCCACCACACGCCGCCGCCACAAGATGTATGGCCCAACCGAGCACCTCCTGTTGCCAGCCCATTTAAGCTTATCGTTGACGACGACGGCGGCGGCGGCGGCGGCGGAGGCGGTCGTCGCGGCGCGCGGCTCCCAACTCCACGCCAGACAATTAATTTTAATAATGATTACGACGGTCGGGCAACAGATTTCCCGGGCTGCCGCTCGCCTCAACCGCCTCGGCCGTGGCGGCGGCGCGGCGCGGCACGGCCCGCGCTGAGTGGCACTCGTTGTGCTGTGGAAATGTCCCGCGCGAGATCCCATCCCCGCAGACAAGGCGCCCGTACACAGCGGCCCGGCGCGGGGGCGGGCTGCGCGCCTGTGTGGAGACGCACCGGCCACGGCGTGCGCTGACCCGTGGCGTTTGGCGTGGAGTCGGCGCGTTTTTGAGTACTGCGTGGGTCCTGAGCCGCACATGTGGATCTCGTAAGGGCGGGAATGTTTCGCCAGATTTTCGTTGCCTTCGGAGAATCGTGCGAGTGTCCATGGGAGCTGGGAGTTTCTTTTATAAGGGGAAACCAGCCGAAACGAGATATTCCGAATGGAGAATTGCGTTGAGAATGTGAACAAGTGAGTAGTTGCTGTTAGAGGGGACGTTTTGTTCAATATGTGCCATACGATTATCATTAATACAAACAAATGTTCAAGGTTTCGTCAGAGAAAACTAACTTGTTTTTATGATCGATTCTATTCAAATACTTGAAATGTAATTTTGGTCATTTTAATGTTAATATTTTGTGAGTTTTAACATTTTATTAAAGTAATCCGGAGAATCAGCTTAGACACTGTTGAGTGGATCCTGAGAACCTATTTTGATGGCAGTATTGAACAGATTTTGATTCAAACAAGACGATCGTAATAAAAATGAACTGGGGCGGCGTTATTGTCAATATTTTTCTCTATTTTAAGGAATAATTTCGGGCATTCGTAGTTCAATGGTGAGTAAAAAAATATAAAAATACCTTCAAAAGTATGTTTTGTCAATATTTACTTTTACGTACTTTTGGTTATTCAAGTGGATTTTTTTCTATTTTACGACTTTCCCTTTACGATAATATTTGTATTATTTTATCTCTTTTAAATTCTGAAAAATGATCTCAGGAGATTTTCAAGGTAAAGTGTTTTAAAAAATGTTTTTCTTTCATTACAGGTGCGGTTTATGTACAAAATTATACGACAGGAGCGCTAGCAAGAGAACGTATGTACAAATGTTTATCTTACATTTTATTTAGATGTGTTACGAAACTCGAAACCTTGAAAGTTTTTTACAAAAGCTTTATATTTTTTACAATAATATAGTAGTACACATGGTTTGCCTATTGTGAGTTCATTTCTCCCGACGAAACAAAAATTCTCCACTGCATTTTAGTATTGCTACCTACAACAAAGCGAGGCTTCATTCCGTCCTCACAAACAGAAGAGAAGATTTACAGATGTTCAGCTCTTTTTGAAACAACGTTACGTTCTAAAAAACCTCCAGAGTCTTTCGCCTCAGGCATCAACGACACGCATTGTCAATCTCCGCTTCACATACTCCCCGTTTCGTACCATATCCTCAGGCGCATTTCGTCGTCGAAATCTTCTGAACCATCTGTGATAGTGGTGATGTAAGCTTACTCCTCGCCCCAGGCCTTACAACAAAGCCGCTGCCTCTCTCAGTTAACAGAAGTCGAACGCGAAAAAAAAATACACACACGAGGAGCCGGAAAATTGTCTTAAACCTGCAGCCTTCCGTGTTCTAAGTAAATATCTTAAATATTTAAATAAAGGTTAAGGCACTGCCTCCCAATTTCAGCGCTCGTGATCTGGAGGGTGGTTATTGTGTATGCAGAGGTATTGCAATATTTACGAGGGAAGCCGGCGTATCACGCGAATGCCACATTCTTTATCGACCTATGCTGCATCTAAAAATACTTTAAGATCCTTGGAGCATTAGAGAGGGGTCTTGGCAGAACTTTAATATCCTCATTGTCGCAACGTTAAATTATTAGTGCTCTGAAAGGGAGTGAGAGAGAGCGTGCGGACGAAGAATTCGATTTTAATACTCGCCAGACGATGTCGCCCCTATATTTAGTGAGCTGTACGCGCACCTTGTTTTTACCCTCAGGTTAATATTTCCCCCTCTTACGTGCCAGTCGATGGGACGTGAGTCATGTTGTGAGAACGATCACTTGCATGTTTTGGTTGATGGAGTGTAAATCGGGCGAAGGGCTGCGTTCGAATATAAAATATTTTACAAGTGGTAAGAAAATGTAGTTTTTAACGTAAGTTAAAACGCTTCATGTCGTCGTTTATCAAAGACATATCTTTGTCTTCCCTTTATAAGCGTTACGCATCTACTTTTTTCATGTGAGGCAATATCCTAGCAGCTGAGGTGATGTATAACCGAGGTATCATTTCTTTTCCGCTTTGCAGTACATTGTACGTCTGAAATAATCGTGAGGATTCATCTTTTGAAAGTTTTAAAACTAACTTTCGGAGATCTTAAAAAATAAATGACACAAAATTCTCTTTATAATTTCAAGGAGTGTAGGTCAAGCTGTTCGATTAACTCCAGTTCATGTAGTTATTATTAGGTTTTCATTTACATAACTTACCCCGACATGTAACAAAATATAATATCCTCGTGAGGTTATTCCTGAACAAGAAATTCCATTTCCTTCTTAACAATTCAAACAAACAAAAATGAACCCTTTTAACAATAGAAGAAATTTACCCCTCACTGCGTGTGAACGATAAAACTTGATACAATGGACCATCCGATTTATATTTTAATAGCATTATAAAACTTCCTGAACAAAAAATAACCTTTATCTACCCTTACAAAGATTTAGAAACACCTCGTTAGATTAAGTCAGGGGTTTTCAAACTGTGCATCGCGGCTCCCACGGGCGTCGCGGCTATATGGTAGCGGCGTCGCGGTGATTTAACAAAACTGATTTTTAGATTTGAATTACTTTAATCCTTGTGTCATTTGCGTCTAAAAAAATAATTTTGTATTATCATACTATACGTTATTTGTAAAATATACGATTTATTTTTCTAATTAATAGTGGGTTAATTGCACCTAGCAAGTACTTTACGAATAAGCTCCTGTGGCTTCTTTAGCATCGACGTACGTCGCTAGCGCGGATCGTGGTCGGGGATATTTAACCTTTTTACTTACGCAGATGAAAGGTTGCCGTGCTCATGCGAGAGCGCGGCGGCGATACAAAGTGTTATAGGGCCGTCTATAAATTACGTAACGCAAATTTCAAGTATTGTCAATACCCCCTCTCCCCCTTGTAACGCACTTCCCTATCTCTATGTAACGCTGCCTCAGACCCCCTCCCTCCGCCTTAGCGTTACGTAATTTATGGATGACCCCTGTGTGTTATTTTAATTAGAATGGAGGAATAAAATAGCCTTTATATCACTTACTCATGTGTTTTGAATCTTTAGTAGACCTAAATTATACTGCGATTTTCGTAAGTTTGTCCCTGACAGAAATCAGCTGTTTACGGTTTCATCCAATCGGGAGCTTGAACGTCAACCATAGTGACGGTACTGTCGCGAAATATCAGCTCCTGATTGGATGGCAGAGAAACAGGTGATTCCTGTCAGGGACAAAGTTACGAAAATCGCAGTATAATCCCTGTTACCTGGGGAGCCGCAGGAAGTTTCGTTGAGGTCAAGGGAGCCGTGGACGAAAGAGTTTGAAAACCCCTGGATTAAGACATTACCACTCGCGATTATCTCCGCGTGTGTCTCGAGGGCGGCTCCGTCGACGCCCAACGCCCCGTCGCCGTCGTCGTCGACGACATTCCTCCCCGCGCGCCGCCGCCGCCGCCGCGTCGATATCAGGATCATTATCTGAGCTGAGGACCGCGAGCGATTGGGATCCGGCGGGAAGCGGCACGTCGCGAGGGGGGGGGGGAGGCGCCCTCCGCCGACCACGGCGGCCATTACGCGGCCGCGGAGGCGGAAAGTTATCCGGAGGCCGCCGCCGACCACAACAGCGCTTCCGCGCGTTTAAAAAGGTCGGGGCGAGCCGCCGTCGGCGCACGGGGGTAGATCACCCCCTGGATAAAAATAGTCTGCGTCCCTCGGCGCGCGGGAGGAAGCAGCCTCCCTTGAGGGTGCGGCCGGCGCCGTGATGGGGTGTGCGGGATGTTGTGAACGGTTGAGATGACTTCGGGGGGTGGGTAGTGGCGGTGTTGGCGGAGGCGGGAGGTGTGGAGTAAGAGTGGTTAAGTGCGTAGGAGAAGGCGATGTTGCGGCGTTAATGTGAGAAATTCGAGCAATTTGAATAAGTTTGGTGGCAAGTGTAGATTTCCAATGTCTCTACTTCTCAAGATTTTATGGTGAAAATTAAGAATAATGCCTGAAACTGTGAACAGAAGTAGGCCAATACTAGAGTTTCATAATTTTGGTTAAGAGATATCATAAGCTCGACTTCTGATAATTTCTTGACCTAAGATAAAGAAATCGACTAAAATCGAATCTCGGTGACAGATACGGGATGTGATCAACCTCTGAGTTACTAGTCCCAACGTTGCAGGTTGCTAGCATTTTTTGACAATTAGATAAAGTATGTGCAAATGAATACATGTAAAATGCGCGTATTTAATTAATCAAAAATAGATTATCTGTCCTTCCATTTCATTGATCTATCCTCACTCACACGTACACACGTTATACCACCATGCATGTCGAGAGACGAGTCCCTGGCTGGGTGGGCGGCGGTAGGTCGGCGCTGGACCTCAGCATCCAGCTGGGAAAGAAATCCGCCGCCTCTCGTGTTAAAAAGCAACAAAGACTAGCACTACACTCACGGGTCTAATGACCTCAGGAGTTGCACCAGGAAGCACGCAATAATCAAACAACGAACTCATTTTTGAACTATCTCTGAAAAATTAAAATCCATTTAACAGAGCATTCCACACGTATTCCATTGAGCCATTTCGAATACATTTTCGAATCATCTTTAAAGAATTATAATCCATTTACCAGAGCATTCCACACGTGTTCCATTGATCCATTTCGAACACAGTTTTGAACCATCTCTGAACAATTATAATCCATTTAACAAAGCATTCCACACGTGTTCCATTGATCCATTTTGAACAAATTTTTGAATAATCTTTAAACAATTATAATCCATTTAACAGAGCATTCCACACGTTTTCCATTGATCCGTTTCGAAAAAAATTTTGAACCATCTCTGAACAATTAAAATCCATTAAACAGAGCATTCCACACGTGTTACATTGATCCATTTCGAACAAAATTTTGAACCATCTCTGAACAATTATAATCCATTTAACAGAGCATTCCACCCGTGTTCCATTGATCTATTTCGAACAAATTTTCGAATCATCTTCAAACAATTAAAATTCATTTAACAGAGCATTCCACGCGTGTTCCATTTATCCATTTACATCATCTGTTTGTCAAAAGAAAAACAGTAGTGCTCGCCTGCGGCGGGTGGGTTTGGCGGAGACAACCGCAGCGGCGGCGAGAGAGGGCGGCGATAGACCCAGCTCCGCGGCGCGGCTCCGTTTTAAAAGGGGCCGGTCCATTTGGCCTCGGGGGTGGCGGCGGCGGCGGCGGCGGCGGCGGTTCGCCCCTCCCCCACTCGCGCCCCCGAGCGCCGCCGCCGACACATTAATTTAGGCTCGTTCACACGTGTAGGCTCCACGTGGTGGGGGGGTGGCAGATGCAGAGGGCTCTGGAAGAATGGCGCTGACGGGGAGATTGAGGCCGGGACGAGATGATGGGTCGACGAGTGGTGGAAAGAAGGCGCGCGGGGGCGGAGGAGAACTTCTTGGGGAATCGACTGGGAAGGGCGCGGGCGCTAATGGAAATGACTGCGTAAGTCATGTGGGGAGGTGCGCGTCGCACGTGGGGTGATGTCACACGTGGGAGGAAAACGAATGTGACTACGATCTACGTGTAACTTGCAATAACAATGCGGCAGATAAGTCAGTAGCACTTGCAATGCCAGTGCGGCATCATTGTGATAGAGCTTGCAATGACAATGCGGCAGACATTAAATACGGTTTGCAGTGACAATGCCGCAGACAAGAATATTCAAAATGTTCGTAAAATATACTTGCAATTAGAAATATATTCATCGGCACGGAAGAAAAAGAGAAATACGTGAAGAAATAATCAGCACCGCGAATATTATAGTGCGAGTAGGAAAGCAGCTGGGATGAAGGCAGGTTGAAGAACAAAACAAAACAACATGGAGCTTCGGACTGATATCTATCAATTGTAAAATAAAACCGAAGAACTTGGAAGGAGAGCCAATATCCATCAATGTCCAGCAATATAAACTGAACTGAAAAAATATGGGGTTCAAAGTTATAATATAGATTTATTTACGATAGAACAGTTTTATACAATGGGTAATAGATCTAATTCGTATTATTTCACTTTCGACGCTTGATTTTTCCATCATTGACTCTACCGCAATCGGCAGCAACTTTAGGGCAGTTCTAACTATACTTCTCTCGGAAAACGAATACATAGTTTGTAATTCAAGATGTTAAGCGCAGACCAAACGATTTCTCTCACCAAAGTCGAATCAGCTCCAATTCGGCTACGGTCTGTCATTCCGCTCTCAGTTATCAAGCTTTTGTTGAACATCTCCAGGGTTAAAGTTTGCAGTCGTAACAGGAAGAAGGGAAGAATGCGCGAAAACCCAGACCCATTGTTTGAGGTAGTACTTCGGCATCGTCCAGTTAATGAAGGAAACCAAAAAAATGACCCTCTAGAACAGCTGACCTTTAGAGTTTTCCAGGAAGTGGCGATGGTGACCAACTCCGACAACCCAGTCGTCGAAAATTCACATTCGTAAGACCACGTCTCATGGATCTCATGGGTGGAATAAGTTTTTTCAAAAAGTCACTTGCCCGTTAACTTACAATAATTGTACTTTCCTATCCATTCCTGGAGTTCATTCGTCCGACCGAGGAGAGAGAGAGAGAGAGGAAAGGAGGGGAGGGGTGAGGTTAGCAGATGCGCGTGACGGCGGGAGGGAGCGTCGGGGCGCGCCCTCGGCCGCAGCATTCGCCCCCGCCCGCATTCCTGCCTTGATGGCGCCTCCCTCCGCTCGCGCCTCGGCGCACCCTGACGGACGCCCCACGTCTCACTTCAGGTGGCCCTCGCCCTGCGCCCCCGCGACTGCCCCGCCCCGCCCCGACCCTCCTTGCGACTCTCCGCCCCATCGTCTCGTCTTGCTCCGCCTTGCCCCCATCCTCTCCGCTCCGCCGCGTTTTCCCCGCTCCGCCCCGCCCCTTCTTTCCCCTCCCCGCTCCAATCGTACCTCTTCGTTCCATTCGTTCCTCTTCGCTCCTGTTGTCACTCTCCGTTACCTCCAGCCCCTCTGCCCAGCTCCGCTCTGCTCTTCTCCGCTCTGTCCCGCCTCTGCCCGCCTCACTTCTCTCCCCCCGTCCTTCCTTGCCCTTGCCCTCGCCTGTGACTTCGCCTTTGCACTTGCCCTTGCCCTTGCCCTCGCCCTCGCTCTCGCCCTCACCTTTGCCCTCACCCTTGCCCTCGCCTTGCCCTCGCCCTTACCCTCACCCTTGCCCTCGCCCTTGTCCTTGTCATCTTCCGCAATGTGACTGCCGACGATGTCGTAGGCGCTCCCCTCGCCGCGCCGCACCGCGCCGCCCTCGCTCCGGTTCCCGTCATCCCAAGTCCCTTCGCCGCTGGCTCCCGTCGACGCCGAGGCGGCCGTTTAGCAAAGTCATTTCCTGGCGCTCTCGCTGAAGGTCAAGAGCAGACTCTGCACACCACCCTGGTGTAAATAAAATTAGGCTTTCCAACCATTGGGAATTTTCATCTTCAAATATATGCACCACGGATCTGCAGCAAATATAATTGTACTAATACACAGTGTCAAGGGAGAAAAACACGACACTTTAAAACTAAGCTCCTAAGTCAATTTTAAGTATATTTTGTCTAATAAACTCCTTCGATATTTCGAATGGTTGAACCGCAATAAGCACTCAAAATTTGATTTGAGAAAAGGTTTCCTATGCAAAAATGTGCATTTCGAAACACATAAACACTCTAAAAACATGTATTTTTTATTATTTACGAAAGAAATGAATATATTTCTTTATAGGGAAAAATTAACACAGAAATAAAAATGCAGTTGAATTGTATAAATTGGTTGCTTTTTTATTTATGATATGCAAATGAGAACGAGAATTTCATAAATGGTATGGAAATGAAAAGGTACATATAACTGTCTCGTTACTGTGACGGAACTGATGTACTAATATCCAAGCGCTAAAAAAAATACAACCCAAGGTAAAGATATTTTTAAAAGTGTTGAAGACCTAGATTTCACAAGACAGGAAACAGATCGTCAACATTTCTTTAGTTTGATAATGCCTAGTAGTATAAATTTACTACTTAAATTTGTGCTTTCGCGAATAGCGTAAAATACATGGGCTCATATAGACGGAAAACCAAAGATCCAATGAACAATATAAATTTGAGAAAATTAGAAATTGGGAAAAGACAGGAGATAGAAGGCAAATCCTCGTATAAAACCTATTTTCTGGTTTATTTCTTCGATTGTAACTCGCTCTCAATTATTCTTTAATAAGACGTAATTCCTTGTCATTAAGTCTGTCTGAAAGAAAAGACTACTCTTTTCTTTATCGCGAAGAACCGACGTCAAACTCCCTCAACTCAACAGTTGTCCAACAAATACACAACGGCATCGCAAGGCCGTAATCAGAATTCACTGAGGACGTTTCCTGGCGGCCATTAAGCCGCTTTCTGCGGCGAAATCCCCTTCGCGTGACCGACAGAGCAGCAGCGCAAAGCGAACTCCAAATCCCGTCCGGGCGGAACCTCGTCTTGCGGCTGGAAAGCCACTTCTCCGCCCGCCCGCCCGCCGAATATTTTACCATCCCGCGCCGCCCGCAGCCCTCCAAATCCGGAAGGCGAAAACAGGTCAACGTCTTTCGACCGTCTGCGCCATCTACCACTTGGCAACGTCGCAAACATCTGCATGCGTAGCGTCTCCCAGTGACTTCCCTCGCCAACGTTTCACCAGGAAGAAATAAAATGAATAATAGAGTCAAAATAATGTTATATTTTAATGTATGGTTATTTACATTTGTTATCTTCTTCTCTTAAAAAAATTAATATAAATGAAGACTTTGGGACAATAACATGCTATGCCACATTTCTGAGGAAATTGAAATGTTATTGTATTTCATGTATCTAGTATCTATGTATGTAGGTGTGGGGTTTTTATTTTAAAGATTCGCCTCAAAATGGCAATGCAATTCATAAATAAATGTACCTTATCCCTATCAGTAGAATGCTTGGTCTAACAATAATTTGAAATAATAATACAGACAATAATTCTCCAGTTATAAGAAATTAAATAATTTTAAACAGAAAATATTTACTTCAAATTTATAAACTACACATAAGGTATTATCTGCAATTTATTTGTTGTGATATCTTCTTTAAATAATTTTAATTAAGTAAAAAAAATACATGATAGGGTTACATGATAAATTAACAATTTTATAATAAAGATACAATACCACCCTTTAAATAATTGTTTCAACTTTAAAACATGTTTCTCTTTTTGTAATATATACTTGTTTTGCTATTCATAATCCCAATCAAATAATTCAACAAATTAAAAATCGTATTTAGCAACCTACAAATTAACTCCATGCAGGTTCATATTCGATTCCTACCAATTTTAAAACACCAATGGGGTTTCGTTTAATAGAAAGAAGCATGAACTTCATACTTAACCAAATGTGTTGAGGACTCAACAAAAAAGTTTGTAAGTTAAAGGGGATGACAGGGTTTCCTGCAATAGGCAACTACATTATCCAAATACCTATATGTACAAATCTTGGTAAATACAAAGCATTTCAATTACATTTGCAGTAAAATGTTTCAATGTGCGTATACAGTGAGTATATTGTTCCAGAATTTGTAAACCTCTCATTTCATTAGCTTGGAAAATAAGAATTCACTGACATAAAACAATATTTTTATAGTTTCAGTTTTCCGTGTAGTGTATTTGTTGTTGTACTTTTCTGTGGTAACTTTTCGACAGCTCTTCATTTCTTGCGATGAAATCGCTGGGATTCAGCTAGTGTGTATATTCTATTTTTAACACCTTGATAGTAAGTGTGATGTACAGTTTTAAATATAGGTCTATGACATAAATCTTAAGTTGCAGTACCAATATATCCAAAGGTGTTATTTAACTTTCACAATTAGCTTTCCAATAGAACTACGATAACGTTCAATTTATCTTGTGTACGAAAACTAATATAAATTTTAATAAAAATTTTACTTAGTTCCTGGGAGCAGTTCAAAAGTCTTTCCTAAAATGGATAAATCGATGAGAATTTCTCCAGAGTTGTATAAAATTCTCATTTTGACTTCTTTCTACATCTGAAGTGATAAAGGAAATTCCTGGAACAACATTGAAGATAAAATATGAGCTATTAACGTGCAAGGAACGCTTTTTACATCAGTCGAAGGAAACCATATTTCATCTTCCATTATCGCAACCCTTTCAACGGGGAGTAAAGCGTCGATTAACTACCTTCCCCCGACAGGACATCCTTATTTTTTCACAACGACATTTCTCGTCGCAGATATAACAAGCTGCGTATTTTCATTTTCAACCGTGTACCGCATCCGTTGATCCACGGCGAGTTGTAGAGACCACGGCAGTCGACGCCGTCTTCGCCCTCGCCTTCATCCCCCTCACCCCCGGCCTCATCCCCCACCTCCGGCCTTCACCCCTGCCTCCGTCACCGTTTCGCCCTCGCCTCCGCCCTCGCCTCCGCCCTTACCTCCGCCCTCGCCTCCGCCCTCGCCACCGCCCTCACCACCGCCCTCGCCTCCGCCCTCGCCTCCGCCCTCGCCTCCGCCCTCGCCTCAGCCCACGCCTCCTCCCTCGCCTCCTCCCTCACCTCTGTCACCCCTGCGCCCTCGCCGCCGCCCTCGCCTCCACCCTCGCCTCCGCCCTCGCCTTCGCCCACGCCTCCGCTCTCGCCTTTGTCCTCGCCTCTGCCCTCGCCTCCGCCCTCGCCTCCGCCCTCGCCTCTTCCCTCGCCTCCGCCCCCGCCTCTGTCCCCCCTCCGCCCTCGCCTCCGCCCTCGCCTACGCCCTCACCTACGCCCTCGCTTCCGCCCTCACCTTCGTCCTCGTCTCCGTCCCCACCTCCGCCATCGCCTCCATCTCCATCTCCGCGCATCGTCCATAGCCATCGCCCCCCACCACCAACCTGGCTTTTCCACCGCTCTCACCACCACCACCATCACCACCATTCGCGATCTTCATGTTCGTTGCCGCCTCTCACGACTACTGTTCTCCTTCTCTCCGCCAACCATTCCCACGACGCCACTACACTTCCCCATCATTTTTCTGCTCCAACCGTCATCCCCGCTACCACGCTCGCCCTCACTCCATCGCTAGCGCCCCTGGCGTCCCATCCACCTTCACCACCCCTGGGAAACATGGGAGGCGGGGGCGGTAGTGAGGAGCTGAGGGCTCTTCCTCCGCCCCCGGGGGTGTCGACGGAGGCGGCGCGCAGGGCTGCAGGCGCCGCCTCCGCCGATAGCCGCCAGCATCAATCATTTAGTCGGGGCCGCATCGCTCATATCTCGCACGATGCGGCGATGATAGCGGTGGCGGAGGCGGCGAGAGAACGGGGCTCCATCAACAGACGCGCGAGAGCCCGGGGGTACAGCGGGCGGCGCGGCGCCTGGCTAGGGGTGGGAGCGTGGGCGGGGCAGGGGGAAAGGCGGAGGGCTTTGCGAAACACCACCGTAGGTGTCGTCACCTCCGCTGCTAACGCTACCACTGCCTCCGCTTCTGCTACTGCCACCTCTGCCGCCACCACCACCACCAGCACCAGCACCACCACCACCACCACCGTCTCCGTCTCCGCCTCCACCTCTGCCATCGCCTCCGCCTCCGACTGCATCTCTGCCACCATCACCACCGACTCCGCCTATTCCACCACCGCCGCCGCTTTGGCTTCCACCTCTGCCTCTGCCTCTGCCTCCACCACTGCCTCCTCCTTCTCCTTCGCCACCGCTTCCGCCTCCATTAGGCCTCCGCCAGCTCTCCGCCACCGCCACCGTCTCCAGCTCCACCTCCGCCACCGCTTCCGCCTACCCCACCCCTCTGCCTCCGCCATCGCATCCGCTTCCACCTCCGCCTCCATCTCCTCTCTTTACCTCTCACACGCTCTCCGTCTCCGCCACCTCCACTACCACCGCCTCCACCTCTGCCTCCGCCTCCACCTCTGCCTCCGCCTCCACCTCCGCCTCCGCCTCTGTCTCCTCCTCTGTCTCCGCCTCCACCTCTGCATCCGCCTCCGCCTCCGTCTCCGCCGCCACCACGTCTGCCTGTACCACCGCCCGGCCACCGCAATCGCCTCCGCCCCTACCCCCTCCCCCGCCTCGCGCACTCTGGGTGGGGGTGAGGGTGGGGGTTTCGCGGAACGCGCTGTGCGCTGCTCCGGCCGAGCAATCATTTCCCGGGCCGTGGTGCGCCGCCCCCGCCCTCCCTCGCCTCGTGCGCCGGCCCGCGCTTAAAGGCGATGGCCCAGACGCCGCGCCCCTGCCGATCCGCGCGCAGCCCGCGTTCCGCTCGTGCTGAACGCACCCCTCCAGTTTTGTTCTGCGTGCTTCACCCTAAAACGCTGTCTCTTGTCGAAAGCATTTTACGTGGCACGACGACTATACTGCGGTTTTTCTAACTTTGCCCCTCATGGCCTGTCTTCACAGTGGAATATGTCACTATATTTCGCGTCTTTCTCAGTCGCGCCGCTAGGTATCGCGTGATCGCGACCGTATCAAGCAGTACCTGCGATCATGCTACTCCTAGCGGCAGTTCCGAGGGAGACGCGAAATGCCGTGTGATATTCCATCCTGGATATAGGGGCTCGAGAGGCAGAGTTAGAAAAAATTGCACTATGGCAATATGATGTTGTGTGAAAGAAATAGAGAAAAGGATTGGTTGTGTGTCCACTAGAATTTGAACGATCACTTCAAGAAGATACTGTTTCTCGCATTCATGTGAAGTGAATGTATTGCTAAAAGTTGATGACGTTTTTATTATAGACAAAGGGTGACAAAATGAGTATGTATCGCTGGAAACTCCTACAGGAATATAGATGAGTAAGAAACTACAGATACATTGCTACATTATTTCAAATGAAGTTTATCAATTTCAAATAAACATTTCTTTTAATTTTTTGAATTTCACACTTTATTTCATGCTGGTGATACGTTGACAATAAAAGTTAAAGTAAGTTAAATAAAGTTTGGTAAATTCGAGACTCAAAGGCGACTTCTTTCCCTTCATTTCACTTATCATCCTTTGTAACCACTTTCATGAGAGATCATCCTGTTTCGATGACTTCCCGAATTGTGCGAGATTGATGATTACTGGGAAGTTCTTGCCACATTTCATTCTAAGTGTGGTTCTAATGTCATAATCATTTACTGTTCTCCTAACTATAATCATAAAAAAATGTTGGCACTCTTCGTAGATACTTCCAATGCAATTTGTGTTACTTAAATCATTTACCAAAGCCTTAAAAAGAAACTGATATCATGAACAGAATTTTGATTCTTTTCTAATTTTTCAGTCTCTGGTATTTTGTACATTATCAATAGAGGTGGATATTCCTTCTTTTAAATTTATATAATATTTATGGATCATTCAGTTTATTTTTTATTATAATGTACGTTTTTTAAATTTTTTATCTCGCTTGTAATTTTTTTAACGTATGTTATGAAAGGGAGGTAAAAATATATCTATATTACCTGTAGATATATTTTCTCAATTTTTTCATAGAATACTCACAGTATTCAACTTCTGGTTATCTAAAGTCACACTTTATGAAGCTCATATCAATTTCGTAATAAGAATTATTAAAACACAAGAGTACTAAAAATCATGCTCTCCTATTAACTACTAACATCAGTTTGTCACCATTCGGAGGATGAATAGTGGAATTTCAAAGACGATTTTAGTACTTAAATTTATTTACAAACTGCATAAAACTTTGAACGGTGTTTTGTGTCGTAACATCTAATTGCAATGCTCGATTGGTTACCATTCGCAGCCTAGAGACCTCCCCTGATTATTACAAGTTTTGAATTGTATATTGTAATTTCGTTTAATATGAAGATATACTTGTTTCGTAAAAAAACTATTATCAAACGAATTAAGTTTTTATAACTCAGATTATAATATTTTATGGGAAGAGATATGTATCAAATAACGTTTTAAATGCACTCTCTCCGTTTGTATTGTATCAATTAAATGAGTCAGTGGTATTTTTATATTAGACCACTTTGCACTTTTCTGGCCTTTAATTTGAAGGCACTGTACAAATTTACTCCGAAAGAATGAACATTTTTAACAACGGGTATTTACTTAAAATATGCGTCGTGCTAAAAAAATTCGACATAAAGTTTTAAATTGTATGCTTTCCTCGAGGTCGAGTCGTCAGTTTTCGCGTAGACTGCAGATTCGCGAGAAACTCACTTTCGCAGATGACGGAAGCGAAAGCGTACGAGAACTCGCGAAGAATCACCCGCTACCGCTCTCTGGCGACTTTTCATTTCCTCGGACCCGAGCGAAGGCCTCGACATTGTGAGTCGTATCCCTCGCGCTTTGCTCCGAGCGCCCTTTCTTTCGGAACCAAGAAGAGTTTAAAAATTTAGAATTCCCGAACGAATTTCACTTAGCTTCCCGCACACGTCCCGTTGTGCAAAGTAGAAGGA
Source organism: Acheta domesticus (assembly GCA_031308135.1). Taxonomy (NCBI): domain Eukaryota; kingdom Metazoa; phylum Arthropoda; class Insecta; order Orthoptera; family Gryllidae; genus Acheta; species Acheta domesticus. The sequence goes on from JAHLJT010009355.1 coordinate 115,809,445, forward strand.
AGGTACGGGCATTACAATTCCCGTCCCATTCGTCGCGACTGAAGGGAGAGACGTCGGCTTTGTGAAATGAAAATGAATCAGTTCAATACGAGACAATTCTTCGATGAGGCTCCGGTGCCCCTCCGAAGAAGGGGAAGCAAAAGAAGCAGAAGGAAGAGGATAGGGGAGGATGTGAGGAGTAGGATGAGACGATCAGCAGGACCAGTCTGCCTTGAATCGATGGTCGAAGAAAGGAAACCAAAGGCCCGCCACACGCGGTCCCTTCGGGTCGGCAGACCCGTTCACAATGCGTCAAACGAATGCAACTGTTCGGCGATTCCGCGTCAGTCGTTCATTACGAAATTGCGCAGTAAACGCACCGGAGCGAGGGGGCGGGGCCGCTCGGAAACTTTTGAAGCGGTAGCGACATTACCGTCCGGGGAATAATAAAACCCAAAGCCGTAAATTTCTTGTCCGCTTTTACGCGGTAATTCAGTCGGCCGATTGGCCGCTTGGCAATCGCGCGGACGGGCGCCGGACGCAGACAGTCGGGGGGCGTGTCCCGACCTACAGCGGCGCCCCAAAGGAAGACCACTCGGCGAGGTCACGCCTCGAGTTTCACGGGTCAGAGGGCAGCACTGTTCTCGCCGACCGGTTCCGCCCCCTCTCCCCTCACACCCGCGCGTGGCCACGGAACAGGTATATAATCTCGGTTTAGTTGTCACTGTAACTCGCGAGGAAGTTCCACCCCTGGTTGGGAGTTTTCTTGTCTTCGCGTATCTTAACGGCGTCGTCGAAGTTTAGGGCCGCGGAGGGCTCATTACTCACTCAGTTTTACGTTTAATTTAAATGACGAAGTTGCTTTATTGTCGCTGATAAAGAACCACGAGAGGCTAGTGCCGGTGCTCGCTAGTTGAGTCGTTTCAAGGCGGAAGGTTATCTCAGGAGTACAAAGGCGTTTACGATACAGGAGAAGCCACGTTCCTTATTTATAAAAGGTAATTATTGTTTTAATGGTGACGTTCAGCATGAGAACTATTCGAGGAAACGAAACATATTGTTCCTTACATTGTTGTATGAATATATTTCCTGGAAATGTTTTGGCTTCAATGTCTTCGTGAATTTGCATTCATAAATTAAACGTTGCATTAGGATTCGTCTAATCGTCTCAGCTACAATGATTGATTTATGGATTAATTTTACGAATATTGTTTCTTATCTTAAAGTTATTAATAGGCTAGTATCTAACAAATTTACCTACAATGACAAAAATTTTTCAAAGTTGCTGAAACTCATTTTACAAGAAATTATGTAACTCCTATTACTAATATAATCTAATTATTATTTAAAAACACTCTTATTTGCAATATTGTCCCGTTTCAAGAGTTACTAGAAGCTTGTGGCGTGTAGAAACGTAGGCAGAAAATTGCTTCCAGTTGGTTAGACAAATACTAAATTGGTGTCATTATTTGTCACGCCTCCGATCATCCTTGAAAAGTTGGGCCTTTGTGTACGTGCGTGTGTGAAGATTATTTTCTAAAATGCATATTTTTTGAAAACTTTTTATAATTAATTTTGCTCTACCTAGGTCCAAAAATAGCCACAAAATGCTTACAACTCTGCTCGCTACTTCTGATTATTAGTCCACATGAAAATGAAACATCTAATTCCGAAAACCTGGGTGAAATGACTTGTCACAAAGGCCAAATTAGAATTCGCTGATGGCACCAATCGAATACGCCACTCCACCTTTATCAGATGAAACACAATATATGTCCTGGATACCAATTTGTCGGCCGCGACGAGCCGCTAAATAGAGAGCAAACACACAGCGAAATCCCTTTAAAAGCCACTCATAATCAGAGCAAACAACTGTATTAAATCGATCATCGGCGGGGCAAATATTGTGTTGCAATGCGGAGGTAATGACGCGACTTCATTCTCCCGGGAGCGAATCACTCAACTGCCCTTGTAAACGGAGCCCTCCGACCACCGCCAGCGCGTCGGAGGTGGCGGCGGCACACACGGGGTTGAGGGCGGGGATTGGCTGTCGGATGGTGGGCGACCATTCGGTGATCTAAAAGTTCAAGAAGATCCGAAAAGATTTTGGACAGTCGTATTTATAAAATTAACAACTTTTATTTACTTATTTATTTACTGTCCAAAATCTTTTTGGATCTTCTTGAACTTTTACATCAATCTACGTGACAGCCTTGCAAAAGAATTTCAACATTCGGTGATTTCTTCACTCAGTTCTTCTAATTGTGTGAATTCGAATGCCTGTTGTTCTCCAAAGTTGAACAAGCTGCAAATAAACACTACATGTTTTAAAAAAATAGATATACATAGATTGTTTTATCCACAATGTTACTGAAAAGTTATTTGAAGAAGTATTTTTTTTAGAAAAATGATGTTGATGATTCTGCTTCATTACGCACGTTTTTAATAATTTAGTTATGCTGTTTTAGTTGTTATAATGCTTGTTTTTACTAGATTTGAGAAATTCGAAAGCAATGTGCTGAAATTCGTGGAAAATAGTGGTGTTGCAAAAGCACGTTTTTTTAGCATTACACCTAACTTTTGCAATTTTCCAAAATTCATAAAGTTCATCGAAAATGGGAAAGCTATGCCATTTTTTGCATCATTCGCTCAATCCGAGGAGAAAAATAATTAATCCAAAAATGTAGATCCACTTTTGAGGAGAAAGCAAATGTTTTAAAGGCTTCATGTAAAGCACCCACAAAAAGTTAAATATGTTAAAATCTCGAGTTGATATGACCGATCAAGGAATTTCTTTTAAAAAATCATCTGAACGGTGTAGGAGCTACCTCTGACACAGATTGACAGTCGAACTTTTCTGTCAACGAATTTTTCGGAAATGTTGAAAAATGGCCGTTTTTTGCCGAAGCTTTGCAATACTTTCTCTATTCTACGTAGGTAGTAAAAGCATGAAAATTAAAATTGGTTGTGGTATTTTCAGTCAATGTAGAATAGATGGCAAGATGAATACACTGGCGATTTTAAAATAGTACTGTGCCAGAAAGTAGTATACATACTTATTCAGATTAGATAGATCATTTAAATGTGCGTCAGTAATTTTATCGTGCTAAAATATCTAAATATGGTCGTGAAGTAGAATTATGTTAATAGGAATATTGAAAAAAATCGAAAGGAGAGTTTACATTTTTGTTACAACCATTCCAACATATATTTTTTAAACGCATACTTTAGAGTCGGAATAACTATGTAGTTTTCTTCCTTTACAATTTTCTATTTTCCTAACATTTAGTGTTTATTTTCTAAAAGAACGTAAACGTTTATTATTTTACGATTTAAAATTAATAAACGAGAATAATTGCCAATGTGTTTGAAATATTTTTTCCCAAAACATTATTGAAATGAAACTGGAATGAATACATTCATGTTTACGTAACATACATGAGGTTTGCTTATTAGTTACAGCAAATTTTAATAACCAACTTTTTCTACTTTTGTGAAATATTATTTCGTTTCGAAAAGAGATGACACAACTCTCTGAATTTACGATTTCTGTAGGCATCATTATCTCATAACAGCTCCGCGATATTTTTTCATTAATCAGTTACTCCAAATTATAATTCAGGTTGATAAAACGGACCTCTGTTAAAATTACGAAAAATCGTTTAATTCAGCAATCAAAGCTTCCGAGCTCTTTCGAGGGCAGCATTGTCACAAGGCCGCTTGAAGTCGCAATCAAGATTTTCCCCCGCGTCGTGCGACAAACAGCGTACTTTGTCTGGCCGTCGGCATTGCGATCGCCATCAGTCACCGCGCGGCCCGCTTAAAGAAGGTCGAGGGGCGATAAATCGTCTAATGTGGCAACCCTGGGTTCCCGGCGTCGGCGCGGCGAGGCGGTGAGGTCGACCGGGTTAAACCGGGAACCGCCCTCCGGCCTTCCCCAGGGAGTCGCTGAGGAGGCGGCGGCGGCGGTGGTGCGCACTATGGCCCGGAGTTAGGGAAGGGGGACAAAGATATCGACAGTAAATTGCCAAGATGTGTGAATGTTTTATCGCAATACGATCCAAATGCGGAACTATCACCGGGCAGATGTTCTTCTGACTGAGATATGCTGTCAAACATATCGTTCGAGACTATTTATCCATCTTTATCGATCTTACATGCAAGTAGCTGAACATCTGCAGTTACACCTTAGGATATAATATCATTTCAACAGCCTTTCGTGTGAGGCCAATCACTTATGCAGTGATGTTGACTTCTTTGATACAGCTACTGTTAAATTTAAGAAGTCTCTGAAATTAATTTTGAATTTATAGTCCTTCTTTACTATACTTCACTTTAAATTATTTATTCCTTACTGTATTTTTTTTAATCTATTACTTTGTTATTTTTATACTCATTGTATCGATTTTTAATTATACATTTTCGATATTCTTTTCTCAAATTCCTCACGAGTGCGAGACTTCATCACAATAATGAACAAATATGGTGAGATTGTTCTGAACATGAAACGTTTTTTTCTCTTTCACACGTGTTCGAATAAAAAATTACTGTAAATCGTTCTTGTCCAATGTGTAGTTACATAGAAGGGAAATTTATTCTTCAAGGCTGATGTTGCCTGGTGGAATCATTCAGAAACTTGAACCTACATACCATTACAAATAAAAAATACAATAAATAATCCTTTGATTCATGAAGCACTGTAGACTTTGAATCATGTAATTTACTTTGAGAAAAAAACAACAATTTTGCCCGCGATCTTCGTCTTTCAAACCACCGTGTGGCGGCGGCGGTGGCGGCGGCGGCAGTGGCGTGTCTCTTTAAGGCGCCCGTCAAACTGCCTCCCCCCTCCCCCACCCCCCACCCCCCGCCCCGCCCACCGCCCCCGCGACCGATCTTGAGTGGCGGCGGCGGCGGCTGTGTGGGACCGCCCGCCCTGCGGTGTCAAACCCCTCCGTGACGCCCTAAGCAGCCTCTGGAGTCTCCTTTTGATGAAAGGAAATTTGCTTCGGAGAGAATCTTAGCCGAGGAAACGCGCTCGGGCTTTTTGACTCGGTGCGCAAGCGAGCGCTGTTGATGCGAGGGTGAATGGTGGTGGTGGTGGGGGGAGCGGAATAGTGGAAATCATTTCAGTTGCAAATTTGGTTGAATATTTTGCTGGTGTTTTGGTTCTGTCGCGGTAGAATCAACTGTTTAAAATTATATTGTAGGAAGTAATGATTCTCACAGAATAATTTTCCAGATTACTTGAAGCTATGATACATTCTCCCACATTGATATAATTATAATATTATTACAATGATACAAAGTAGTGTTACTATGAGTTTTAAATAATGTGAAATAAATTTATTCTGATTTTGTGATAAAGTCACATTTTGTGATAAAATACTAAATTCGCTGGCTTACTTTGCTTATGTTTTCGTAATTTTATAATTATCTTCGTCGCTTCAGTAGATTTTAATTCTTATAATTTTGTGTTAAAGCCACATTTTTTATTGTGTCAATGTTCCACTTTCTGCTTATTAAACCTAGATTTTGAATACTTATCATCAACTTGTGCCCAGTAATTACTTATATCAAAACCATGTGTATTTACGTCCTTGCTCAGTAAGCGTGCTGTAATTATCCTATTGTGTTCAGCTGAGCATTAGCGAACGGCCTGTGCTGCGAAGTTGCGAAGCGGCCTCAACCTGGAATATTGCCTCCGCCATTACCTCCGTGCGCCTTCACTCCCCCCGCCTCCGCAAGAGAGCTCTACTGTTTTCCCGACCTCCGACTCGCTTTTGTTACCCCCCGCACCCGCGAGCAATTAGGCGGAAAATGATAATAATTAGCCTGTGTTTGCCATTAGGCCTAATTCCGTTTGAATCAACGTAATGGAGCCAGCCTGCCTCAAGGCGCTGGTAAAGAAAGTGGAACCGCTTTATTCTATCGTGTTTGATACACGTGTCGTTATTAAACGCCTGGATGCTTACGAGATTAAAATTATTGATGGTGACCCGGAACCGAGACACATTTATGGGACGAACTTAAATCATTCTGACGGTCGTTTTTATTTTTGTTCACAGAGTATCTTTGGATTGTTATACAAGTCATTTATTTTGCGTAAAATTCAAGAGAGATATTGGTCTATATCTGTGTCCTAAACGTAACATTTTCAACGCAACAATGCGCACAGAAACGGCCCGTAGACATCAAGTGTTCCTCGAGCAGGCCTCCAAGACAAATTATGCTAGACGTCGCTTTTTCATCTCCCTCTCTGAAACTATAGACAATATCGTCTTTGTTAGTAGCACAAAATGTCTGCCCCTTAACAAAAACGGAAATAAGCGTCTCGTGAAATACGAAATCTGACTGATGATTCTCAGTCTCCGGTTGTAGAGAGAAGCAAAGCATGAGGAATGAGACAGCACTAATTATAATTAACTTTTTAGGATAATTTCTTCCCTTTATTGCCGTTTGAAGAAACCGTATTTTATGGCTGTGAAATTCATGAAAATTCATTAAGACAGGAGAAATTAACCATGCAACCATCTGCTCTAGTATTTTAATTTGTATGATAAAGAAGCGAGGCGCACGGCACTTACCCTTGCCGACTCACGCAAGCTGCTCGCCCGCTCTTAGCCCGCTCCAGCCCCTCCTTGCTCACTCCTTCTCACCCGCTCCTCCTCGCCCGCTCTTCCTCTCCCCGCTTTTCTTTTTCTGCTCCTCCTCGTCCACTCTATTTCCTCGCCTGTTCTTCCTCCTCGTCCGCTCTTCCTTCTCGTTCTCTCTTCGTCCTCGTTCGCTCTTCCTTCTCGTCCACTTTTCGTTCTCACCCGCTCCTCCTCTTCCACTTCTCTTTGCCCGCTCCTCCTCGTCTTCCTCTTCCTCCTCACCTGCTCTTCGTGTTCGCCTACTCTACCTCTTCCCCTGATCTACCTGCTTGCTCACTCTACCTGCTCGCTCGTTCCTCCTCCTTGCCCGCTCCTCCTCTTCCACTTCTCTTTGCCCGTTTCTCCTTGTCCTCTCGTCCTCCTCACCTGCTCTTCCTGCTCGCCTCGTCTATCTCTTCCCTTGCTCTTCCTGGTCGCCCACTTTACTTCCTCACCCTCTCTTCCTGCTCATTCGCTCTTCCTCCTCGCCCACTCTATCTCCCCGCCCACTCTACTTCCCCGACCACTCTACATGCTCGCCCGTTCTTCCTCCTCGCCAGCTCTTCCTCCTCGCCCACTCTTCCTCCTTGTCCGTTCCTCTTTCTCCTTGCCTATTCCTTCTCACCCGCTGCTCCTCTCCACCCGCTCCTCCTCTCTCCCTCCTCCTGCTCTCCCACTCCTCATCGCCCGCTCCTGCTCTCGGCCTCCCAAGCTGCTCCTAAGCAGATTAGTTCGTAATTTGTCAAGGCGCAGCCCCTGCGTCTGCCGACTGCGCGACCGCCCCCACCACCCCCACCGCCGCCGACGCAACACGTGCACGACCAACTCTTTTCCCTCAGATGTCGCGCGAGGATTAAAACAGAGCTCCTGCTTTAAAGAAACTCTACGCGTTGTCTCCAACTTTGTCGATAAAAATGTTCGTGCTGTGAATGTGGTAGACGCTCGAATTAGGTCCAGCCATTTGTATCTGTTTCTGTCAGTGTGTATTCATGTTTATTTGGTGGAATTCAAGTGGTAAATCTTGTGATTTATTGGAGAGATAAATATCATTACAAAAGTGTGCTCAAACTTAACATGATTTCGTCGACTGAGTGCTATTAATTCTACGATTATTACTAAAATAACTATTTTTGAACTCCTTAATAAAATATAAATTTTTAATACGATGGTAAATAAGCATTTTATTTTCCTAATTGATTTTCCTTCCCCATCATCTACGACCAAATGAGTGCAAAATCATTTTTGAAAATATTTTAGTTATATTTTTCTCTACTCATAATCTAATTTCTGTATTTTTGGGTTTCTTCTTTAATCTAAAAAGTATTTGCTCAACTTAATTCTAGGCACAATAATTTCTATTAAAAACTATGAACAAAATAAAATATATGCCCCCTTTGCGTCTTATCCATTGATGTGTGTGTGTATATATATATATATATATATATTCGTCGCATTTATAGCGAAACGTCTATAATCCAGAATGAAGCAATGTAGAATTCAATAATCACGATGCTGTGATAACAATTATGTGTAGGTTTTCCCCTCGGCATCTCGGGGCGTATTTCAGTGGCACGTATTTCAACTCCTCGCTGCGCTCCGCTGCATAAAGATGTGAGGGATGGACGGCGTAAGAAATGCAGCGCGCACGCGAACTATTTGATTTATGTTCCCCGCACGGCCGTCAAGCCCCAGGAGCCTCTTGCATTGGGGCCTTCGTTACCTGCGGGGAAGCCCATGCAGACGCGTGCCGCAGGCGACAGGGCTGAGAAAGTTTCCATCTGCATACGCGCAGGGACGATGGGACGATGACCGGGACATTTTCTTTATCAAAAGTATGATCTGTGTTTCTAAATTTAATTTAATTTCTGGTGCTCCAATCTTAGGTAAGTATCTTGATCTTCTCAGACATTATAATTTGGTTTCTCTTATTTTGAAACGAAAGTGTAGAGTGTAATATGCCCGTTGACAACCACTGCTAAGGGTTGTAACTCGGTAGGGATTTTATAAGACGCTTATGAGCTATGCAAATTGGAAAAGCTGTAGGCGACCTCAAAGCCAATCCACGGCAGCAGAGTGAGCTATTTCCCTCTGTTCATCGCCCCATGCTCGTCGTCCACCGTCTATCGCCCCTGTCCATCGCCCCTGTCCATCGCCCCCTGTCCATAGTCCCCTGTCCATCGCCCCCTGTCCATAGTCCCCTGTCCATCACCCCCTGACCGTCGCTCCCTGCCATCGTCCCCTGTGCATCGCCCCCTGTCCATTGCCCCCTGCCCGTCACCCCCTGTCCATCGCTCCCTGTCCATCGCCCCCTGTCAATAGTCCCCTGTCCAACACCCCCTGCCCGTCACCCCCTGTCCATCGCCCCCTGTCCATCGCCCCTGTCCATCGCCCCCCTCTCCATCGCCCCCTGTCCATCGGCCCCTGTCCATCGCCCCCTGCGCATCACCTCCTGTCCATCACCCCCTGTCCATCGCCCCCTGTCCATCGCCCCTGTCCATCGCCCCCTGTCCATCGCCCCCTGTCCATACTCCCCTGTCCATCACCCCCTGACCGTCGCTCCCTGCCCATCGCCCCCTGTGCAACGCTCCTGCCCATCCCCGCATTTCCATCGCCCTCTCCCAATCGCTCCAACCCACCGCCCACCACCGCTGGCCACGGAGATTTACGTCGCTGGCGAGATCGGCGTCGGTGGCGGCAGAGGTGCTTAAGCCGCTCGGCCATTAACGACCTCTGCAGATTTATGGGCTCCGCCGCGGCCGCCCGCAACAGCGCCGCCACCCCCGCCCCATCACATGGCCCTCGCGCCCTTTCACGCCGCCCCGCCCCCGCCCCCGCCCCGCCCCCCGCCCCGCTCCGCCCCCGCCCCGCCCCGCCCCGTCCCCGCCCCGCCTCTCCCCCGCCCCGTCACGGCCACGCCCCGCCTCCGCCACGCCCCCGCCACGCCCCACCTCCACCCCGCCCTCGCCACGCCCCGCCTCGCCCCCCGCTGCGTCCCCGTCGCCCCTGCCTCGCCCCCGCCGCGTCCCTGCCCCACCTCCGCCCCGCCCCATCGCATGGCCCTCGCACCCATTCGCACCGCCCCCCACCCACATCCGCCCAACACTCAGCGACCGAGGCTCTTCTCGCTTCCGTCCCTTTGCCCACTTATGAGTTTCGCTCGTTGCACCTCCGACGAATATAAATTACCCCTCTGGACTTCCCGTGCCATCAATATTGCTGGAATGTGTCTCTCATATTTGCTTCCTTCATTCTAATTGGTTTATCCCATTTTTTTCATTTTCACCACACAAACTAGCACGACTATCGTTTATTAGAGTAGCATTGATTTGGCATTTCAATGATTACGTTAGAGCCTTCCTAGCTCCGAGTCGCATGATAATCTTTCTTCGTTTTCCCTTTTGATTTTTTTTCTGTTCTATGTTTCCTTCATCGAATTTTTAAAAATGCTTAATATATTCATGTATAACACAATGTAACATTTTGTAAAATAAACATTGTTTCATTTTATGAGACATTTAGTAATTTTAAATAGAATGCCAATTAATATTTTGTCCTATTTCATGCATTTTGGAGATACGACTGGCAGATTTGTCGATGGCCACATTGTCCTAAATCTCTTCACAATTCTTGGGATGTGTTTTTCATAAATCTTCTCAAATGACTCAGTATCCCTTTCTTCGTTGCTTTTCTTTCTTTTAATGGCGTATTGAAAGGTCTTACGGTGCAACTGACCACTTTTCGCTCATATATTTAGTGTTATTTCTTCATTACTGTTGTGCTAAGCAAGCGAATGTTTTTCTTCAAAAAATAACGTAAAATATTTTGTATAGTTTTCTCATACATTTCTATACGCTTTCATTTCCTCTTTTTGTATCTCCCATTTTATCTCCATATTTCAGTATTAATTAGATTAAAATAAAATGTTTGTTATTTCGAGTGCAGTACATTTTATGCGTTTCAATCTATAGTACAACTCGCATTTGCTTGCTCAACCGCAGTCATGAACAATCAATATTTAATTTCATCGCGCAATGTAATTGATTGTTCCATTATAAATTATGGAATGTGTTAAATATTTTATTTTATTACAGGAGGAAATGAATTTCTCTTTTCTGAATTGCATGTTTCAAGCTCAGGGCTCTCCAAGAACGTAACAAACTCAGTGTAGCTAGATAATGTCCTAACATTTATCCTGCGTATTTTATGCTGCTTGAAATACTTCTAATACAAATAATTATTCAATCTCTGTAAGGAAATGAGAACAATAAGGATAGCAAGACTCCGGCACAATTCTGGACCGAGGCACACACAAAATATGTCAATACCGATTTGAGAAACTAATTTTAAGATGGATGTTGTTCCTGCAATCAACAAATGGTGTCTACATATTGTATTCGGATACGACTAAGACATACTTTATGAATGGTAGCATTGCGATTCAGCCTGTGGCTTCGGCGATGACCACGCCGCGGTCATGAGTTTGCGCTGTGTCCCGGTTTTACATTAGGACGCATCCCGATTGTATTCCACGGTCAATTTCTCCTACGCCTTCTTCCTACATCACCAAAAAGCAATAGCCCGATTACGTTTTTACTCGTGGCTACAAGGAAGAGCTCAGCTAGTTCAGTGCTTTGAAAGTTGTTCTTGCATACGTGGCCGTTTTATTGTTCATTTTGTATTACTCTGCATTGTATTAGCCAGACAAAAAGACTAAGGAAAGAGTTATATTTTGATATTGAACTGGATTCAATATTCTTAAGTTATTGAAACTATTTTTTTCATTAACCGTAAGCTGCTACAAGGGCGAGAGTCAAAAGATGTCAGGGTCTTCCTTTAAAAACTGCATAATTAAAGCAATTATATTTCTATTCGATAACATACGCCGCTCTAGTATGCTCTAGTATTCTGTCATGCTCATCTCTGTTCGAGATTTTCTCTCCGAAGTTGCAAGAACATCTTTTTGCGTTATGAACGGAAACTGAACTCTTCTTTCCCCCTTACAAAACACCAACCGGGATGAAATCTATGCCTTCTCAGATAGCCAAATGTGAAAAAGGATTAACTGGGTTATGGACGTCAGTGAAAACTGACTGTAGGATGCAATTGAGCGATTCCGGTTATATAAGGGTAAGAGCGGTTGTTTCCACCCAAGTAGAGTTGGAAAAAAATAGGCATAACACATGGTTGGAAATATTCTCTGTTTTTTGGATAATTATTTCATGTTCTAAACAAAATACCATATTGTTAATTTGTTTCAACAATTGGAAAATTCAACATTTGACAGTAATTAATTATGTCTTAAAAGAAGAAATATCAAATTTAAATATTTTGCTGGTTTAACAAACTAACATATTGTTAATTTGTTTCAACAATTGGAAAACTCAACATTTGACAGTAATATCAAATTTATCAATTTAAATATCAAATTTACATTTTTTTTCTGGTATAACGACAAACTCTTATTCTGCAAATTTATTACTAAAAATTAATTGAATTTATGTGGCATTACTAAATTAAAAAGAACAACAAGCCATTTCGAACGGGCCTTCCGAACAACTAGCGTTTTATGAGTTGCGAATAATCGAAATCAATATTTGAGAGAGACGTGTTCTCGGTCATCATACGTCGCTAATTGTAGTGCCTTTTGGCACCAGTAAGTCCGGCCACATGGTACAAGCAAAGTCTGATTTTGTTAGTAAAACTCTTGTGAAGAACTCAACAAGTTCACAATTAATTTGCGACTGTCCTCTTTAGCCACGGAAGCTTTTACCTTTCACAGTCGGATCACGATCTTTCCGATGAATTGAAAGGTCGCCAGGCCTAAGGCGGTGACGCGAAATCGGCAAGAATGCCAGCGCTAATGCGGAAACAAAAGAGCACGGCTGGCGGCCATTTTGTGACGTCACCCGCGGCGGCAGCGCGCGTACCTCCAAAGAGAAGCAAAGAGACCGGTTCGTCCACGGAGCCTTAATTGTCAAGCAAACAAAGGTTTTCAAAACTCTTTCGCGTCTAAATGGCGACGACGGCTGGGCTTACGGGCCGCTCGTTTCTCCATCCCGCTGTTTGTATACAGCACGAGGGCGAAGAGAGCACCGGGTATTATTCTGCGGAGCCCTGCTGGATAAAGGGAACCGACGAAAAGGCTAGAAGGCCACTTTCGGTGCTAAAAATTATACCGAACTTTTCGTTTGGAGTCGTTGAATACCTCGAGAACTTGGTGAATATTTAAAAACTTCCGTAGTCGTCGTCACACCACCACCGCCGCCTACGGACCCGGGACTGTGGCCGCCGCCTTGCCACTCCGCTAGAGCTCTCGTCCGTCGCAAGGCCCTCTGCTTTGCGGGCTGGAAGCTGCTCTCTTCTCTCGTAGGGGGCCGTGACTACAACATTTAACAGCCTCTAATTCTTGTCGGCCGTTACCACGGAGAAGGCAGGCAAGACCGTGGGAAGACCTGAAGGAGGGAAAGAGAGATAAAAACGTATTCTCAAGAACTTAAGAGGATCACAGTTACAAAATAAATAAAAAGAGATCTTCTTATACGAACTCATTCGCGGAATGCTTTTTTAAAATTTCAACAACTTTTAATCCTACAATAAACATCCTTTAAACAGGTTACTTCTCGTTCTCTCTCCCTCTCGAATGTGCGCGCCTAAAGGCGAGACGTTCAGAAACGATAATAATTAGAACTGCGAAAACCGTTCCGGGTAAACTGCGAGGAAAAGTTCTCACGGACACAATTGTTCTCGCGTAGCTCGAGCCGCCGCACGACCCGTGGTGGCGCTCTTCTCGGCGGCTAAGCGAGACGCATTACAATGGACATGAAGTTCCGTAGTTAATTACACTTTAATTACGACAGGGCACGCGATTACAGAAAAGCGGAGTGCTGTGTTTTGAATTATCCGGGATATTCCTGTCCGCACGAAATTAAATTAATTTCGTCGGCCCTTTCCGCCCAAGTCGATGGTGAAAACGGGATCGACGAGTAGATGCTACGTGCCTGTGGCCGGGGAAATCGTCGGATGGAAATTGAAATCTGGAGCGCCGTTCGGGGTGTCGACGCGCACGGAAAGGAAGTTTCCTAGATTGGCCCCCAAACATTCCGCATAATTGCGCCTTCGTTCCTTGGGCGTCCAGAAAAACAGGCCACCTCTCCACTCGCGCTCGACGAACTGACAGCGTAACAGCTGTTCAGAAAAGTTCGTATTATACTATCGTCCCTGTAATAACTTTATGTTCAGATTTAATAAAGCTACGAACGTCATGAAATGTTAATGACGTGTAATATTGTGCGCTAATTTGGTTGTAGTTTATATTTCGGCCAACAGTCGCATTTATGGCATTCGATATCATTTGATATATTGATGTGAGCGATGTATTGCATTGCATTTTGATATTATATCTCATTGTTCTATTACGTTGTACCACTATTATATAGTATTATTGCAAGGAAATTTGCTTTTTATCTGCAAAATGTGATTATGATGATGATGATAAATACTTGTATGCATATTACTTTTGATTTCATGTCATTCAATTTTTGTCTTATATGCCGCAAGCTTTCAGATCGACGTAAGACATACTATATTTGGCTTACCGGTACTGGACATGATTTCACAAATGAACATTGGCCTTTTTTTACCCTCTGATAGTGCAATAAATGGTATAATCAGTAAAAGATTGTGAAAAGTTTAACGGAAATTATGAGAGGAGGCCGATCTGTTATGTACAACATCCGAAAAATATCAGATACGAAACGAGTTTGTAAAGATTAAATAAAATATTATTGATAATTATTTAATAATTCCCAAGAGTTAAAAAATTATATTCTGCTTAGTTTTCAAAAATAAAATGAATTTCAAACATACAATATAACATTTTCAAGTTACGTAATAGAAACCGTTATGGGATTTAGATATTCATAAACTCATTCGCAATTCATACACTACATTACAATAGTATTGAGTTTTAAAGGCATTAATACAAGAATATACCTTCATTAAAACGTTAATAAGTACTTTCGTTATAACTGAATTTTTGAAGCAAATCATCTAAATATAAATCAATTTACCTTCCAAATATGAACTCGAGTCCAATACCTAAGTAAATGACCGTATCAACTACTTGGCATAGATAGCTTGCTATAGTTAGCTCGAGATTTAGATATAGTATTCACTCGCAGTCCATACACTACACTGAAATAGTATTGAGTTTTAAAGGCAATAAAACAAGAATCTACCTTCATTACAACGTTAATAATTAGTACTTTCGTTATCACTGAATTTTTTAAGCAAATCATCTAAATATGAATCAATTTAGCTTCCAAATACGAAGTCGAGTCCAATACCGTAAGTAAATGACCGTATCAATTACTCGGCGTCGATAGCTTGCTCTAGAGCCGCAACAAGCCAATGTACGAAGTGGAAGCAAGTTCCTCGGCCAGGGCGGCGGGGTGGGGGGCGGGGCGTTCGCCCCAAACGGCGCCGTTTGGAGTTGGCCGACCGTTGGCGGTCTCCCAGGAACCGCACTGCACAAACCCAGCGCGCGTCGCGAAACTTGGAGGCCGCCCCGGGAAGTCGAGGCAACCTGCGATCGCGCCTCTCGGTCATTGCGAAACCGCCCATCGACGCTCTCTGCGAAATTACCCTGTTCTGGGGATCGTCAGTGTACAAGGATGCACCGCGAGATGCGATGACGTTTGGGGAGATTGTGGTGGGCTTTTGGGGGACGGGTGCGGTTGCATTGGAGCTCTATACTTGTAATATAGAGAGATTATTAGAACTGGATTTTAGAATTAAAAATTCTAAAATTTGGAATTCCAAAATTGTTTTCGCTTAAACTGTTGTCATTTGACGCAACAATACATGTTATTATTCAGTTGATTTCTGATTAGAGGATAAATTACTGTAAACTGCACTATGTAGAGACTGAAATTTCGCTTAATACGTTTTCAAAGCCGAATATTTCTTTTTGTTTAAATTCACTGTGGTCATTTATGTGTACTATATTGTTATGTGATTATTATAATCATTAGTTTAAATATTTCACTATTGCCAAACTAGAAATCAAGTAATATAATTTTGTAGAAAATGGAGACAGTGTCAATTCAATGAATGACCAGTGTGCCGAGTTAATGTACTTGAAACAATTAATACATAATTGATTAGACCTGTATTTAATTAGGTAGAAAAATTTTGAATTACTATGAACGTTCTATCTTGTTTTCTTTTTGACAAAGAGAAAATCATTGTGTTCTGTTTTTACTTTTATTTTATATATTTATTTGTAAGTAGAGTAATTTAGATTTTACGGGCTCTTAAATGTTTTCCATTCAGTTTCATAAAGCAAATATTTAAAACTCAATCAAATGAATGTCGAGTCATGCTGTAATACTATAAGTAATGTTGTATAGTGTGATATTTATATAGCGATTAAATACCGCTCAAATATTTCATTTATAAGTAAACATTTTTTAAAAATTATAGAAAATAATACACATTGTTTTCTCATTACTCTATTACTGGTTGTTACACTATCCTCCACCGCTACGTCTGCTCTCCACCACAGCTTGGTCGTCCCCGTACCGCTATACGGTACTGACACACGGGTTGCATCCTAACACACCACAGGCGCACACAGCAGCCAGCTCCGCCGAAGTCTTCGATTTCCTGATCTCCCCGACCGCACACTTGTTCCTCCATTTCCCCTCCATCCCGGGAGACGCCCTCACAAAGCCCGACGACCTCCCCCCCCCAGAAACGAGCATTTTAAAGGATAATTCGAGCCTTTCTCCCGCGCATTGGGTATGCCGGATCCGCGCGTCCGTTGGGTTACGGTCTTCTTCAGGGCAAAGGGGGCGCGCGGACCACGGGTTCCTTTGAACAAGTTCGTCCACTTCCGGAACTATCTCGTTGATATTCCGCGGGCGCCCTGGTGCGGTCGCGGCCCCCTGTCAGCCGAGTGCGACCTCCGCCCCCGCGCGCATCCCCTCCACGCCCCCCTCCGCCTCACCCTTCCTCCCCCCTCTCTACCCCGTCCCCTGCGTGCCGCGGCCGATCTGCGTACCCGGGCTCATTTCTATTTTGAAATTTCCACGAATCGATCGCTTCGCCCCGCGCGTCCAAGCGAGAAGGAAGGGGGAGAAGTTCAAGGGAACACGCGGGGGCGGCAGGGGGAGCAGTGATTGTGATGAGGAAAGGACAGTGGCGGGGAAGTGACGGAGCTGAACGTAGAATGAGGCGGAGCGGGAAACGCGAGTAGGGGAAGGGGGAAGTTTTCGTGAACCTCAGATACTGCGGATGTGTGAACACGTGACTGGTTACATAGTAAAGATGACATGGATATTTGGTACTCAGTAACTTGAATTTCTTAATATCTCCATTTTCTTCGTTCCATCTGGGAGCACCTGAGTTTTGTACTTCTAACCATGTGTTTTGGAAATTTCAGAAACCAATTTGTATTTACTTTTAGATCCGATTGTTCAAGATTCCATCATACGTATTATAGTAGAAAAATACCCAATTCTGTATTGAAAACAAAATTGTTTAAATCATAATATATTATGATTAGTGTGTTCCTGCATTGACTTGTAATTTTAAAAAAATTAAATAACTGATTTGCGCGCAGTCCTTCATGTGGCAAAAAGCTACTGAACAAAACGGTGATCAAAATTATCACTAAATGGAGATCAATGAATTAAAATATCACATTACAGCTTATACATATCCGGATGAAATTTTATTTCAATTATAAAACATTAAATTTGTTTCTGCCCCACAGTTAACATCATGTGGTCGAGTACGTACAACTTTTTTGTTAATTGCAGTACGCTTCAATAGCGTTTTCGAAAGCTGCAGGGGACAACGATGCATTATTATTGCATAAAATGTTACGAAGCGAATTGGTGTGGAATCGCAGAATTTAAATCTTTAACACACGCCAACGACACACAGAATCAGCCATGCACTATTATATTTTTTTAAATATTATTTCGAAGCACGTGACGTTTATATAACCCTAGTAGCGAAACATTTTAAAAGTACGAAGTTCAACGGTAAAATGCATTTTCATTTATTCTGTCAGCGAATGCTGCTTTTAAAATAGTTGACGCGGTATAAACGATTCCCGAGAGGAATACATTTCATTTCATTGAATCATTTACAACCGTGGCCATAAAACCTCATCAGCACACCGCATACACGGAGCCTGCGGTGGAGTACCTATGCAGTTCACCTCCGCTTACGAGTGCCTTTGGACGTCGTGCGGCGTTGCCGTTTTCCCTAAATGGCACCTCCTTCCCGCGCCGCGCCGCCACTCTCCGCGCTCACCACGAACATACGACGCCGTCCAGCGGCCAACATTACTGCCGCGATGCTACCCCATTGCGCGCTCGATATTACCAAAGTTTGCGCCGTTTTGCGGTGAACGTGACTCTTCACCCCTCTCTCGGGCGATGGCGCGGTGGAGGGGATGCCCGCAGGACGAGGTGGAGGGGGCAAGGGGTTCACGCTAGTGTTAACAATCACCGTTTCCGGCAGTTCTTCAGAGAAGTAAATAAAAATGTACTTTCTGTTTAGAATGAAAGAGGAACTATGCAATTGTTTTTCACACATTTTTACCTCAATATATTTCAATTTCGTTTTTTTTCGGAAAGGATGTGTCATGAAACTTCATCTAATGATTTTATCTACGAGACCAACATAAGGTTAATGCTTTAATATTGAAATGAAATTTCATCACTGATGCCGGAGCAGTACTTTAACAACTAGACCATGGACAGCGCGTGATCTATTCTTCCTTTTCCTTATCCTTTCCCCGTACATACTTTTACAGTTACATCCACTGTACTACCACATATGTCGGGTGACCTCTTGGGAACCTAGAGGCTTGTTTCGAATGAGGTGATTCCCCACTTGCCCCACTCAAGGAGGTGCCTGGAGAGGGAAATCTAGGTATCGTGTAGGTCAGCTCCGGATCTCACCACCCAGCCGGAGTGAAATGTGAAGTGAAAGTGAAATGCAGCCATTTCGTATTGAAACATTCACTACACAAACGGACTAATGACCACAGTGCTTGACGCACCAGGAAACACCAATGAGTAAATCTCAGACGTACACTTTGAATGGCGTTGCCTTTACACTCCACGCTACCCGTGTCTCCTTTAATTCGTTTCGGGACCCACGTGCAACGGACTACCAATCTCCCGCGCGGCAGCGACACGTCATCTGTCAAGAGGCAGCTCATTCCCCAGGCGCCCTGTGGAGCGCAGGGACATCGTCGCTCGGATTCCCAGCGCCCTTCAACCGCCCCTGGCGCGCTGATCACCCTCCACACTCTTTATTTTTTTTTTTATTTTAAGTCGCTTTTTACCATCTTTGGTCATCAGCGACCTCTATAAAGATTAACAATTACATTACCTGTTTGCATGAGATGTAAATTATAATAATAATAATTACATTAGTACAAGATACAAACACATTATAACGCAGGGTAATAATTACATTCGTGCATTTAAATTAGTACATTTACACAGTTAAATTAGTACATTTGCATTATTATGTATCATTAATACTTTTAATTACCCATCCAACAGTAATTAATATGTTCACATTTTCATTATTTTTCCTTTACATCTTGTTAAACTTATTTATTAACTTTAAAAATAATGTTGTTTGTCGACAGCCACCTTTGGCATTTAGACATTCACTAATACTTTTGAGAAGTTTAGATAGATTTCTTTCAGTTTCTAATTCTTGGCAGTTCACACTCTTCTCCTTACTCCTCACTCTTCCCTCCTCTCCTCACTCTTCTCCTCACTTGGCTCCACACTCTTCTCCTCAGTTCGCTTTTCGGGTCTCTCGCCTACGTCTTCCGCGCTGCATTGAAACACTAACCTGCATCACGTACTGCAATGGTGCTGCCTACTCACTGTGCCCTTGCCATCGCTCACATCTACTTCGCACATTCTGTCCATTCTGTTTTTCGGCAATTTACTGTCTTCCCGCCCTCTCCCGCGATCCATTACTCTCATTTCCCTCCCCGCTTCTCTCCGCTATTTCTCTCTTCCCCGCTCCTCTCTTCATCCACACTTTCTCCAGCTTGCTTCTCCCACAACGTCCCTACCATCCGTGCCGCAAAAAATTCCCCGTACTTACGTGCATGCTTATTGCTCCTACTATAACGTTATTTGCTTACGTTACTGATATTTCCCTCGCCACTATTTACCATTACTCTTCGTCTTTGAGCGCCTGTCTATCCTCTAATCAGGAAACTGTCAAGTAAGGTTTCGATACAGACACTTTATCTCTCTTTACAATTTCTGGTTATTATTACTTTATATATTTTGCTTCTCTTGCATTCTTTGTTATATGTCCGTTTGCGCACAACCTCTGGCACAGCCATCCTTTCGTCTGCCGTCCCACCCACTCGCTCGTCCCCCTCCACCCTCAGCGGTGTGTCTGGCGTCGCGCGCCGCAGATAGGCTCTGCCGTCGTAACGGGTCCCCGGCGGCACGAGACAAAACGAAGTGGGCTTGCGGGCGCGTGCTGTCGCTTTCCGCTGCCACCGCAACCACCACCACCTCCACCGCCACCGCCACCACTACCGCCACCACCGCCACTACCGCCACCATCGCCACCGCCACCGCCATCACCACAACCACCATCGCCATCACCGCCACCACCGCCACCACCGCCACCACCGCCGCCACCGCCACTGCCACTGCCACCGTCAACACCGCCGTCCCAACCGCCACCACCACCACCACCGCCGCCACCGCTGCCACCGCCGCCGCCGACGCCACACCCGCCACCACCGCCACCCCCTCCATCACCGCCACCCCCGCCACCCCCGCCAACCCCGCCAACCACGCCACCCCCGCCAACCCCTCCACCCCCGCCACCCCCGCCACCACCACCGCAGTCGCTGTCAGCCCATCTTTGCGTACCGCCGCAACAGCGCCGATAACGGCGCGAAAAAAACGGCCTCCGGGGCTGGCGAACGCCCTTTTCTTCCGCTAGCGACTCCCTGACGTGGCCGCCGCTGGGTGATAGTGGCGGTGACCGTTGTAGTGATGATGGCGGCGGTAGTAGCCGAAATGATGGCCGAGGCGGTGGTCGAGTGCAAGTTGGCTAAGGTGACGGCACTGGTGGTGGCGGTTGGAGGGTGGTGGTGACGGTGTCCGTGACAGAGACAGTATCAGTGACGGTGACAGACGGGGACGGTGACGGAGGCGGTGTGGAGGTGGTGGTGGTGAAGGTAGCGGCGGCGGTGGCGGTGACGAAGGCGGTGACGCTGGATGTGGCTAAAGTGTGGTGGCGAAGGAAGGGTAGTGATGGTAGTGATGATGACAGTGACGGTATATGATGTTGATGGTAACGCTAACGGTGGCAATGACAATGATGGTGATGGTGTCGGTGGAGGAGTCGGCGGCAATGGTGGACGACGACCTAAGATAGAGAGGCTCTCCGTCGCGAGGCCCTCAGAATGGTTTACTTCATCTGAGCCCAAGTACCGAGCGCATTGCATCTTCAGCGGAGTGCATAATATTCTGTTATGGGACGTAACGTGTTGTTTATGTGGCAGCTACATTGGCCGCCCTGCAGCCAGTTTTCAGGCAATGAAGGCAGCATATCACTCCAGAGTTATGTCCTTTATTACACTCTCTAGGAGAATTAGTAGTGTATGAATGATATGGGCATAATCTCTTTCTAGAACATAGAAAGTAAGAAATATAAGGAGGGAGTAATTTTTTACTTTAACTACCATATTCTTTCAAGATATCACCCAATTGTAAGGTCTGTAAATGTGATTAAATTCATGTTAGCGATCACGTTTCTTAGTATTACAGATATGAAATTACTGATCAGAGGATGAAGGGTAATTATTTCGAGATTCTAAAATTTTATAAATTATTCAATTTTATAAATTATATCCACCAAACGGTTAGTGTCATAAAATATTGTTTAATAATTTATTCATATATTTTCCTACAGAAGACACTACGATAATTTGAAACATCACAAGCGATGATTTCATAGCAATAATAGTAAATGAAGGACTCGATACTGTCTTCATTGTTGATATAAAATTTTTCTTATGAATTTATTTGAATTCATGGAACAATTTCCTGCACGATATTGTGTTCACAAACATCAGGTGAATACTAATTATATCACAACAGTTCACAATATTCAATACGTCAGTGTCTCTCAACCTCAGCTAAAATTCCGAACACATTCTCCATGCTTGTGGTTATTCCCACCACCAACGCTACTGTTACCTCCGCGCGCAGCCGGTACCAGCAAGACTGCGTTGGCTTGCGAAGTGCGCATGTTTGTAATTGCACGGCGAGCTTAACATTCATTATGCCTGTTATTATTTATGAATGGGTGAATACATCAGAGCGAGAGGAAGGAGAACAAATATTGCTATTATGCGTGCAGAGAGCCGCGAGCTCTGTATTAATGCTGGTTCGCAACAAAAACAGCTCTGCGTGAGGAGGGGTGGCGCTGGGAGCGAGAGGGGGAGGGAGAGTCGAGGGTGAAAAGTACAGGTGAAGCCAATGAGGGCAGGTAGAGATGAGAAGATGGTTGGAAAAGAGGGAAGAGTGGTGAAGGAAGGAAAGAAAGAGCTGAGGTGTGCGGTGAGAGGGAGGGATGTTCGGGTGGAGAGGGATGTGGATAGTGGAAGGAAGAGTTGGAGCTACGCGGTGTCGAACAAGGGGGGAGTTACGAGTTATTGTAACGTTACGTAATGATATGTTAACAGTATGATAATGGTATTTAATGTTACGTTACGGTCAGTTGCGTTTCAAAATACGTCAATGTTTGGTGGATTTTTTTGAAAATTTCATTTCATAACAGAAACATTCTTACATTCTTAATTCAATACTAATTAATTCAAATACTATAAAAAATGTTTTTTTTACATTTTAGCAAACTGATTTCAGGTATTGGATATTGTGTGTTGGAACTCATGTGTTGTAAAATTACTTGATAAGGGGTTGCGCCTAGCACTCGAAAAGTCGTAAACTGTTATGAAGTGAAAAGATAAATATTCACTAATTATTCTTATATTTCCAACTCTTCTGGAATTTACAATATTTTTCAAGAGCTTGCTTACCTTTCTTGCAAGGAAAGTTATGTTCTTGGGCGTTAATATTCTTAAAAAAGGACGCATTCCTTGTCAAGGGGAACTCCTGCAGTTCCCACGAGCGCACAGTTTCAACCGTGGTTTTGTATAAAACCGAATTATTTGTGACTTTTGGGAACAAGAAGATATTAGTGGGAACAAAACTTAAAAATTAGCATTACTGCTTTGGTTTTTCACTCATACAGAAAAAATAACTTATATTTTTGTAGTTACCTTAAGCAAGATAACATAGACATAGTATAGATTATAAACGCCTCTTAGATTATATTGCATTGGAAACAATATTTTTAATAATTTTTATATTTAAAAATTAAAATTTATTGAAGGAAATTAAATATTATGAAAAATAAATTACAAATCAACAACAATTGTGAGTAAGGAAAGAGTGGTGAAGTCAGAAACCCCACGTGGCTACTAATGACCAAAAACGGCAGTCAACTTCAAAATCTGTTCAAATTTCACGGCATAGAAACACAGATGAAGCACCACTGCCACACTGCTACGCAAAGACGTATATAACTGAACAACCTGTTTTTCGTTTAAAAATTACAATGTATTAAAGTAAATCAAATTTCACGAAAAATAAATTACAAAATAGCAATAATTGGTAGAAGCGAGTGGGGTTGAGAGGATCCCCTCGCGACTACTAATGGTTCAAAACGGCAGTCAACTTCAAAATCTGTCCAAAACCCCCCGGCAAAGAAACACAAATGAAGCGCCACTGTTCCTCAAGGAAGTTGTGCGCAAGTGAACAACGCGCACGCAGAGCGACTAAGTCGCCGCCGGCCGCTCTCTGAGGGCTTTCGCGCAGGCCGCCGCAGGTGCGCTGAAGCCGCCCGCGGGCCGCGTCGCAGCGCCAGGACAAAAACGCGGGTGAAGCACAAAACCTTAATGCGCGCGCCGGCACTTAGTTACGGGGCTGAAAGGGCGAGAGCTCCGTATGCAAATGGTGGGGAGGGGGTGGGGCAGGTAGGCAGCGGGCGGGCGGGCGGGCCGGAAGGCAGCAGGAAAGAAAGGTACGTAAATCAGCCACCCGCGGAGGGGAGGGTGGGAGAGGGAGGGGAAGGAGGGGAGGGAAGGGTGGGAGGAGGGGAGGGGAGGGGAGGGAGGGGAAGAATGGAGGGGTGGGAGGAGTGGGAGGGAGGGAGGAGAGGGATGGGAGGGAGGGGAGATAGGGAGGGAGGGGAGGGAGGAAGAGAAGGAAGGGGAGGGAGGGCAGAGAGGGGATGAAGGAAGGGGAGGGAGGTGGGGAGTGAGAGGGGTGGAGGGAGAGGGATGCGAGGGCCAGGGAGTGTAATAGCTTTAATATCATTGTAACTTGATCCGCCCCCCGGCGCCGCGACGTGAGCTGCATTGTGGAGCACGCTGCGATAAAGCGAGCGCCACCGCGCGGCGCCCGGGGCCGGAAGCGGCCGCGGAGGGGAAGGGAGGAGGGGGGAGGTGAAGCACGCGGCGCGGGCAGTGGCGAGGGAAGAAGCTGCGAAGACAGTGGGGGAGGAAATGGAGAAGACAGATGTGATTGGGGCAGTGGGATGAGTAGTAGTGGGAGCGGTCAAGAAACAATGAGAAAATACTGTATGCAGTGTGACACGGGGGTTGATAAGAACGTATTTTTGAGCAAGAAATGGAAAGAAGACAAAGTTAAGAGAGTAGTGTGGAAAGGAGAAAGGCAATGAGTAAAAACAGCAGTCGTAGAGGTGAAGTCGCTCGAAACCGAGAAAGCACGTTAATGGTGATGGTGGGAACGTCGTAGTTGGAGGTGACAGTGGGGGACCAAAGCGGTGATAGACTGGAAGAGAGAAAATGGTGAAGGCAGCAACGTTGATGAACCGCGAGGAAAGATGCTGTGAAGACAGTGGGATTGTACGTGGAATGGAGAAATCGAATGTGGGAGATATAATGGGAGCGGAGGAGAAACGATGATGTGCGGGTTGATAAGAACGCTGTATTTTTTATCAAGAAAAGGAAATAAGGCAAACAAAATGAAGTTAGTAGTGGGGGAAAGTAGAAGACGAGGAAGAACAGTCGTAGGGACTAGGTACTGAGGAGGGTACAGGAGATGCTGGAAGCCCAGAAAACAGAGGAATGGAGATGGTGGAACATCGCAGTTGGAGGTTGAAGTACCTAGGGACGGAAGCAGAGATAGATTGGAAGGGAGAAGGTGATGGTGAAAGAAGTAACGCCAACGAAGGTGAGGGAAGATGCTGCAAAGACAGTGGGGTATGAAATGGAGATAGATGTCATTGGGACAGTGGGTGACGTAGTGGGAGACGTGGAAAAAACATTGAAAGGACGTGCAGTGTTGCACCTAGGGATAAGAACGTATTTTTGAGCAAGAAAATAAAATGAGAATACGTAAATGTATAGAGTAAGAAGACAGTAGTGGGGAAAAGAAGAAGAAAATGAGGAAGAAGAACAGTCGAAGGGGTTAGGTAACGAGGAGGATTCAAGTGTCACTGGAAGCCCAGATAGAATAAAGGAGATGGCGGTAACATCATAGTGTGATGGGGACGTGCGTACCACAGAAACTGTGTGGATTTGTGAAAAGATGGCGCATATGTACATTGTTAAGAGAGAGACAAGGCAGTCATGTAAAAGTCGTGCGATTCCAATGGTAGGGCGGACTGCAATAAAGAGTAGCCCCCCGTTGCGCCGTGGGACGGAAGGGGGCGGTAGAAGTGATGGCGAAGGAATGAAAGCGGATGGCGACAGGGAGAGAATTACATAGACAATGGAGTGGCGCGGAAAGTGGAATAGACAGAATGGGATGAATGAGAAAGTGGGATGTAGTGAGAGCTGTAGAGGAAAAGGCAAAACATACGTGGTCACGCCTATGGAATGGGCAAAGGACGTGAACGTCGTGATTTTAAACAAGAAGAGCAAGAGAGAAAGACGGAAGAAATGAGTGGATAGTAGCGTAGTGAGGAAGAAAACAGTGAAAGAGAACAATAATCGCAGAGAGTAGATATCTAGAAGTATAGTCCAGACAAAACAGTAATAGGAACACTGCGTTGGAGACTAGAGATAGATTGAACAGCTGGAGTAACCGCAGATATGAACCTTGTGAAGAGAAAGGGATAAATAGATCTGCGTGAAAATACCATGGTGGAGAGAACTGCGGTAATGGGAACGGCCCGCAGCAGCGGCCGGGAGTAGGGGAGGAGAAGGTGTCAAAGAAGCAATGCAAACGGAGGTCACACAGGACCTGTTAAGCCTGTGGGATTGAGCGGGAAATGAACAAGACATGCGATCGGGATAGCGTGGCGTGCAATGAGGGGAAGTAGAAAAAAATGATGAGCAAGCATGCCTCTGGAAAGGGATATGTGCGTAAAAGTAGTGATTTGAGGAAATAAGAGGAAGTATAAAAGAGAAGGATTGGATGATGTACAGCATATTTCAGAAAAGCATCGACTCGTATCGTATTTCAGAAAAGGAAGACGAGAGGAAAAGTATAATCACGACGATTAGATATCAAGAAGATTGTGCTTGCTAGTAACTCATAAAATAGAGCAATATTTTTTAAAAAAATTATTACCTCCTGTTTGGAATTTGTCTTTCAACGGTGTTAATATTTTACATATTAATGGTTTGTCATTCATTCTCACGCTTATTGTCCAAGATTGTTACAGGATAGAGCAATAGTGATAGTGGGATGGTGAAAGTCGTTGGTAGATGAACAGACCTCACAGAGAATGTGGGAAGACGGATTTGCGGCTTTACAAAAAAGAAAAAAATACACTTAAAGTCGTCAGACTTTAGGGGATGGAATCCGACATCGTGGTCAGGGATTTGGAAGTGGGAATTTAAGTGCGTTTCGAATCACGAAAGCCATGAAAATGTTGAAATCAATGGGAAATTTAATGTGGTGTGAAAAGGTACGATTTTAGCAAGGGAAGTAGAAGAGCTGAAGATTCATTTTTGGTTTTCTTGGAAACAGACTAAACTAAAGGCAATTATATTTTGTCTGCATTTACAAATATAGATGTTTAACTTCGTTGTTTTTGTTTTGAAATTAATATGTTCTCTAGAATACACTTAATCATGAGTATATTGTGCCCTTCCCAGAGTTTATTGAATTGTTAATTACGTTGATACAGTGGATCACAGGATGATTTTGTAACAATGTGATGTCAAACTTAGTTTAAGAATTCTTAACATTTTGAAGTGCGTTAAAAATTTCAACAAGTTGAATTTTCCGTAGTGCTTTGTAAGAAAACTTCACACAAAATAATAGTTCAAATAGGTGAATTGTACCCATAAAATCTCATTATAGAATTCCGTACATATTTTTTAAAAGTACCGTCGCACTTTAAGGAACATCAAACGCTCAATTTCACAAACCAATCACACTAAATAATAGTAATACAGTAATAATTGCTCAATTCTGTATAATGCGGAAATCTAATGTGAACATAAGTCGCAGTCCCGCCAAACATAAATACAACTATTGCGTTGCATAATGCGGAATCTTGACTTATACGAAAAAAAATCTGGTCCCTTGAGATTTCACATTGAGCAAGTTCTACTGTAATAATAAACGACACTGGGACGAAATTACGAAAAACTGATGGAAAACTGGGAAGCATATAAAACAAGAATACATCTCCTTTTTATTGATTTTCGTCTTATTGACTCTTTGTACGTTTCCAATCCCCCTCTTTTTTTAACTTTGCATTCGCAATGCCCCTCGTACCGGTGGAATCGCCGAACAAGCTTTCCCCAGTGAAATCGGCCGCCTGCTCCTTTGGCGACCGACGCGGTGCGGTCTCGTGGGCCGGGCCGTGGCGGCGGGGGCGGCGGTGGCGCCCCCACGTGCTGCGTCCGCTGACGTTCCGACGCAGCCGCCGCCACCCCCTCCCCGCCCCCGCCCCCACCACCTCCATCCCGGCCGACGCCCCCGCTGTCGCGTCCCCTCGTTCACGTAATGCCGCTGCCGTCCGGACAGCCGTGGGGGCGCCCCGCCCCCCTTCTCCCCCGGCGCGCTCCCCGTTTCTCTCCCCCCTTCCTTCCCCTCGCGACCAAATACCTCCGGACGATAAACAGTAATAGCAGGGATAAACTAATGCTATTATTTCAACAATATGCTGTTTGCTAGATCTGGCAGCAGCAAAACCAACACGCACACGCGCAACGAGCACGCACACAGGCTCGCGCTGCTCTCCCGTGTTGGGGCGGCGGAGGCGGTGCCGGTGGCGCGCTCTGTCCCGCGCGTGACTCGGCGCGGGGGTGGGGGGGGCGGCGCGACGCGGGGGAAGAAGCGGCGATGCGGCACGACTGCTGGAGTAAGAGGGAGGATTAGAGAGGCGCCAGGATTTCTAGGATGTTGACGGGTGTTACGATGCGGGGGAGGAACACGCACTTGATGGGTATAAAAGGTTGGAGTAATGAGAAATAGTCTTGTATTGGTAAGCGTGTTAATGAAACAGAAGAGACGGTGGTGCTGTAAAGTGGAGAGGCAGGTAGTCGTCGTACTATTGTAGTCTGATACGTGTGATAGAGGTGAAAAGAAAGGTGACAGGGAAGATCACACCAATCGTACGTCAAAATTGAAGACTAGTAATGAAAAAAGGGAGATAGGACTCCTCTCCTTTCATGTTAAAATGATGTTGTGTAACCTCACGCTAAGGTGATTGTGATCACAAGCATATGATATCTGGGTAAGTTGTGTGGTTACTAGGAACTATCGGGAGAGGCCCCTCTGCTCACCTAAGAAGGAAACTGTGAAGAAAAAGTACTCGAACAGGCAGTCAGGGATAAAGAGGAGGCCCGATGGCGGAGATGGAGGAGATTGAGCGTGCAGAAGTTGCTAGGATCGGCGGGGGCAGCGTGAGGGCGGTCGAGGGTTACGCGGGCGGGGGCGGTGCGGGGGCGACCTACGATTTGTGAGCTCCCCTCGCACACGTAGCGCAATTTACCGGATGCCCCGACGTCCGCCCGGACCCCCCCGTCCCTACTCTCGCCTGCCCACGCCGTGCCTTCTCCCTCCTCTCCACCGCCAACGCGCCGCTTGCGCTCCCGCTCACGGTCGGCCCGGTCTCTCCCTGCCCCCTGGCCTCGCTTCCACCCTCTCCTTTCCTTCTCCTCCAGCCTCTCCCCAGCCTCTGGTCGGTAGAGAGTGGAGAAGAGGGCCCGTAGGTGCGAGCCTCAGCAGTGGCAGGATTTCTTACACTAGATAGATAGCTAGACCGAATTTAGTCAGTCTGGAAGAGAATTCTAGCGGCTGATCGGTAGTTTTCCGTGGTCTCTCCGATCAATACCAAGCAAACGCAGGAGCAGTACTCTACCAAACGGGCCACGGATTGCGCGCGATCTTTCTTTCCTCTTCCTTGACGTATCCTCACCGCTTACTTATACACACATACACATGTACTACACTAACACATGCCGGGAGACCTGTCGGGAGTTTAGAGTTTATCCCGCGTGGGGCGGTACACCGCTGGGGAGAGATACCTGGTTGTAGAAAACTCCGTTAGACGACGTTGAGCCAGCGCCGGATTTCGCCATCCAGTGAGCGAAGATCGTTGCGACTTCCCGACGAAAACACTTGCAGTACACTTACAGGACTAATGGTCTTAGCAGTTGTCGCGCACGGAATCACTAATCAAATGAAAACCCACCCACTCCCCACCCCTCCCCCTTACCCCCTCCTCACGCCGTTCCTCCCCCTTTCCCACCCCTTTTCTCCCCGCTCCACCACCTCTCGCCACCCCTCTTCCTCATCCCTTCCCCCACTCTCTCCTCCGCACCCTTCCATCACTCCTTCCTCGACCCCACCGCTACGACGACCACCCCACATCCCCACATTCACTCTGCTGCCATCTCCGCCCTCGCTTCCGTCTCCGTTCCCCCTCGAAACGTTCATCACTCTCACCCCCCCTCGCTTGTCTGCCGCTCGTTGTTGTTCCCTTGCTTCCCTTCTCCTCCGGCAGCCTCTTCACCGCCACCATCTTGCGGCACTGCCTCTGCTACGCGCTCCTACTTCTCGTTGTTCACAACAGACGGCGCGACTGCACTTCTATGCTTCTGCGGATTTCATGTTTCTTCCAGAAATTGCCTAGACGAGACAAGATAATAGTAAACTATTGTCAGTCCGGTAAATCATATTCTGTGCTTTTGTGCAGGTTATATCGTTCGTTGCGCGATGACCGAAATACAAGGTGCTTGAGTTTTTTAGTTTCAATACCACAAATACGTATTGTTCCTCCCAATGTCATAGTCCTCAATTCAGGAGTTTTTCACTACTCAATTATTTTTATATTCAATTACAACACATGATTAAATTTAAATGATTATTTTCCAACTGTAATGTGTAATTAGACATATATTGCTGAATTTCAAAATTTTAAAAAGAATATAAACATGTTTTACCCTATTAATGCTCCCTATTAATTTCTCCCAATTAATGCTTGGTTGGGCATTCATTTACTAAACATTCCCATATAGTCGGACACATTCATAAGTATTACTCGTAACGTCTTGAGTTTACTACAAACCCATTATTTCCACAAATGAGATTCCTCTCGAACATTTTTTCCTGTATCTACCGTAGTTAAAATTGATAACCTCGTTCATCTGCACGAATAATACTCAGTAACCCCAGAATATGGCAGTCCGTGTTTCAGATGTACATGGAAGTTACTTTTACCCAAGTCATTTTACATGACAAAAATGCATTTTGTAATATTTACAATGATATCTGGTGTGGTTACAAGATATAGTGTTAATGAAATCTAGAGTATCAAACATGTATTAGAAAAAACTAAATGTGCTGATTTTCACCTCAAATAAAACTTTCAAAAACGTTTTAAATATTCCCGTCTTCGTAGTTAGTGTATTCCGGTCATATTTTGATCAATGAACGTTCAACCCAATAAAAGCGAAAATCCGGGTACCTTCTTTATCCATTTAACTACTCCATTCATTTTACCCCTTCACTATTCTTTGCTTTAACCTCCGTGATTTTGTGCATTATCCTTTTCCTCTCCATTACGACCTCCCACTCGAATAGGCGCTTCCCTGCGCCGCCGGTCTTCATCCTTTCACTGCGCCGAGCCAATCTCCTCCCCTGCCGGCGGCTGTCCCCAGCGTCGCCACCTCGCCACTCCGCCCTCTTGAAGCGCTCGCCCTGATCTAACAAGGCTTTTTGGCGGTGTCTCCCGGACCCCTCCTGTCCGTCCACCCCCGCACCCGAGCCTCTAAATCTCTCTCTCTCTCGACCTCCCCCTTCCCCCTCCGTTCCCCTTCCGCCACCTCTTCCCTTCCCCCCCACCGCTTTTTTTTCGCAGTCGGGTTGGCAAACCTGCAGGTTCATCCCCGGGCAGGTAATCAACACCCTCGGGCGCGCTCTATCGTCCCCCCGCCGCCTGCGCGGGGGCAGGGCGGCCCCCTCCGTGAGTCGGCAACTTTTAAAAAAACATGCGACGTATGAAGCGCGCTCCCCCTCGCGCGTGAGGACGCGACCACGAGAGTGCGCGCGTGATGCGCCGCATGCGTGCCTGTTGTTTCCGGGGTTCCGCAAGGTCCCGCCGCCGGCCCTGCTTTTCGCTGCAATCTCACCTTTGCGCGGGACTCCCTTCTTGCTGTGTGGAAGATCTTCTGCGTCCTCTTCCTAGTTATTTCTCTGAGTACTTCTTCAGTATTACATTTCAACTTGTTTGGACTCGTATGTTTTTTTTCTAATTTTCGTTCTCTGTGCTTCCATCTCAAGTTCTCGACTACAGTGCAGAATCCGCCTGTCTTTTACAGTAACTTTTTATGTTTCATTGGTTTATCTTAAGTGAAATAGTGTTGTGCTCATGCTCTCAAAATTCTTGTTCATTCTTTTGTTTACTATTTGCTTTTTGCACAATTCTTCTCATTACCCTCATTGACAAAACATGTATCTTTGTACGTAGGGGTATTTTTTTCCTGAAGGAAGATATTAACCTAAAAGAAATAAAGTAGTCACGTATTCTATTCTGACATGCACTGACAACAACACTGCAAGGGTTTTCAAGTTGGAAACTCTGATGACAAAATTACGATAATATCATGTAAAAAGCATTTAAAAGCACATACTTTTGCACATACTGCACTAACTGCACATACTTTTCATATTGAAATGAATTATATCTTCTTAATATTTAGTCCTGATTGTTCTAAAAATTCGACAGATTTCGGTTGTGCGTTTTGTCGGATCCCGATTTGAACGAGACGAAGTTGAATAAAAGCTGATAGCGTTGCAGTGTTGATCGTGAATGAGCAGTCGTTGTTCAAATGCTAGATTTGTGATGTTGGCAAGATTGAAACGCAGATTGCGACTGCGCGCCGCGCGTTCTAATTCCATGGTTATTAATTCGATTGAAAAGCGCGGCCTCCTGACGGATTGCGACTTTCATCTGTCTGGACGTGGGGAGGAGGGGGTGAATAGAAATGAGCGCGATACGGTCTGATGTGCACTGTGCTGAGCTCTGGCGGTCGCGACACACGTGTTCAGTGTGGGAATTGATGCACTGGTTACAGGAACAATGCAATGAACTCATCACGCGTGGGTATTAAAACAATAAAGAGAGCCATTCTTGAAGAATTAAAAAAAAATGTTTTTCGGGGAGTGATACTTGTCAAGAGTTTCAAAATAATACATTAACATACATACGGATACCCTGAGTAATCCCCTGAGTAATACCCTGAGTAAGTTACCATTTTTAGACTATTTATAATTTTACTGTTGAAGAGAAAAAATAAAAGGAAGGTAGTTTATTTTATATTATAACAGATATATTTTGCTCTTTTCGCATGTTCATTGGAACTAATAAGATTGTATCGAAGGTTTAACCAACTTTTGTTACATTTATTTGGTTATGATGCTTTTACTAGTAATTGAAGTTTTTCTTTTGTCATTTGAATCAGTGCAAACGTAAACATTATGATTTATTTATTTTCGATTCCTTTTTGTTGCAAAACTTTTAAAAATATAATTTGAATTAATGATCCCTCTGTTAACTAAAGAAAAATTGTACTACGAAATTCATAATTTATACTTGACCGAATAGAAAGTATGCATTGGTAGAGCTTCAAACTTGTGGAAATCGATACTTCAATTTATTCAGACCTGTATCATTTCGTGACCTACCATAAAAAGGTTAACCTATATAAAATTTCTGAGTGTTCTTAAAAATCTTTAATAACGCGCGCTCATTCACTATTACTGTCCACAACTTTTTATTTGAGGCGCTTTGCTCTAATTGGTAATTTGTGTCCTAATGAACTCCATTAATATTGTATGTGTCCTCATGCAACTCGCTTTCATTTTGTTAATTTTTCTCTTATTCAGTTTTCATGCACTTGATAAATTTTGCCTCTCGTGTAATTACAAGAGTTACACGGATATAACAGCGGCAATCAATCATACTTCATGAATACCGTATAAATTTCATACTGCGCCTTGGAAAATAGCGCTGAATTTAGCGAAGAACCAACTTTTTGTGTAGAGATTTGAATAAGCACTAAAACCCGCGAAAGAGCAGGCCCAGAGAAACTCTATCCATGGGGCGGTTATATTAAAACACGTTCATAATTAATCGCCACAAACGCGAATGGATGTGTGTTTTGCTTAGTTGGATTACACACGACTGGATATGTGTTGAAATGTGACCAGTTTAAATCATTTCTGACTGTTTGTTAATGGAGGCCGAGTGTCGGCAGTTTCAGGTAAATTTTAGTCGAATGAATTTGTTGTTTTCTGTGTTGCAATACGAAACTAATATCATATACGTTGAATCTTCTTTTAATATATTGTAATAGTTTTCTGCATTTATGCATGCCAATTCCTGGCAAATTTATTTCGTCTTTTTCTCTCTTTATAGTAAATGAAATTAGTAACTGATTCGATTCTTTACATAAACATGTAGCATGATTGGATGCAAACCGAGCTCTGACAAATGTACTTGGCTTTTCGTGTGTATAAGTAAACTGAATTAATGTGAACTAATGATTATCGTCTTTACATGCATATGCTTGATGGGTTGTCGTGCCGAAAAACACCACAAATTCCGCTTTGGATATCACCGAAGCCAAAGTACCC
This sequence comes from Acheta domesticus, assembly GCA_031308135.1. Taxonomy (NCBI): domain Eukaryota; kingdom Metazoa; phylum Arthropoda; class Insecta; order Orthoptera; family Gryllidae; genus Acheta; species Acheta domesticus. The sequence continues at coordinate 115,843,268 of JAHLJT010009355.1, forward strand.
TTCCGTCTGGTTTTGCTTAATTTTATGATTTTATTCGATAATTTAATTAAGTAAAAGCAGCCTTGATACTCTTATCTAGTTGTTTATTAGATGCGTCTTACCAAGTTCCACATTTCCTCCCGATGAAAACGTCTCGCATTTAAGCGAAGGTAATTCCATTCTCCGTTCCCAGCTGCTGCCGCATTCGTCGTGAATGAAACAATTACGAAGCGTCGATTTCAAAGCCGGCTGCGCACCGCGCGCAGGAGTTTAAGTGGGCTTTGACGTCTGTAACTTGATGCGCCTGCAAGGGACATTTCTCGTGTCCCGCGCCGCTCCCTCCGTTTCTTAGCCCCCTCAGCCGGAACTCGCTTTCTTCCCATGCAACCGCACGGAAAGTTTCTCGAATTCGGAATAAATTACCGGACGACCGACGGGGGAGGGGGGGAGGGACACGGGGGTTACACACGGGGAGAGCGGGCGCAACGAGGAAGTGCACAGCCAAACAGGAAACAATGTGAAAAATTTAAGCATATTTGCGTAGCACTCGGGGGGGGTGGTCACTGGCACGAGAGAATTGTGTGAACTCGCAAGACGAGCTTCCGCCCTTCGTGCCGAGGGGGAGGGTTATTTTTTCTACCGAGGCTTGGCGGGGGCGGGGCGGGGGGGCGGGGCGCGGGCGGGCGACGCTAGGGGACGAGCCCCTTGGCTAGGGACGGGACCGTGCCCGCTGGGTCGTGAAATGCACCTACTCCGCGACGCGGGAGGCGGCGTTGTTGGTGAGGTGGAGGTGGGCGGCGGTTGTGGTGACGGAGGTAGATGCAGTCGGATGGTGGGTGCCTGGGATGGCAGGCTAGGTGGGAACAGTGGTGGGGACGGAATAGCGAGGACAAAGTAGTAAGGTGGGGAGGATGTCACGGTCGGTAAGGATGGCAGGGCGGTATTGGATGTCGGGAATGATGATGTCGGGGCTGGCGAGGCTGACGGTGTCGATGAGGCTGGAGGTTCTGGCGAGGCGATTTCGGTGAAGACGGGACGGGTCTGTGTGTACGTCTGTCCCTGAGCGGATGGCGGCTAAAATGAGTCGGGGTTGTGAGCTCGGTGGTGGTTTCGGTGAGTCCGGCGGGTCCGATGAGGATGGCAGTTCCGATGAGGGTGACGGTTCCGTTGAGAATAGCGGTTCTGAAGAGGATGGAGGTTGAGGTGAGGATGGCGGTGGTGAGGATAGCGGTTCTGGCGAGGATGACGGTTCCTGTGAGGATGACGGTTCCTGTGGCGATGGCGGTTCCGGTGAGGATGGCGGTTGAGTTGAGGATGGCGGGTGAGGAGAGAATGGTGGTTGAGGTGAGGGTGACGGTTGAGGTGAGGATGGCAGTTGGGGTGAGGATGGCGGTTGAGGTGAAGGTGACGGTTGAGGTGAGGATGGCGGTTCAGGTAAAGACGGTACAATTGAGGACAACGTGGCCGATGGGGTGGTAGCAACGAGAAGACCCATGGAGTGGTGGGTTGGCGGGTGTAGTGGAGATGGCAGAGATAACTCGGATGACAAATGTGTCGCAGCTCCAGCAAGACAACGGAACCAGTAGCGGTGGAGCTAACAGTGTCAGAGGAGGAGGTGATGGCAACGTTTGCGGTCTCCAAGGCTCTCTTCCCCCTGCGTCGTGATTGGCTGCGTCCCTCACGGAAAATTGCGCGGAAAGCGATGCGCGAACGGGGGGGAACTCGTTAAAGTTGTGAAAAATTTTTCGTCGGACGCCCCAAACGAGCCAATTTTTGAGCGGGGTCCCGCTCTCTTTTCGGGAAGGTCGTAATATATTCCTGTAACAGTGCGTGACGAGGTTTTAAAGCGTCTTTTGTAATTTCGTTTTGTTGCGGAACATAAAGAGCGTTATTCGGATTTCATACAAGGGTGTTTTTTGAGGGGGCGTTGTCTTTGAAATGAATTCCAAAGGAATTTTTGAGCACTGTTGTAAATCACTGATATTCACAATTTGTTGTGACGTTAAAAGCTTTTTTTTAAACCCGATATTATATGGATTTTGCAGAATGTACCCATCAATTATTCTAGATATTTTACGCATTTTACCTGGGTGTGTGCTGCGAAAATATTCTTCACATTTATTTTATTGGATCCTCACTTTGTGAATTGAGAAATGCTATTCATTTATACATATGACTTAAGAATCGTAATTTTCAATCATGAAGCTGTAGCGTTTAGGTCGACATAGAATGTAAAATATTTTGTAATCTTTACCCTTTTGAGGAGAGATCATAATTGATGATAATATTTCACCATGTTCAATTGTCATTATTTTTACCATTGTTTAAGTGAAATATTACTATTACCAGATGCATACAATAGTAGCTAATTGCGAAGAGATGTGAACATTGTGATGAAATTGTAAAATATTGTATTTTAATCGTAATATAGAAGTTCTTCAATGCTTTCCAATGCGCCCAAGCCCAATGCCTTTTCCATGCGCCCACACCCAACATTTCCCCTAGTTTCCTCCAAACAACTTTTAGTCTCTTGCAGTGCTAATTGACTTCATATGCCTTTCCTACGTTGTCGGGCTCCCTTTAAACTAGGGTCCAAATGTGCCTGAATATGGTCCCGACACCTACATACCCGAGCGATATGACGGTATGAGCGGTCCCCGACACGACACACTCGAGCGGTATGACTCGAGGGTCGGAGAGAGGTTCTCGGCGCGACTGCACCTCCTACGCCGACTACCCCGCCCGGACCCCCACCCCCTCCCCCGCCGTCTCTGCTCGCGCAGCTCAAAGCGCACCCGCGCCCATCCCTTCTCCCGTCGCTCCCGCCGCCCACATAGCACGCGACGTCCAACTCTCGTCCGAAACGCTCACCACTCCATGCCTGTTATGCCGCCCGTACCATCTCATTACCCCCCCCACCTCTCCCGCCACTCACATCATCCCCATTACCACAAGCCGTCCGCTAACATTGCCGTCTGTACAGCTCCACCTGCTTCGTTGATCTCCATCCCTCTTCCCTTCTCCCACCTTATCCGACCCCACGTTATCCAGCATCCATGCTGACTGCATTTCCCTCTCATTCGTGTCCCCTCTCACACAGCTCCTGCGATCTTCCTTTCTCCTTCCGTCAAAAACGCACCCGCCTCCCACACCTGTCACACCTCCCTCGCATAAGCCGCCTCTACCGTCCAACTCGTCGCCCCAGAGTCCACCGCGCACACCACCTACAGCCCCGCCGCCCACCGCTCGCCGCTCACCGCTTACTACCCACCATCCTCCACCCACCGCCCTCCGCCAAGTGCTCACTGCACACTGCGTTCTGCTCACGACACACCGGTCACTGCTCACCGCGAAATGCCCACCGCCTACTGCCCACCGTTCACTGCTCACTGTCCACCGCTTACAGCTCACCACCCACCGCCCACTGCTTACCGCCCACTGCTCACTTCCCACCGCCCACTGCTCACTGCTCACCGACCATCGCTCACCGCTCACTGCTCTCCGCCTACTGCTCACCGCCCACTGCTCACCGCCCACCGCCCTCCGCTCACCGGCCACGCCGCCCACGCCATCCACTCCGGCCGCCATTTCCCCGGCGCGCCGCCTGGTGGCCGTATGCAAATGCCGCCTCGGGGCAGCAGTAATGACGGCGGGATTTGTGAGGGGCGCACGACTGAGGACTGAGGACCGCGCGCGGCGCCGCGCCTCGCTGCTCCGCCACCCCTCCCTCTCCCCCACCACCGTCCCTTGGGCTCGTATCGCGCCCTCGCGACCAGCCTCCGCCCGCGCTCTCTGCTGGGCGCTGGGCGTCGTTGCGTCCTCGCTGCGCCTGATGCGCGACTGTTTCAGACCGTGTGCATCTCCAATACACATTCAAAAATTGAAAATTGTACTAAATAAATTTCTACGTTGTCAGTCAACGCACGGTGGTTTATAAGAAATGAACAATTACACTAAAAACTCTAAATTCAAAACATAAAAACATGGATACTAAAAATATCAACACATTTTTATTAATCCTTACCGTCTAGCCCAGCTTATGTACGTTTTAAACTAGGAAAAATATCATCAGTAAATGCAAGGATCGAATTTAAATTTTCAAAGGATTTACTACAACCTCCATAATTTGACCACTGTAAATAACTCATACTATATCATTGTTTAAATATTAAAAAGTTTTATTTAATTAATTAAAACAAGATATTAGAAGGCTATTTAAGGGAATCCCTCAGCTTATGTACAAAAGTTAAAATAATTCATATGTAAATTGTTTATTTTAATCAGTTTTATTTATGTAATATTGTAATATTTATTAATGTATTAATACCGTGAAAGATTCTGTATGTAATCGAACAAGGATAAAATATTTTTTTATAAAAATAGCCTTGTGCATCTAGATTCTTACTCGCGTAGTGTCGAATGTCACAAGGACATCTTTGTGTTCACAATACTGTAGCACTTTGAATGATCAATATCCTTGTCATATGGCGTTTAACAATCTGTCACATAGCTTTTAACCACCCTTAATGCTGCCATACTTGGACTCGAGACCTTGTTTCACTAACATTTCTCTTACATTATTTTGTAATTATTATTCACAGTACATTTACTTTTCATACATTACACTTCCTCTACGATTATTTCCCGTGTATCCATTGTGAATAATCTTTCGTCAGGTGTCTACTGTGCGTGGCTATGCTACTGTGCAAGTGTTTGTTACACTAACATTATGCAAGTACCAAATATAATGATCATTCAGATACGGAATTTCATAACAGGAAGATTCCCAAGATATATTTAGTATGTAGTATATCATTGAGACTCCAATATTTCATTAACTTCTCTTTATTTTCTTCTATTTCGTTTCTAATTTTTCGCAATTAGTTCTTCCTGGCCAAAAATTGTTTAAAAAGTCGCCTTTATAAAAGAAAATTTACAACAGTGTGTTTATGTGTATCCAGACTGCCAGTTTCAAAGACAGTGTGCTCCAGTTTATCGAATTCACAAACCATTGTTTTTACCATGTTTACATTTTCTGCGACATGAGCAGCTATACGCTGCTGGCAGCAAATATCATTCAGTCGATAGTACAGTGTCTCTCTCCACTTATCACTCCCTTCCTACACGGGTCGCATCTCTTGCATCACATTGCGCTGTGACTACAAACCCAAACAGAATGCTGACCACACCTGTCTTAAATTCTCGGAAACGATATTGTTTTCATTCATGAGTCGCAATTTTGCATTCCAAACTAACAATTTTCAATCACATGTACTTGCGTCACCCCTTTGAAAACACCCTATCGTCCCCGCCCCTTCCCCCGAAGCTATCGCCAGTCACGTGGCGTCCCCTCTGGCCGCTGCTCGTTCTGTTTTGACTGCTCGTCCGGGCAGGAATTTGTGTATATTATAGCCATAAAGTGCGCCCTAAACTGTCCTTACCCCGTCCGCCGCGTGCCAGCGTGTGGGGTCGCCGACGACTGCGGTCGCCGGCAAAAACTATATTTCAAACGTCATCCCCTCCCCGCGATTCCGCTGCTCTGTCGCCTCCGGCCCCGCACACCCAGCGGCGCCCACGATCCGCACCCCGCCCCAGCCTTCCCCATCCCCGCTGACTCCTGCCTCTGCCGGCCCCGCCCACGCACACTTTCCTTCCCTCGCCGCCATTCCCACACGCGCCCCGCCCAAATTCTAGCCCTTTCCCAGTCCTCTCCCTTTCGCCCCGCCCTTTCCCTGTCCCCTCCATCTCTCTCCGTCCCCGCCTCCCCTTTGACTCACCCCCTGCCCCGACCTCGCCCCGTCCCCTGCCCCGCCCTCCCCCTGCCACGCCATCGTCCCGCTCCCGCCCCTCCCCCGCCTCTTCGCCACTCACGGCCTTCTCCCACCCTCTCCCATCCTCTCCCGCCCTCGCCCCGCCCTCGGCCCACCCTCGGCCCACCCTCGACCCACATCCTGCTCGACTCTAGTCACGCCCCCTGCCCCGCCCTCACCCCGCCTTCCCTTCCAACGCCAGCCTCTGCCCGGCCTTCGCCTTCACCCCCACCCACGCCCCCCTCCCTGGCCCTCTGACTCACTCCCACTCAGTCGCTTCCGCCCTTGCCTTCGCCCTCAACCAGATCCCCGCCCTTCACCATTGCCCCTGCCCCTTCGCCCCGCCCCATCCCGCCAGCGCCCGGCCCATGCCACTGCTACCGTTCCGCACTCGCTCACTCCCACGCCCCCGCCCTCTTCCTCGTCTCCCCTCTCCACACTTTATTCCACACTTCTCCCCCCCAGCATTAGCTCCTGCTTCCCCTCCGCCCTCGCCACCGCCCTCTCCTCGCCCACCACCCACCACCCACCACCCTCCACCCACCATCCACCCACCACCATCCACCCACCGCCCGAGTTTCCCAACCCCACCACCTCTCCATACTCGTCTCCACCACCTCCCCTTCCCCGCTAACTCCGGCGCTGCCGTCCGCCCTCTGCCCCCGCGTTCAATGGAATTGTAAATGAACGCGGGCGCAATATGTTGCCGGTACAGGACTGTGCACGCAACCAGCAACAGCGGCGGCGCGGGGCGGCGTGGCGCGGCGCGGCGCCGCGGCAACGGCCGGTCGCCAACTCGGAAATATTTATGTAGTCGTACCTGTTGAGGCGTGAAAATTTCAATATATCTCTCCGGAAATTTCACAGTAAAAAACATCACAGGGTTTTTCGAGCCGCCTGTCCGCCGGTTTTTGGTTTGTTGGTCGGGCCCGCGCGGTTGTCGCGCCGTCGTAAGCCCAGACTATGCACTGCGCTAACAAGCTGCCAGCCCGACTGACTAACCCAGTGCCCGGACAGCGGATTAATTAGTAAATTAAAACTAATTGGTTTTTGAAGTATTCTTTAACAGTCACTTGTATTAGTTATTGCCTGGGGATTGTTGGAATTACGGGTGGTTCGGCAATAAAAAAAGACGCACGGAAGTCACTTACTCGGAAAAGCATTTGCCGATAGGGGTTAAATTTTTATCAGATCGCCGCAGAGGAATTTTTTCAGGCTAACTGAAATAAGTAGCATCTCGGTTTAGGATGCTATCTGTTTCGGAGTCGAAAGAAACACGGTTCCTTAGATGTTAGAAAAACAGTTTTGGATGGCGGGTGAGTTTAATGGCAGCGATGTTGGTGGTTAAGGTGGTGACATTGTCAACATTAACAGGGAGGAATCAGACAGAGAGAGAATGACAGTCCCTCATGAGGTTTCGGGCAGAAGTTTACGTACTTTGTGGGGCAGAAGGAACTATTTGAATGATTGGAATGAGGATGCTTTCTGATATTGCCTCTTCTGCTGGGGCATGTCATCAGTTTTTGTAAGCAGTGATGCACTTAGGATGAGAATTCTGCCTGTATGCGTGGTGTAAGAATAGGCAGCAAAACATAACGAAATATTTGCGGTTTTTCTTCGTGAAAATCGAGTTTGATTCATTGGTTTTGAATTTTTCCCGAGATTCTAGGTATGCAAAAATAATATTGACGTCTTTTACATGGCTACAGTCTGCTTAGTTTTTTCTCAATTTATGCATACGAAATTAGCATTTAACATCCGTAGATTTTCCGTGCCGTTAAATGGGCATGGACCATCGAGCCCCGACTTTACACAAAAAGTTAAAAAATCTTTGTAATTGAAGCGATTATCAAATCTACCAACACACACTAACTTATTTAATCTACACAAATCTTTATATATAATGTAACTTTTATTACGGAGCTTACAGTTTGTGAAAAAAATAATACCCCACAATATTTGAAATTAGAATTCTTATCTAGAATTTTGACAAAACATCTAGGTTTATTTCTCACAAGAATCAAACAGCTGTTCTAGTGAAAGTTGATTTCCCAGTTAACGGTACTCAGCCATCTGGATATGTTTTCAAATAAAAAGTGCTTTGGAATTTCAAATACCTTGGCTCATCTCACCTGACAATCCACCTAATCCCACATTACCCTATTGCAGGGACGGATCCAGGGACAAATTTTGGGAGGGAAAATTTTTTTATTCAAAATGTTTTGGTCTGATGTGTCCGTTTTTATATTATGTAGAATGACGCGAGTTAATCTCAGCACATGTTACAGATCAATGTTATTCGATTTTAATTTTTGTACGAAAATAGTTTTGCTTGCGAGTTTCGTTACAAGTTAAAATTAATAGTTACAAAAAAAATTGAGAGGGGAAATTTCCCTTATTTCCCTCCCCGTGGATCCGCGCCTGCCCTATTGCCTATCGTTTGTAAAAAAGTACATCAGACATACAAATATGAATGAATGGGAGTCATTTTCGTAGTGATCTCTCCTTCTACTTGAAATATTCGTTTGTGCACGTTCGTAATACATCGCTTACAACATCAAAAAATTATGGACCTGTAAATGTCTTAAAATGTTGATATTTCTTTGAAATTAATATTTGAAAATTGAATGAGAAACATTCTTTAAAATCTAAAAGGCTGTTACAATAGTTTATCAATAGAAAATCGGCGATTTCGAAATAAAACATTGATTAGAATTAATCTCTTTGAGCAAATGACTAAAAGATGCACTTTCGCTCCATCACCGCGTTAGCATCATTTCAACAATCAAGAAATCTGTGATTTCTGATGTACATTCATTTCAATTAATCTCTTTGAGCGAAAGCTGTCACTTTGAGAAAGAGGGAAAAACACTTTCGCTCCATCAGCGTGCTGGCCACTGCACCTTCCTTTGTCGTCCAGGAGCTTTCGATTGACTCCGCTGCTCGCCGAGAGGCGTAATGAGAGAGCAGACGCGAACCTCTGGGGCGGGCGGGGGTGGGGGTGGGGGATGTGAGTGATTGGCCAAGTGGCCGTGAAACCCTGTGCGCGCTCGCAGAGGAACAGACGTGGCTCCGGCAGCAGGCGCTCGCCATCCTCTGGGGCCCGGAGAGGGTGAGAAGTAGTGGACTTTGGAAAGACTCCGCGTCTAATCGCTCCCCACAACTAGGGTTGTCTCTGCGCCATTTCCGCTCCTGCCTCACTGCTCTCTCTCTTCATTCCCCGTGGCCATTCTCTTTCTTTTCATTCATATGTCTCGACGTTTGCGTTAACATTGCTGTGTAAGTCTTGTATGTCACCTCTGCCCTTTACTCCAAAATGTGCATACATTACACCATCCGCTTCACCATCCCACCGCTATTTTTGTCACTACAACATCACATCTCCAATCTCCGCGTATTTTAATTTCTCTCTACAGTTCTCGGCACGAGTCTGACGTTCTTACACGATTGCACTACTCAACACATCTTTACGTGTCCCCATACACCTCTGCAAATCAGTACACCTCTCTGCTTGCTCCTAAATGTCTCTGACTATCCCTAAAATTCTCTACAGGTTTCTGCATGTCTCTGTATGTACCTTCATGTCTTATCAAGTATCTACACGTTCCATCACGTCTATTCAAAGCTCTATACGTACCAACACGTCTCTACAAATCTCTACACGTCACTGCATGTCTCTGCAGTCTCTACACGACTCTACCGCCCCCACACGTCCTTACATGTCCGCACATGTCTCCAGGCTTTCCCGTTTGCTCTCGCAGTTCTGTTTACCGTCTCCATCCTGTCTTCCGCCTTCCACACTACACACTTCTCCCACGGAACCACTGTCTGCTGTGTCCTTCCTCTCTCGCTTCCAATTCTCCTTCAATCCTGCCTCTTCCTTGTGTTCTTCATTAACCCTACCCGCCCCCAGTGTTCCTTGCGCCCTTAGACGCTCTTCGACCCTTGTCCTCACCATCTACGCGAACCCTCTCTGCCCACCCGCCCGCCCGCCATCCTCCCCGCCCAGCCCGCCCCGCCCCGCCCGTCTCTCGCCCGCCCCGCCCGCCCAACAGGCTTTTTGCAGGGCGCTCGTTACTGGAGGAGCTAACGCGGCTGAGCAGCGGAAGACTGCGTGCGAGTCCAGGGGAAGGCGGCGACGGAACAAAAAGTTCATAATCAGCCAGAGAGTGTGCAGACCTCGCCCAAGATTTCCTAAAGAAAATTCTCTTGCAATTGAGCAAATAAGAATGTTCTCTGAAAACAAAAATTTAGCGTGATTTTTATTTTCAAATATACTGCATTTTTATCCCGTTTAGATTCATTACTCTCAAATTCGTTGATTGTAAATGCATCTTCTTTTAATAGCATATTTTTTTATATATCGTGGATGAATCATGAGAATTTTTATAGTCCATGAAATTCTGAAAATTATTATACTTCGTGGGTAGTGATGTCAAAAGACTGTTAAATATAACGAATGAGGAAAGGTCGATAGATAGGTATTGAAAAATAGCGGGTATACAAAAAGTATTATATCAAAATTGATTTTGGAAAGCAGGTGAAAGTGTCTTAAGGTGATGCGGTTGTAGGTGTGACAGAGTAAAGAGTAAATGTAGACATCGGATTGGTGAAATACCGCAAACCGTGCAGAAACTGTAAATTGAAAGGAAGTGATAATCTCACAGCAACTAGAATTTAAGAAATAAAGTACGGTCATTCTAAAGAAGTGAAATACAGTGTTTTCGCGACGGATATAAACAAAATTTGCTGCTCTTCAGGAGCAGAACGTGCTATTTGTTACCAATAAATACTTCTTTAAACTTTAATGAACGCTGTGACATATTTCCTTTACGACATGAAATATTGTCGTTTTGTATTGTCCAACAATCTGAATATTGTTCTTATTTGTATGCAAGAAATAGCTCAAATTATGAGGCAAGCATTACTTTGAAAATTTGGAACCAGATCCAAACCAAAAGCAGCATTCATTCACTCACATCGTGCTCTTCGCCTCACAGTGAATTTCAAATCTCTTTTCAAAAATGTTGATTTATTCATTCTTATCCGTAGGAGTGTGGGACAAATATCATTAACGTGTAGGTCAAATACATTTTCGTAACTAAAGGAGACACACTCCATGAAATTCTAGAAGAAAGATTTTAGCCATTAGCGACCGAATTCAAATTGCTGCACGCATTGCACATGGACCTATCTGGTAGTTTGTGCGATCAACACCAGGCATATGGTGCAGTACCCTAGCAAACGGACCACGGATCACGCGCGATCATTCCCTCCTGTTTCTTGTCCTATCCTCACCCCTTATACTCACATTCACTACACTTTGACTGTTGTTGGGAGACCCGTCGGGAACTTTGAGCTTGCCCCGCTAGGGGAGGTGTCCCGCTGGTGGGAAAAATTCCCCGCAAGCCGACGTAGGTCGGTGCCGGATTTCTCCATCGCGCGAGGAAAGATCACTCTAGCACCCGCGATGAAAACATCCATTACACTTACGGGACTGATGACCTTCACAGTCGACGTGTCTAAAAATACGAAATAATCAATCAAAGCTATCTGGTAGTATCTGTTGCAATGTAGTTAAATTATACTTCCAGAACTCTCCTAAAAGAAAGTGCATTCCAAACATTCCTCACTCCGAAAATGTTCATTTACTTATTCTCATCCAAAGGTGAATGGGACAAACACCTTGTCCGCTCATTAAATAAATGTTCCTATCTTGCACACCCACTGGAGGAAGTTCCAGAGGAAGGGCTTTAAGGGATGCGTGGAAGGCGGCCAGCAGCGAACGAGCGCATCGAGCGGGGATGGGTGGGGAGGGGAGTGAAGGGAGGGGAGGGGAGGGGAGGGAGGGGTAATTGAGTGGAAACCGATCCCGGGAGCGGAGCGGCCGCCCGGCGCTCATTAAAACCCGCGAGGTCCGCGCGCACCCGCCGCAATCAGGAGCATTAGACTCAACTCCCCCGGCGCGCCCGGGCTCCCATCGCCCCCCCCCCCGCATCCCGCTCAGCATCCCACCTTCCCACCACCGCACCACCCCGCCACCCCACCATCCCACCGCCCCCTCCCCGCCACCCCGCCACCCCACCGCCCCCACCCCGCCACCCCACCGCCCCCGTCCCGCTGCCCCGTCACCCTCCCGCCCCACCACCCCGCCATCCTACTGCCCCGCCGCCCCACCGCCCCGCCATCCCACTGCCCCGCCGCCCCTCCGCGCCGCCACCCCACTGCCCCGCCGCCACACCGCCCCGCCATTCCACTGCCCCGCCGCCACACCGCCCCGCCTCCCCACCGCCCCGCCCCCACCCCCGTCATCCCATCGCCCCGCCGCCCCGCCCCCCCGCCGCCCCGCCGCCCCGCCCCCCCGCCCCCCCGCCGCCCCGCCGCCCCGCCCCCCCGCCCCCCCCCGCCGCCCCGCCGCCCCGCTGCCCCACCGAAACCCGCACCCGCCCCTCACCCAACCGAACTCCGTCCCCGCCCCACCTCCCCTCCACCCAACCGCCCCGCGCTCCCCATCTCACCGCGCCACTCCCGCCTCTGGTGGGACTTCCCTTCTCGTTAGGGAGGAGGACTTTTTGTGTATGTTTTCGTTTCTGACCGGGAGACGTTGCTCAGTACTTCAACTGCAGATGTCACTGCTGTGCCTCTGACCGAGAGGTCATAGGTTCGGATCCCGACGGCGGCAGGATTTTCGACACTAATTTGTCAGGTCCAATTCAGTCGCTAGTCGGTACTTTTCTCTGGTTTCTCCTATCAACACCAGGCGAATGCCGGAGAAATACCCTTAAAAAGGGACCCTGGACCGCGCTCGATCTTTCCTTCCTCTTCCTTGCCCTATCCTCTCCCCTTACACACGCACTCATTACACAGCCACACATGCCGGGAGAGCGGTGGGGGCTTAGAGCTTGTCCCGGCGGTGTTGGCTGAGGCGCTGCTCCAACTGATGAGGGATATCTGGTTTGGGAAAACCCCTCTAGTTGACGGTATATATATATATATATATATATATATATATATATATATATATATATATATATATATCGCCATCGAGCGGGGGAAGACCACCGCTATCCGCTAATGAACAAAATATGCACTACACTTACGGGAATAATACCCTCTGTAGTTGACACTCCGTGAATAACAATCAATCAGTTCACATTTCTAAGATACGCCGAACTTTCATTTTCGAAGCCGAAGATTTAGATATTAAAACGAATATTAGTAGAAAAAACTAAGGATCTTAATTTTCATTTTTAAAGTCTGTCAACATATGCGCTTCCGGAGGTGAATTTAAAAAAGTCTTTAAAATAAGAGAAACGTTTCTAATTATTAATTTTTAAATATTATTTGCGCATTCCTATAAAAACACTGACATCCCATTGAGATTGGTACTTTTGTTTCTTAGTTGTGTTTGTCATCTATGATTTTTTCTTTATCAGACTTCTCTGTTAATTAAGGTGACGTTATATTTTTGTTCTTCCGTGTTCTTTGCGCATCCTGCCCCCACCCCACTCCTCCCGCCTCTTTATCGTGCCTCATTACTGTATGAGCCTCACACTTCTCGTCTTCTCCTCGCCGATAAACTCTCATTCACTAGCACTGGCACTGGCACAAGCACTATCTCTAAATACTGCCATTCCCATTGTTTTTTCCCAGCTGATAATTATACCAACAGTTTCCAACTGATCCGCCTTATCAAATACTTTTATCAACATTGGCATTGCTTCTTTAAGAATTTTCATCTTTTTCTTTTAAAAAATTGGGTCATTATTTTCTCCATCTCGTTTAAAAATTAGGCCATATTATATTCCACATTAATACGTTCACCAAATACTGTTCCATTTTAACTGGAACTCGGCCTTCAACCTTTCGCCAATCGTAATCAGATTGACCGGGGAATATCCATTTTGGAAGAAATCGCATGATTTAGGCGCTAGCAGTGTTCACAGACGGATGGACAGACAGACGGACAGACGGACGTTTTCCTTTCAATCGGTTTTTCTGTATCAAGGACCCACCAAGAGGGATTCTGACTACTTCACGTGTTAGGAGATTTTTTTCTTAATTTAGCAACTGGTTTTATCCACTTTTTCGTTATCAGCGCCCGGCAATGAATTTTTTTCCGCCAAAACTTCGCCGTTTTTTCGCGCAGCATTACATAACTTTCCCTATACTACGTATATCACTCCGTGTATACTACGTATACGGGAAAGTAAAAGCGGCTGCTTTCGCAGTAGTTCCGAGTACTTTTTGCAAATCCACCTCGCTCCCACCCTCCGTTGCCCCTCATCCCTCCCACATTTCCCACGCTGGCGCACACAATTCCCACGCAGATATTGCATGGGGGATCGGGCACAGCTGCCCGTGCACCGGCCGGGATTAACGTGTTCACAATTTTCCTCATTCTATTCAACCTTCTTTTTTTTGGGCTTCGATTGTAGGCAACTATCAGATTTTATCCCTTGTTAGTGTTCCCCATTGTACTCCTACGTTTTTTTGGTTCGTTTTCCGAGTAATCGTTGCAAAAACGTTTTCCATGCGTTTCCATTAAGTTGATACGGCGTATTGTGACAGTTATCAGACTCAAAAGCCCGTGCAAATCATTTCACCTCGAAAATGAGCTTCAACGATGGAAGTATTTTTTTTCTGTTTTTATCATGGCGTCTGTTATGCGTGCCTGCGCCGTGCTGACAAAATATCTGAGGCAGTTAATATGAATTAAAACCATTCCAACCAAGCTTTACGCGTTGGGATAGTTCGTTCTCGTAAAATGCGTCGGCTTAGGCAATGATTCACGAAAGATAATCTCCGTGTTTGACTATATAAGTACGAAAAAATTCAAGATGGATTGCAATAAAAAAAGCGATCTATCACGCAGTTTTTCTAGGTAGTTGCAGTAATTGAACCAATTGTACTTATCGATTAATTGTTGTCGAAAAATAATAATTGATATCGAAAGTGAAAAGAAAATGGTTGTTGAAAACTTAGAGATTAAAAACGTGATTTTTGTCATTAAACGTTTCATTTTCCATAATTAAGGAATTGTAGGGTCTAAATTCAAAATATTGAAAATTAGAAAAAGCGTAATATACTGAACTATAGCTCTAAAATATTGAGTATTTCTTTTTTTCTTGTAATGAAATATTATTTTATATAATCTCAGCTGCATGCATAGCCTTTCTATAAACGAAAAAGATGTTACAATCTTTTCCGAGATGTGGGATTTTCCATTGCATGTAACGCATTATTATCGAGTTAATTTTCCTAACAAATCGTCATTGTGAGTCGGAAGAGACCTCAGTTAGTGTGTTCATAAGTTCTAGCGATCGATTTATTGAATAGAGGGATGAACAAAGACCCTGATGTTATATAAAACAGCCGAGGCTACCTCCTTCCACATTGCCTGTCTTTGCGGCGCACGCTTATAATCTAAGGCATCATCTCTCTGATTTTTCTTGAGGGGGGGTCTATTGCATTCGTGAAATTAAAACCAATAGTGTTTAACGATACATACAAAATGCCCCAATCAGGGCGGTGTATTTCAAAACATTTATCGCTTTTTCTATCCGATTTTTCTTACCGTTTCTCTTTACTGGCTAATCATAAATTGTGACTCATCTGTCTTAGGAGGCGGAATACATCGATCGCTATGTCGATGTCCAATAAATCGCGTACATACTAAAACATAACCTTTTTAATTTTAATATACTTTTCAGTTATTTTCGATATTTGGCGCAGTTTGGAACTCTGTTGGACATAATTTCATTCGTGGAATAGTCCTATTAAATACCACTCCTGCTTTGGAAATACTCAGATTAATCCCGTCCTCGTTTCGCGAGTCGGATATATGACAATTTCCAAAGCACTCGTGGTAAATGATAAATATATATTGCGACAGAAAAGTGTCTGCGCACTAAGCCGGATCCAAGTCTCGTATTAAAAATTGCATTTGAATCAACCAAAAGTAGCAATCAAATCACTTGGAAAGGGGTCAAATCAAATCACAAAACATGGGAAGGGGTCATCACTTCCAGCATCTGTTATGATTGTGGCAAGTACGCAATTTACGTTTTCGGTTGTTACAAGCTACAGCTCCTGCTACCATAATAATTTCTCTTGCAAGCACTCTCAACAGCGAGGTGCCACTGAGGGGAAATTTTCCTGGCGCGCTGTACTACATAATTCGTATTCCAGGGTGGCTTCCTAGCCATGCGGTCAATTCATTTTCTAATTTTTTGTTAGAAATTACCTTCTTTCAAGTTAAAAATAAATATCAATTACTTGCTAGAGAATATTGTGCCAGAATAGTTTATAATTTGCGAATAAAAGATTTACTAAATTAATTATTATTCTATGATTTATGGGTTTCGATTTTCTGCAATATAATATTAATACCAAAAACTGTAAATTAATTTTGTATTTCTAATTGTGAACAATCTATAGTGAGTTAAGGCTATATTTGATAATTGGAGCTTCTGTAGTGAAAAGTACCTGTTTTATTTATTCGGAATCCTTGGACTTAAAACTGATTTTTATTTGACACTTCCCACCCCCCATTTGAAAATATGCAGATCACTAACTTTTAAATGATTCATTGCAAGTCATTATTTTTATTGTCTTTTAGGATATTTTTAATTGATACGCTTTTGATTGTTTAGCCGCCATCATAAAATCAATTTGGCTACTACTCACATTATTATAACAATCTTGGTAAAGACGATGTTAACTCGCATTGCTATTTCGATTCTAACTTCGCCTCATTAGGCTGATCCATATTTCAAACGGTGGCAAGTCTGGTAGCATTGCATTGCAGCTCGAGATTGAATGGGCGGTGACGCGGTCGAGAAGGGCAGGAAACAATCGATTGCTGCGGCAACAAGGGGGGGGGCGCGTCGGAATCGAGGAGGCCTTGCGATAAGACGGAGGGGGCGTTGTCGCTTGTTGTTCCGTGTTAGGAAACGACCGATAATGATAGGTGGTGGGTGGTAATTCTTGGTGTGCTTTAACTACCCCAATTATATTTCCATATTGCGGCCTGGAATGATAATTCCCGAGTACAGTTCAAACACGTGCTTCCAACCTTTCATAAAACGCCCTCGACTCCCATTACTCGTATCTCGACATATCTTTATTTTATCTGCTTCCTGAAGTAGATACTCATTTTGCCGCTGATGAATTTCTGAAGTTTTTTATTGCACAGAAAGCGACAGGTGTATTATTTTTTAATTGGACTTCTCAGAAATAAATGTCTCCTCAACCTTTAAAAAAGGTACATATTAAAAACATTTTTATGATCCTTGATAACTCATTGTAGTTTTATTTCATTAACTGCCACGTTTTTAGGAATTCAAGTTTTATAATTTCACATATCCAAATTTCCATTTAAATTCCTATTCTGGTGGGACAAAATGTATTTTCGCGTAAAGTCCTTTACCGTGTGTGTCACGCCGTTCAATATCATGCGATTCAAATGATAACGGGAGACTTTATTACGCGTAAACCTATTTCTGCGTATTTGACGTCGTCATTTCTGCTTTGTAAGCCATCTGCCCGTTTAATTTCTCATTAGAGCAATATGCATAACGCGACGCGACCAATGAGAGAATAATTCGGGATTTCCCCGCCGGGCGTCGCCCAGGTCCATCGCGTGTTTTTGCCCAGGTAGTCGCGCAGCGCGGCGAAATGGTTAATTTCTAGCCCGGCAGGGAGCGGCGAGACCGCCGCACCATCTTCTTGCCGCTTGCTCAATTAATAATGCAGATTTCCATGTGTAACTAATTCTCGCCTGATGTGGGCCGTGTTCCCGGGTTATTAGCTTAAAGGGCGTCCGCGGTCGCGCTATGCAAAGCAGAGCGTTGGCCGGGCGTCGCGCCATTAGCGTGTTAGGCACGCGTGCGTTGAGGAAACGGAGCTGCACCTGCGGGCGGGAGACGCCTCGGCTGCCGAGAAATCGAATTCCTTCCAGACAAGATCGCTGATCGCTGCGTTGGGTGTGGAGAATTACTAGTACCATGAAGCTTCGTCTGCACTTTACTTCAAAATAAGTAACATCATGATCAAGGATCCGGGAGAGATTAACCATAAAGTTTTTTTTAATAATATCACAATTAATCACGCAGACGTTTCAGAAATCTTATCCAGACTTCAGTGGTATACGCGTACACTTGAATTCTTAATAATTACAGACTACTACAGTATGTCTGTTGCCACCAAGGAGTTTACAACATCACTAGTTTAATTATGATATCGTTTCGGGAAGTTCACTTTGGGAAGATACGTTATAAAATGTGTGAAGTGTATGTTTTCATATGTATTCAGCTCTTTAAGAGTCAATAGAATGGTATTGGGAAAAGTGCTTCTCCGTGTAAGACACAAACTTTCCACTTTTGGTGAAATTAATGTAAATTAACCTAGAAATTTATTTCATTGTAATATTTGATTCATTGTTAGATTTCTGATGATGATCTATAATTAACATTTAGAAATATTCCATCTGTTCTATGTTTTTATTAGTGTACATTTTGCTGAAATCTTCAGAAAAGTTCAGATGGCTTTAAAACGTAGTGTAAATACTATTAAGTGTAATAAGAAAATGGATTGTTTAAAAATTAAATTATCTCATGCAATGAGAGCTGAGGGGCTGTTATTGCGACAAAGCAACAGAAAACTTCCAGACGCTAACAGCAGGCTGCCTCGACTACCTGGCGGCAGGAGAGGGAAGCCAGGAGGGTCGCGGCTCCGGGAACAAATTCGCCCCGCGTCGCGACGTTAAAGGGGCAGATAGCGCCGGGGCGGCGAATGCGACGCCGCGTGTTTGTCTTTCCAAACTGCAGAGGCACTTGGAGTGGAGTGGGGGTGGAGGAGAAAAGGAAGGGGAGGTGGAGGGGGAAGGGGTGGTTGGTGGGGAGGAAGGGGAGATGGAAGAGGAGCAGGAGAAAGGGCGGATAGAGAAGGAAGGGGAGGTGGAGGAGGGTGTGATTGGTAAGGAGGAAGGAGAGATGGAAGAGGTGCAAGGAGAGCAAAGGAAGGAGGGGAAGGGCAAATGGAGGAGACAGGGTGGATGGAGGAGGAGGAGGAGGTCGGGGAGAAGGAAGAGGAGGAAGAGGGGATGGGGAAGTGAAGGAGGGGAGTGAAAAGAGGACAGGGAGACGGAGGATGAGGAGTATAGGAGGCTGGTGTAGTACACGGGAAGAAAATAGAATGGGAGGAGGACAGTGATAGAAGTGGATTTGACAGAAAAAACAATAGAGAAAGCCATAGAAGAAGACAAAGAAATGCGATTAGATAAAAGAAGCAAAGGATTTTGAAGGAGAAAGAAAAGGAGAGACTGCAATGGTAATGTACAAGTGTAATTTCTTTTGTTTTGCTGGTTTTACTTTTTATAATTATCTCTTGAAATGTATTCCCCTAAATGTTGCAAAAATGCTCATGGGAAGCAAAAACTACCTATTTTTGAAAATGCACCAAGCGGATCTGTACCAGTATGCCTCACGTCCGTGAAGTTGGAGAATACGCCGTGTTATCTGATCCTGAACTTCCTTATTGCAGACGTAACATGTAGTATTCTAGTTACTTTAAACGCAGCAAACACGAAAACTGCCCCTATAGTCGTATGGTACGAGCAGAACCTCGTAAAACTGTTGCAGTGTTTATCTGTGTAGCAAATAAGCACAATCCTGACACCATCTCTGAGGTTCCGTGTTGCCCCAAGTTTTCTATGCATTCGTAAGAAAAATGAATGGGTGAAACTGTGTGGAATGCGTAAATGTGGGGAATGTTCGTATATTTGGAAATACTCCTATAACAATGTAAAACACGTAATGATTTCGTGAAATTAGATACTATGTTTGGAAGCTTGTTTGTCAAAAATTTATTTAATGCACCGCGCTTCCAGCAATGCAGTGTTAATAGTTTCTCTTAAAATTAGAAACACAAAATTAGTGTTAACAAGTAAATACAGATTTCCGTTACAACAATAAAAGGGAAATTAGGGTAAAATATAGACAATTTTAAAATTTGAGACAGTCTTTGCCCTTTGAAGTTATTTTAATTTAGGGAATGCTTATTAGTTTCTTACTTCTTGACTGCTTTTGTGTTAAAAAGTTAATGGTATTGACGTATCTCTTCAAACTCTCAGTAATTAATAGTCAGGATGTAACACGAGAATAAACAATAACATCATTTTCCTCTAAAATACCAGAAAAGAAATTTATTAAAATTCATTGTTCGGGAAGTTCAATTAATATAAAGTTTGCACTGTCAAGAAAAATGAAGGGAATCCTTCTTATTAATATGGCCATGAATGAAAAGATCACTCGCATAATTTGGAAGAACCACATTGATAGACCAAATTAAGAAATTACAAAATACAGTCTGCTGGATGTGAAACATCGCAGTTAAACGTACGCAACAGTCAGTCTCTGCGCCCCTTCCAGATGAAGCTATAGGGAGCTTTGTAATGGAATCGTCCAAAGGGCGGAGAGCAGGTCGTAATCCAAGCACTGCGGCCGGGTGGAGGCCTCCTATCGCGAAAGCGCGAGGTATTGATGACTGCAACCCACGCACGCCTCGCCTGACCACCTGCGCCTAACTTTTACAGGTTGTAATCCTTCCGTCGGCGCCTGCCGCCCGGAAATGAGGGATATGCTAAATGCCTTCATTACACCGCGTCTCTCCTCCCTTCTGCCTTCCCTTCCTTCCTCAAGACGTGAAGATGGCACGCTCCCTTGCCTCCATCTGCCCTTGCAGTCTTCGCCATCACTGCCACCCCCGCCGCTCCCATTGTCCACGCCGCCCCTGATGATATACACCCCGCCGCCATCTCCGCCTCAGTGCCGTCTGTCCCCACTACCACCTCCACCCCCACTGACAGATCCGCCCCACTGCCATCACCGCCCCCACTGCCACGTCCGTCCCAACGAAACCTCCGCCGCCACTGACACCTCCGCCTCCACTGACACCCCCATCCCTACTGCCACCTCAGCCCCACTGCCACCCCCATCCCACTGACACCACCGCCCCCACTGACACCTCCGCCCCCACTGACACCCCACCCCCTACTGCCACCTCAGTCTCCACTGCCACCCCCATCCCCACTGCCACCTCCGCCCCCACTGACACTTCCGCCCCCACTGCCACCTCCATTCCCACGGCCACCTCTGCTCCCCCTGCCACCTCCGCCCCCACTGCCACCCTCTCCCTATTGTCACTTCCTCCCACGCTCCCACCTCCACCCTCGTTGCTCCCGCCGTCTCTACTGCCTTCTCCACCCCGCCTCTTCAGCCGTCCCTGCACCCCCGCCCTCTGGTGCACCCCTGACACTGCCCACCCTCGCTGCCCCAGCCACCTCTGCCGTCTTAGGCACTCTCGGGACTCACAACGCCCCGTCGTATCCACCGCCTTGCCCCGTTGCTCGCGCCCCTCCCCATGTCACGACGTTCCGCACCGCACCCGTTGTCTCTCCCGTCTCGTCACACTCCCCATGTCTCCCTAACATGTCCTCCGGCCGTCCCTCACCATGTCCATACCCTCTCACGGTCGCGCCCTCCACCGCCCCGCCTTTCCTTGTCGTTCTCCAGCCTTCACACCGTACCTTCTCCATCCTATTCCCACTCCTTTCCCGTCTTATAACCATCCCTTCAATGTACTTCCTTTAACCATCTCTTCAGTATCCCGTCAGTGCCCCATCGTCGCATCTTCACGTTCTCTTTACCGTGTCTTCACTGATTCTTCACAGACTCTTCGCCGTCACGTTCCCTCCTTCACCTCTCCCCCCTTCATCGGCCCCTTCCGTCGTCCATGATCCCGATCTCGTGCGGTTTCCCATCAACCTCCGTTTCTTTCCTTCTTCTCCCTCTCCCTCTTACTCCGCCTCGCCCGAGCTTTCTTCTTCTTCCCCCCAAGGAACACTTCCTCCTTCCACCGCTCTCGCAAGTAACGGGAGACTCGGAAACGTCTTCCTCGCGCCGGCGGATTTTATGGCCAAGTTTCCACAAGTCATGAACAATTTCGCCAGCGTTGGGTCTTCGCGACTGCGGTCGACCGGCTACCGGAAACGTACTTATAAAGACATTAAATGCATTAAACATGAGACGAGCAATCACTTTATGGTATCGAGTCGCTTACACGAAGGTGCGAAGTGACTTTTACGATCGTCTCGACGTGCCGGGCGCAAGTCGTATTTGGGGGCCCCGGTATGAATGTGTAAAGATTTTTTTTTAATATCACTTAGTGTCGGGGAACGGTGAGTAAGCTGGTGTTAAGGGAGGAAGTCATGAAAGAGAGTTCGTGCTTCCTTTGGGTTCGTGGGAGCTTCAAAGGGATGCTAATTAGTTCTGGAGATGCGACTTGAAGCTGAGTTCAGGGTCGCCGTGGCGTGTCATTGCGTGCATTTCTTCTTGTCGCTTTTCCTCGTGGTTGGGGTGCCGCGGAGGGGGGGAAGCGGGATTCGAATGCAGTGGGCACCTGGGTCGATGAGTTCGTGAAGGTCATTTCGTGCGTGGAGGTTTGATGTGTCCAGTGAGTGGATGGTGTTAACACCCTCTCAGGAGGCCACCTGAGAAAACTTTCTAACGGTGGCATGGAAGTGATAAATGATATGATTGTTGGGTCTAGAAGGAAATAAAAAGGAAAGAGGACACAAAATATGCAGGAATATCAGTGGAAATAAATAAATTGCTTTAAGATATTGGTATTTAAATAATTTTCCTTTTTATTAAATACCTTGTTTTCATTTGAACTTCACAATCAATAAAATTGGCAAAGAGCACAAATTAACTGTGTCATTTCCTTGCAATGCCCCAGAATCTGTTGCAGTGTGACGGTGTGAAAGCTCACTTGTCAGGTTAAGAAGACCAGAGATAAGGCGTAGGGATGTCTATGTGCAACCATACGTACACCTTAACCCATGGCCGCAAGACCGGGATACAGCTGGTAAAGAGCTGTTGTGCCAAAGTATTTACAATCAATAAAATTAAATCTTTATATTAATATCCTTGCCCAAAGATAATCAACCGAAATCTATTACATGTCTACAAAATTAAATCTTCGGCTTACAGTTTAATTCTATTAACAGAAATGTGTAGGATATCTCTAAACCAGATTGTGATACTTCTAGTTCCTATCGCTGAGTTGTTCATGGGTATTCCTTTTAATTATTCTAACAATCAACTTTTTTATAAGTTCTCCAGGTATGTAGACTTAACTATTTTAAAATTATTAATTACTATGTTCACTCTAAAAATTGCAGATTCAGTGATGAAACTGTATGAATGTAACGCACACTAAAAATTTTGCAGATATTTTGACTCGTGAATGTTGAGTGAAAATAATTATAGTAAACAATGTCAACAAAAATAAATCTTTTTGAAAACATATTGAGCGTAGACTGCAGTGAAGAGATTTCGTCTTTCAGAAACGCTCCTTGAAATAATATTCGCAAAGTACAAGAGTTTAAGAGAATTATTTAAATATAAATGAAAACTACTGATCGATTGGATAAACAGATTTTTTCGAAGTTGTTTCTAATACTCGTATACGACATTATTAAAATCATCTTACATAAGGGTCGACTTATTTTCTAACCCACAACAATTTTTATCCTCCCTCACTTGCAGAGTTCTTCTTTCACAGCAGCTCCTTCTCAGAAATCTTAACGCTTTGTTAAAGGTTTTAAAACCGGGGCTAAGCCCTATAAATGGTGTTTCTTACCCAATAAAAAAGCACTTTTTGAATCCAACATTCATCATTACGTCACGGATCCTACTCTACGAGCCATTGTAAAGCATTAATATTTTTACGCCTTTCAAGTTGTTGCAGAAGGGTGGTCTTCCATGTTTCACCTCCCTCCCTTCTAGTATTCATATCGACGCGTAGAAGGGAATGAATAAATTATTGCCACGTGACTATTACTTTTTTGAAAAAAAACTCAGGAAACGGAACTGGGTTTCATTGTCCCCCGTCCGTTGAGGGCTGTTCGGTTTAGTGCTAAGACTACCCCGATGACAATTAGAGAAAAACGCGGCGCGGGGGTGAGAAGTAATAAGCCGGAGCCCACGGGCGCAGGGAAGTCCGCCATGTTTAATGCATGCGGGGTGGGGTGGGGGGAGGGGTACCTGCCAGGGACGTGGTGGTCCATCCCTCCACTTCCCCTTCTCCACTGCGAAGCCCAACCCTGCCGCTGCCACCGCTGTGCCGTAAGTCAGGGAGGAGTGTCCCTGCGAATTCGCAGCCCTTCGCTTTATTGATTGTCGCCTGCTCGGGGTTCCCCGCTGCCGCACGCCCTCGTATCCTCTCGATACATCTTCGTTGCAAACAGATTTCTGCTTTATTAGGTCCCTTCAGATTATTTGATTACACGTTTTACCTGCTATGAATTTGTATGAATTACGCAGTTATTAAAAGTAACTGCTACACACACGTACAACCACTTCAAACCTGTAAACAATGATGTGGCCGAGATCCAGACCAGAGTAAACTCAAAAGATAGTACGATATATTCTCATTCGCATTGTCTTTGCTGCACATTCGTTATACTTCGAATAAACTTACAACAAAAAAGTTAATGTTAAAGTTAAATATTTTATACGTAATTATTAATTTATTCAGTTTCACTTTTTTTCATTTTCAAACACACATACAAACCACATTGTTGTTATTTTCAAATAACCTTGAATTGTACATTCTCAATTCACGTATTATACTTGTGTAAAATTATAATTTCTACCAACATTATAGTGCAATTACTTGTTCATGTTTCTTTCTTTGTGTATTCATTAGTCACTAGTCATATCATCAATTCATTTGCGTTACTTCCCTTTCATCCATACATCAATTCCAAAGAATCTCTTTCAGAGTTCGTACTTCTTACATCACGAAGACGTTGCGGCAACATCACCATAGCCTCCGCCTCCTCTCAAGAAATCGCAAGTTCAAACCGTAGTTCTTCCTCAACCCGAAACATCTCCTAACCTAAATATCCTTCCTCCTTCCTCCCCAAACCTCACATCTCTTTTCCCCCCTTCATTCTCCACCCAGCATCCCCCACTTTCCACGCCACGCCCACCGCCCACGCCGCCCGCCCGTCTCTTGTTCTCGCCCTCTCCTCCACCCACCCCCTCCCCGCCGCGCACGCCCCCTCCGCGACTATAAAACCTCGCGCCAGAGCTTTATAGGCCCAGTAAACCGCCCCGGGTAAACATGTTTGCGCCCCTCTCCGCCGCCTCCGTCGACAACGGCGGGACTTTTAATCCCGTCCAACAGCCGGCCCCGCCCCCACCCCCGCTCCCCGCCAGAGCGCGCCGCCGAGCGCCCCTTCCGGTGCGGGCCTTCCCTTTCCTTTTTTAATCCCACACAGATTAACTCGTCGTGCGGCCGGCGGTGCGCTGGCGTCGCCACGTCGTCGAACGTCTGCTGTTCGCTTGGCTTTGCTCCCGTCGCAGGTGGCCTGGAGATCGGGTCTTTTTCAGCTCTTCTTTTCCTCCTTCGCTTATTGACTTGTTACCGTTAGTGATACCGCTTGGTTTTAGTGTTACTGATATTGCTTTGATTTGTTTGTTTCACTATTCCAGTCGCGTCAGTTGCTACGGTTATTAGTCCTTTAAGTGTGGTGAATATTTTTTATCGTTGGAGGTGACTATGATCTTCCCCGCTGCATGGCGAGATTTCGGGGCCGACCTAACGTCGACTAGCGGGGTTTTCCCCAATCTAGCCGGGCACTGTCCTAGCCGGAACAAGTTCCATGCTCCTGGCAGGTCGAAATCGCTTTTGATTGTGACGATAAATGGGTAATTGGTGCACTGGGAGGAGAATAGAATAACAATTATTGACAATGCAAAATATTAGTGAACATTTTCACATTTCGGTATAATTTATGTTCTTCTTGCAGAATACATCATGCAACTTTAAGTATGTATCGTAATCTAATCTGTGAATGTAGTGAATGGAATTGAAATCCCATGCCTCCCGACTGCCCGCTGTTGTCGAAACCACACATTGTCGAACTCACGTGTAGTCAAAAGTTCGTCATAGCCGGACACAGAAAATACTCAGGGAAATTGTTATTAACATACAATTATGAGGAATATTCGTGAATGAAGGTCAACTCTCAATGCTGACCGAAGAAAAATTTCCTTAAATGTACAATAGAAGCTGCAATACCACAACCTGTAAGAGACAAATTATTTTGATAGCATGACTAATTGATAATGCATAGGTAAGGGTATTGTATGTTTCTTTTTAAGACGAAAATGTTGTTTAGCTGACGAAGTATATGTGTTCTCGAAAACCAAATTATCGTGTCAGGATGAAGCAAATACAGAAAGATCTAAATAACCCTAAATTAAATACACATTTTTCTGCTCGTTTGAAACAGACAAACTGGAAATATAAATAATTCTCCACGTATGCTCTTGAGAATCGTCCCAAAGCTGAGTTTACATCCTGTGTTATTACCTTACGTCCCCGCACGGAGGTAGCACTCGGCATCCCGAGTGAGCCGAGCATTGTGCGAAAAACACCGGAACGGCCGTCCAGTTCATTCAAGCCCCACGAGGACGACTCACGAACATCCAAGATTTGCTCAACGTCCGCCTCCCCCCACCCCCACCCCCACCGCAGGGACGCGCGGCAGCTTCCTCTTTTCCCCAACGGAGGCGCTCAAAGGTAACCACTCCTGGTGAAGGGCTTCCTCCGGGCGGCGGCGGACATAACAGGAAGACGGACGCAACTCCCAACAATCCCCACCGGCCTCTCCAGGCCACCTCCGCCCCTCGTGCGTCTAGGCACTAGATAAGGCTTCGAACGCCCGCCCGCCCGCACAATAGAAGAGGACGCCCGCGGCGGCGGCGGCTGGTACTTGTCGGGCGCAACGCGGCCCCGGGGGTTCCCCGGGCCGTAGTGCCGGGAGGTGCCGCGGGGCGGCGCGCGCGGCGGCGGCGGGTGCCTGCGGTTATGCGGCCCCACGGCGGTGCCCTCGTTACCCGACTCTCCTCGGCGGCGCGGGGGGTGGAGTGAGGGGGGGGTGGCGCGTGCTCAATGGCTTTGTCTCGACGCCGCCTCGAGCGTCGTCGTCGCCGTCGTCGACGCCGTCGCCGCCACAAGGGTGCCCGCAAGGGAGGGAGAGGGCTGGCGGAGTAGGGCGGAGTAGGTGGCTCCCGGAGACCACAGGCGATCCCAAGGCCTGTGACGACCCGGCGGCTGCATCGCTTTGGAGAACCGACGCCTCGCGACGACCTCTCGGCTCCTGCGTTACTCCTCTCCCAATTAGAGCCGCCCCTTGCGCCTGCCGTTTCCCTCTTCTCTCTCTTACGACTGATGCTCTCATCGTTCCTCTTTCTCTTTCTATCTCTCTGTCCCTCTCTCTCTCCTCCTCTCCCTCTCTCCCCTCTCTCTCCCCTCTCCCTCTCCATCTCTGCCTCTCCTTCTCCCCCTCTCCCTCTCTCCCTCTCCCTCTCTCCGTCACCCTCTATCCCTCTCCCATCTCTCTCTCCCTCTCCTCTCTCCCTCATCCTCTATCCCTCTCCCTATCCATCCTTCTCCCCCTCCACCTAACCCTGTCTCTCTCTTTCCCATTCCGTCTTTCTCCCCCCTCTCTCCCTTTCTCCCTCTTTCACATTCCTCTCTCCCTCCCTCTTTCCGACTATCTCCTTCTCTCCTCCTCCTTTTCAGTCTTTCCAACTTTCCTTCTATTCCTTCTATTGCACGGAAATATTCACTTACATACTGGACTCACAATCTTGAAACTACTGATGCAGATTGGAGAGCAGAACATCTTAAAGCTGAGATTCGAGAAACTTTCTTTATCGTTTTGTTTATCGTTGATTTAATAACCCTTTAAGAAATCTATCATCATTACCTTTCATTTGGCACGTAAATCATATTTTGGTGCCTTTTCTTCGCTAATTCCTACTTTGAACACAACGTTAAAGTTCTTTGCAAGCCTAACGCGCTCGTCACACGCTAAAGCTACATTCATTATTTGTTGGTTCCCGCTCTTCCTTCTTCTCCGCCCGCGACGCTGTAGCCTGCTCGTAAGCTCCGCAACAACTTCATCCTTTCTCATTCCCCGGCCGTTTCCACATCCTGGCAGCCATCACGGCGCCGGCCGCCCCTCGGCCGCGGCGGGTCCGGTTACCAAGGGCGCTCGTCGACAGCTCCTCCGCCGCCGCTCCCGCCTCTGCCACCAACCCCACAGCCTCTCTGCCTCGGTGGTTTGTGCGCCTAACCAACTACACTCAACCAATCACACCATAACCTTTTTCTCTATAATACTCTCAACACAATGACTTCTACAGCCACTTCCGCACCATCACCACCGCCACTACAATCACTAGTTCCACGACCACTACTTTAAATTCCCAAACCACTACCATATTTTCATACCAAAAACTTTACCATCCCAACTTCCACCAACTCAGTTTCTTCTTCCTCGGTCATCACCGTCCCAACCACTGCCGACCCAACCACAATCGACCCAACCACTACCAACTCATCCACTACTGTCACAACACAACCACTACCATTCCCACTCCAAGCACTACCACACCACCCAGTGCCACACCAACCACTACCACTACCATCACAGCCACTACCACCACAACCACTACCACCAGTAGGTGTACGGTCAAAAACTACCAACCTAGGTACTTCGAATTCAGCCACTTTCATCCCGAATAAAAACTCGTTATATTCGCCACCCCCACCCCCATGGTCATCACTACAAGACCACCATATTCATCACCATCACCATCCCACCACTAACCCACCACGACAAGCAAACATTATTCCTTTATTCCCCTCTCATCAACAGACTCAACATCCTGGTATACCATTCACCTCGCTTCTGAGGAAGTACATCACCCCACAAACTTCACACTCCTCTTACGATCCGAAACCACCACCTACCCAACACCGCCTCCTTCTTCTCCTCCCTCGTCTTCTGCCGCGACCACCACCCCCGGAGGCATTCCTCGACTTCTGTTTACCCTTTGCCGAGAGCGATCCTTTAGCACGCGCCGACTCTCCAGCGCCGCGCCTCGTCCCGCCTCGCCACGCACCGCACGCAATTTTCTCGCCCTTTAAAGCCGCCTGCTTCTCTCGAGGTGCGAGTTCTTTTTTTTCCTCTTCTTCTTCTTTCCGCCTCCCTCCCTCCCCTCCCCCTCCTGCTCGTTCTTCTTCCTCGCGCGAGGAATGTAGACGCGACGCGCGACGGGACGTATCGCTACTCGCGCACGCGCGGCGAATATTTCATTTGGGCGCGAAATCGTTCTTTAGCGAGGACGAGTGCAGGGCGATGGGGAGTGGGGGGCGCGGTAGTAAACCGAGCGAACGCGGCCCAAGATTGAGACGAGAGGGCGGCGATGCGCCGGCGGGGCGGAGGCGCCGTGTCAGGCGCGGCGGTGGGAAGTGTGTGCGCTAGGGCAGCGGCAGTGTCGGAAACGGCGCTCCCAACGGCGCCGGAGTTGGTGGCGGGTGACGGTGATGGGGGCGGGAGACGGTGATGGTGACGAGAGACGGTGATGGTGACGAGAGACGGTAATGGCAACGAGAGACGGTGATGGTGACGAGAGACGGTGATGGTGATGAGAGACGGTGATGGTGACGATAGATGGTGATGTTGACGAGAGACGGTGATGGTGACGAGGGACGGTGATGGTGACGAGGGACGGTGATGGCAACGAGGGACGGTGATGGTGACGAGAGACGGTGATGGTGACGAGAGACAGTGATGGTGATGAGAGATGATGACGATGACGGGTGACAATGGTGGTGACGGAAAAGACAATGGTGACGAGGGACGGAGAAGGTGATGGTGACGAGAGATGGAGTAGGTGATGGGAGATGGTGAGAGTAAGGGTAAAGGGACGTTGACCCAAAAGCCGTTTACTATTACGGAGAGGTACCATTCCCATTTATTTGGGGATGTTACAGAAATACTTGAGAAAAGTATTAATTTTGAATCTTCTTTACTATTCGGATGCTAAATGTTGTGCATTTAGAGTTTGTGTCAGTAGTCTCAGAAGATGTGAGAGAATTTTATGTGTCGGGTAGAATGCAGTAACATTGTTTATGAATAAACATTGTCCGCATAGCCTCGGTCCCGACGTACGGGGTTCAGGACATACTCCTCCAATTCGTCCCAGACCGGATAGAGGGCATTGACGACGTTGGCGGCGACGACGACGACGATGATGTTAATGACGATGATGATGATGATGATGGCAATAAAGGAATGGGAAGAAAAAATCGTGTTCAGTTCGCGGCCCGTTTTGTAGGACATTCGCGAAGAAGTGATCAGGAAAACAGTAGAAACTTGTGATCGGAGCAGTCTGCTTAAGGATTCAATTCCAGGAGGCACCACAATCTCAAAAGTTAATCATTTGTAACAAATGTTTGTGACTTGTCGTTGCCTGTCTCTCTCTCCCTCTCTCTCTCTCTCTCAACACACACACACACACACACACACACACACACACACACACACAGGCGAATCTGTAACAATACTAACACTATAGATACAGGTTCGCCTGTGTGTGTGTGTGTGTGTGTGTTTGTGTTGAGAGAGAGAGACTGACAACGACGAGTGACAGACATTTATTTCAATAATGTATAATATATATATATATATATATATATATATATATATATATATATATGTGTGTGTGTGTGTGTGTGTGTGTGTGTGTGTGTGTGTGTGTGTGTGTGTGTGTGTGTGTGTGTGTGTTTCAGATTTATGAGATGTTGTGTGAGTAACTTTTTTTGGCCATAGCGTTTGACACATTTCAGTTGAGCGCGCGGCAGGAGGGGCGTGATAGGCGTGGGTGCTGTTGGCGGCGGCGGAGGGGAAGGAACGCGGGCAGGCGCCGCCGCTAGACGGCGCGGCGGCGTTGCGAGCACGGGTGGCGTCTGGGAGGAGCGGGGCGGGGCGGGGCGGGGCGGCGACGCGGCAGAAGTGCACTCCACCGCCGCGCGGGGGCGTGGGCGTGGGCGGGGGCGCCAACAAGTGCGAGGGCGAGGGGAAGGCGATGCGTTGCGGGTGACAGGCGAGAGTCGGCGTCGCAGCCGCAGCCTCCGCTCGTCCCCGCCCACGCGCCGGCGGCGACGTGGTTGCAGCACAGGGCGCTGAGGCTGCCTTCTGAACCCTCGTACCGTATCTGGGGTCTTTTTGGACCTCATCGTCATTAATTTTTTTTATTATTTTTCTGAAATTTTCCAGGATAATTTCAGTCTTCTTGATATTATTTTTACAATAATGTCAACTAAGACATTCTTTACGAAATATATAAAACTGTATGTTGGTATCTATTTAAAAGCTAAACTCTGGAACCATTGGAACGATCTCCATGGAAGTTGGTATTTCTACGTGCTTTTTCACCCAGAAGATTTATGTGCTGTTAATTCTGTTGTAACTCCACTACATGTCGCTGTAGAACAAAACAAAATATTCACGTCAAATGCAACCCGCAACATACTCTGCAGCATTTTGAATCTATATCGTTAAATAACTGCTAAACGAGGCGTTCTAGGGCGATAAAAAAAGAAACGTTTCTCACACTGTAATCTATAGAATGAGCTCTTTCTGAACATTCTATTACATTTTTGCTGCTCCGGCGCTTCCCGATATTACCTCATCCGCTCAGAGACGTGCAGAATCTGCAAATACATGTGAATGAGAGGGACAGAGAGCAGCAGAGACAGAGACACACAGAGACATATATAGGGACGGGGTGAGGGCGAGAGAGGACAGAGAGAAAGGGTGATGGGAGGGGAAAGAGGGAGATGAAGGGCAGGACAATGTCTGCCGCGTTTTCCTAGTAATATTAAAATCTTACTGCTTGCACAATACTGAAATTTTACCTCTGGAAGCGAAGCTTGGTGAACAGAAGAATTCGTGCAAACATTTCTGTGAAATCTGCTAGTGACAACATGTCATAGTCACGCTCCACTCAACTCCTAAATACATTCTTTTTGTAAGTAATGCGAACACTTTGATGTGAATAACTTTCTGCGCGCTGTCGTCTTTCCACTTAGTAGTTTTGTCTGTTGTCTTTCTTTGTAAAGTTATTTCATCCATTTTCTCTAAATGCTTCTTTTCTACGACAAATGCGCCTCTAGTTTTTCATGAATAAGTAATGTTTCGTTTCTTTCTCTCAATAGATGGATACTGTGAAGTTTTTGTGAATCCATTTTCTCTATTTTCCTTGAGGCTTCAAGTTACTCAGAGACAAGAAGTACTGTTTTGTATGAGGTAGTGGTTTCGAGGACGTGCAATCTTCCATAAAATGTTTCTTCGAGAGGTTGACACTGACAAAATATTCTCAGTCGACTGATTTTCTAAGAATAGAAGAGAGAGCAGCTCCAGAAGAACAGCGGAAAATCACGGAGGATAGGCTGTCAACTCTGGGAATGTTACACTTGATTCAGAGATGTGAGAGTTATATTGCCATTAATTTTTTGCCGAATTATGATGGGAGGAGGTGGGGACGATATCACTGTGTAAGATGTGAAAATTATTCGCATGTATTTCTCAACCGTTGGCACCTTTATGCTGGGTCAGTGATATTCCCTATTGTTCTGTCATTCCGCCAACCGATGAACGTTTGCATGAAAGCTTTTTATTTGAAAGCTTATTATTTTAAAACTCTTCTTCTAAAGTTTTATTTAAAGAAAATTGATTTGCATGAAGTATTCTATGATTAAAACTGAGTCTTTTGCCAGTTCAAATAAATACATGATAAAAATGACAATTCAGTAATCTTGGGTCCGTTTAACTTCAACGTACATTGCCGACACTTTGGAATGTCTCTAGCATTTTCTCGTGTCCTTTTAATATTGGCATATATTTTTCGACATGATATGAATCAATTCATGCAATATTCTTTCAAGTGAGGATATCAAAATAAACTAAAACCGTAAAATTACCCCTGCACTCGAACATTAGTGACTGAACTGACTCTTTCACAAAAAATCTCAGCGAATGGAAGAATTCATTTCAAAGAGCAATGCGGTCTTCGGAGATGTCTTTGTATCTCTTAAAATAATTCTCCCCTGACCGCATCCTAGAATAGAATATGGGATCCAATATGTGATGGATAGTATCCGAACAGACGTTAGAGCGGAACGGTGATGGTAAAATGATCAGCGGAGAAATGTATGGTTACATGCAATTGAACTAACGAAGTAGGGGGACGGCAATGAAGTGGAGAAATCTAAGGAAAAAGGCTGTAATTTTGCTGAGGAAGTTTGCGATGGGTTAAAGGTGTAAACATCGGAAGACCAGTAGGGATAAGGAAGATAAGAATGGCAAGTTTATGCTGTGTCATGCTACTTCCTAATGTGCGGGAAAAGAGTGGTGATGATATCAAGGCCAGCAGGGATTGGCCGAGACGCACATTGAAAGAAAATGTGACTGGGGCTGCTCTACAAGAAAGGCGATACAAGCAGTTTTGCTTTGCAGCGACACATTAGCATGCAGCATCTGGACGAATTGAAAAGACGCGACACCAATGGCTGCGGCAGAAGAAGTAGCTAGAGGGAAGGTGGGCTACGAAACGCCCGCTGTTGTCGACAGACGCAGGTGGAAGTGCAGTCAGCGAGAGATGCTCGATGGTAGAGCGGTCCGTGGGCGTGGGTTTGATATGGACGGTGTTATGCATCAACCGGCTAAGCGCGATTTAAAAAAAAATGAGATATGGTTGCCATCAGTTGCACTGAACTATGTTTTAACTGTACGCAAAATTTTGGCGCCAAATCTGTAAAAAATAACCTTATAATTAATGAAAAATGTAAACGCCATCAGTCACATCAGGGATTTTATGTTTCGCAACAACCGTCTATAAACCTAGATCTTCAAAGCTGCTGTTCTTAATTTCACATTATGCAGGTGAGCGCCAGATATTCCACTCATGTTTGTGTAGTTTGGCGCTTCAATGAAAGAAATAATGAAATTACTGTTTTTAGAGCTGAAAATGTAATAAAACCTTTGAACACGATTATCCCAAAAACTTGTATGATGTCGCATAGCCGGTTGATGCATAACACCATATAGTGTTGCATGACCGTGAATGAGACTTTCTATGCCTCCGTATGGGGAAAAGGCCGGTGATTACATCAACGCTAGGCATAATTGGCGTATTCACACTATGAAAGCAAATGCGATAGGAAATAAAACGCAAGAAATGTGATACAAGCAGTTTGATTTCGAGTGACACATTATCATGCTACATTCTGCGTGAATTGAAAGGAGGTGAAACCCATGTTTGTGACAGAAAAAAAGGCAAGTCGGGGAAGGGAACTACAAAACGACAGGTGCTAACGTCAGATTCGGCAGACTCCGGCGAAAGTGTATGCAGGGAGAGATGTGCGAAGGTAGCGCGGTGGGTGACGCGATGTGACGGGGCATGATGTTTTGATATAAAGTGAAGCATGAAAGTGACAGAGACCAGCTTTGACTTACTGTGAGTGAAAAGATCGGTGATGATATCAACGCCATCAATGATTGGCCGAGTCGCACCATGAAAGAAAATGTCTTAGGTGCTAAACTGCAAGAAAGGTGGTACAAGCAGTTTTGATTTTGAGTGATATATTAGCCTGACGCATTCTGGGTGGATTAAGAAGAGGCGACGCCGGTGGTGGCGGAATAAGTAATTTAAAAAAAATGTATTTGGGAGTCCGTAATCTTCAGGATTTACAGACAGCCTGTCATTGAGAAGAAATAGCTGATTGGGGAATGTGGCTACGAAACGCCCAGTGTTAACATCGGATCGGCAGGCGCAGACGGGAGTGTAGTCGGGGAGAGAAGCGCGATGGCATGGTGTGGCGTGGCGTATTGGGGAGGGGCTGGGCATGGCGGGTGAGGGGACTGGCTTGGCGGGGAGAGGCTGGGCGGGGCGGGGAGAGGCTGGGCTGGGTGTGCCTTGGTGGGGCGTGCGGTGGCGGGGCGTGCCGTGTCGGTGCGTGGCGTGGCGAGGCGTAGTGAGGCGTGGCGTGGCGTGGCGAGGTGGGTGGGTAAGGAGGGAGGGCGTGGCTGGGAGTGGTATGGCGGGCGTGACGGGACGTGGCGGGGAGGGCCGGGGCGTGGCGAGGCGTGGCGTGGCGTGGCGAGGTGTGGCGAGGCGTGGCGAGGCGGGGCAGGTGGGGAGGGAGAGGGGCGTGGCGGGGAGTGGTAGGGCGGGGCGTTGTGGGACGTGGCGGGGAGGGCCGGTGCGTGGCGTGGCGTGGCGGCAGAGGCGGACTGCGAGTGACATGCGGTGGGCCCCCTCTCCGCCCCCCCGCCCCCGTGGCGCTTCAATATTTAACGCGGCGAAAGCGCCGTGTTCTTCCGCCGAGGGACGCGCCCCCTCGCCGGAATGCGCCGGCTGATGACCCCCCTCTCCCCTCCCCTCGCCCTCCCACTCGCGCCTCTGAAAGGCACCCGCCCACCGGGGAGTGGCTGCGAGCGTCTGCCTGCCCCATGCACTCTCGCTTGCCACTTCATTTTTCTATTCCACGGCCCTCCACACACTTTTGAGTTTCATTCTGTTTGCTTTGGTAAGATTTGTTGTTTCTTTTTAATCTCATTTTGCCTTGTTTGCTTCTTGTTTCCTTTCTCAATAACAGAGCTTTTACCTTTCAATGTATTGTCTCTTGGAATGCATGAATTTTCTGTTCATTTTATTAACCTTATTTAAATGTATAATGATATATTATGAATTTTTTTAACTTTTCACAAATTTCTTTCTCTCATTGGACCTTTAAAGTGCGATTCATTAAACATATTACTGCATTTCTATTGGCGTTGTCCACTTTTCTACGTCTATAATTATCTCGCCCACATCATTTATCATATTTTCATTTATCTCTCTTGTCGTTTTTTGCGTCTTATTCAATTTTGTTTCTTCGAACAAGTCAAAATTGCATCTGTGTAAGATCTCGGAGATAAGAAATGATGCCAACTTTTCGATTCTCATTTGAAACACTAGTTTTATTTTCATTTGTTTTTTACGTAAACTATCATTCAACCTATCTTTTTGACTTTTCAAGGTGACCTGGCGATTTCAGATGATGATAGATGATGATTAAAATTATTTCCTTCATATTATCCTGATGCTATATGTTGTACGTTGCTCTTTTTCTATGTTATTTCTCCGTTTACTGCCTTCTAAGGGTTCGTTGGGGTTTCTTTCGCAACTCCTTATGTCGTTATAATTTCATTCTCTTTTCATTTTCCTCTACATATTCCTAATTGAAATTATCTTATCCTACATTTACTCGTAGATTTCTCTCTTCCTGTTACACAAATACTGTGTTTTTTGCTGAGACATAATACATGAGTTTTATCTATTTTGACATCTTCGTTTAATTTGCTGAGCTCTTCTTTTGCTAGTAGTCGCAGAAGTAAAGCCGAGGGTAATGGTTACTATTTTGTTGGAAATACAAAAAAACTGTAATTAGTTTACCGATGAAAATAGGTTTTCGATAATTCTGAAGCGAAAATGTCCAGTTTTCAAATGTCACTAAACTCGCTTGTTTGAAACTCGTATTCATCATTCACCTAATTATAGTTAAAAGTTAGGAAGAGATTCTTCGGATCAATAAAACGTGCGCAGACGGTTCTTCTTCGCCATACGTCATAGTTCTTTTACCAAATGAATCAAACCATCAATTGTTTCTAGATTTCCAACATCCCTTCCTTCGTTTTTAGTCTCCTTTGCTTTCTCTGGTACGTTTCTCTTGTGCGTTACCCTCTGCTCTATCGGCTAGTGGCTGCCTCAGCCTGCGCCGTGTGTCTGCGCAGTGGCTGGGGAGGGGGTGGGGGGCGGTGCTTGGCAGTCGCGGAAGTTTACTCCGAGGGGTGCTGCAAACCGAATAACCGAATTATTGTTTCCCCGGCCGGGCGTGTGGGTAAACACGGCTCTTGAATTATGCGAAAATACAGGCGCGGCTTGTGTTTCTGAATCCTGGCATTCGACCACCAAGGTTGGCGATGCTGGGAATTCACAAAGCTCGGCGCGCACGGAGGGTTTCAACTTATTCCTGCCGCTAGTGGAATTCCGTAGGAAGATTTGTCGTGTGGCACGCGAACATGTTTTTTTCAGCCGTCTTGCGCTACAACGTCAGCTCACGATGCAAAGTTAATTGCAGGTTTATTATTATTCGCCTTTGTCTTATTTTTTGTTTAAAATACTTTAATTGCAAACTATAATAAGATATTACTTTTACTTCTTTTCAACCGCTTCATAAATATTTTTGTAGTAATCATTATTGTGAACATTTTTCCGTCTTAGAATATCCTAAAAACTTGATCGTGGCCATAAAAATAAATAATTGCTTTTTCATGTTTTTACGTATACATATGTGTATGTGGGCTAGGTACTATTAAATGCAATTTCTAAATTGTAATAAATATGAATTTAATTTAGTATTAAGTTCAGTAATTTCCATCATAATTTTATGATGCTAATAAGCAATGATGAGCTAACGCGTTCCACATCCAGGTTGCCTACGTTTCCTTCATGTTTATATGCTATTCAGTTCTTTCCTTCATTTTATGTGCATATTTATGTGCTTTTAGTTTTTATAATAATTTTTATACGGCTTTTTAGTGTTTATGATAGGATATTGACGACCTGATAATTCTACATCCAGATATTAATATCACAGCCAGTATTTCAATGTTAAATCTCAGTTTAAAAGCGGAAAGTGCTACAATGTTTCATTGAATTACTTAAATTAATAACTCAACTTTTATTTATTAAGTTGTCCCAATTCTCTCAGGATTCACCATTCATGAATGAAAAATTTATCAGTCTGATACCACCATTGAAAAAAAAGCGTTTCTTCCAAACATTGCGCCATTCAGATATCACACAAACCCTCATTCGAAAGGCACACAAACGCCATTTGCCTCGCAGACTGGAAAAGCAAAACAACTTTTTGCACTCGCCACGCCAAGCATATAAAAAAGAGATCATCAAACGGCAACATAATTTCAACACCTACTTGCCACAGAAAAAAAATTATTTGTTCAGAAAACAACAACGTGTTTCTTCAGATATCGTCATTCATACCAAGAGGGAACACACGCACAGAATAAACACAGCATGAAAGTACCACTGTTCCATGACCGTTCTTCCTAAATATTCCGAGGGGGAGTCATAAATAAACCACACATCCTTGAGGCGGCGGTTTCTTGAGGCGGCATCCGCAGTCGACGCTAACCGAACCGTTAATTTTTTTACAAGCACGTTCGAAATAGCTGTCATTTATTTTGGAACCTCCGCGAAGGAGAAGAAGAAGAAAACAGTTTTTCTTTTTATCGTCGGCGCCTGCACTGCGAGCTGCGGCGCGATTTCCTGCCGAAAACGCCTCTGCGCGCGGCACTTGTCCGCGAACGCGCAGGAAATTGTTTTTGCTTCGCGCGGCGATCGCTAGAGCGCGGTCGCAGCCAAACAAACGAGAAACGGCACTGGGAGGTTTCTGGAGGAGATTATGCGTGTGCTGGGCCAGGCTGCGGCTGTGGATTGAAGTCTCAGGGGTTGCAGTAGCAAAATGGTGGATAAATAGTACTTATTTTTCCAATTTATTTCGCCACATCAGTGAAACTAATAATGCAACCTTAGTATATTTTATGAAGTGATAGTATGTAATGTCGATTCGGAAGGAAAAATAAAAAGTTGATTTCTCAACTATTTTATCTTATCCAGATTTACGTTGCTGAATGCAAAAATTGGAGTATGGAGATAAATGAAAAAATGAGGTAACGAGGAATTTGCGTAAAAGAAGTTTAAGATATTGTTGCTGATGTTTGATTGGAGGACCGCCGCAATTGATATCATCTGACAAGTTATAACAGTGCCCCGCTGTGTTATTTAAATTTGAAATATAGTATTGTATACCTTTCTAACTTTTCGACAATTATGTTTTGTTTCATTTTAAGTCGTAATATAAAGTAGTGATAATAAAAATGTGGCGGCGCGCATGCAAGTGTATTTTGTATTTGTAGTTGTTTTGTATTTTGTAGTGTTCGAGCATTTCAACTGCTCATGTCTTTGGGGCTAGAGCATGAGAAGAGAGTGAGAATGTATGATTTTGCTGATCTTAGATGTTTTTTTTTTCAGATTGTTTTGTTCTTTATATCTTTGACGATTATATCGTACTAATGAAATAAATTTCACACTAAATAAATGTTAACCGGTTGGGTTATATATTGAACAACATCGTATACCTCTTATAATAGTTATACTAAACAATTGTTTCGTATAGAAAGAGTTTGATGCAATTGACATTCTTTGTAATACTTATTCTCTCCCTTACATGTCTCAGTTCTCAATGGAAAATCTTATCTTCTTCACTCTTAAAAGGCCAATTTTTTTTATCTAAATGTTCCCACTTGCATTTAATACATGCTGCAGGCTTTCTGAATTCTCTCGACAGAAACAAACGCAAACCGCTACCCGCAGACCGCCGCTTGCCTCTTTCCTCTCCTTCTCTCTCTGCCCCTTCATTCCCCTTTTATCCGCCGCTCGCCGCCCTCCTCTCCCCTTCCCGCCCCGCCATTCCGCCCTTCGCCTTCCAGTCTTCCCCACCTACTTTCTTTTCTATTCTCCTTTCCTCTGCTCTATCCGCTAACCCCCACTTCAACCTCGATTTCCGCCCACACCCCATCCACCTGCCGTCCATGATCCGACGCCCGTTCTTTGTCACACGTCGCCAGTGTCGCAAAATCAGTCCAGGCACGGACCCAGTTCTCTGCTCGTCCTGGACGAGAAAGTCATATTATATCGTACTTGCGAAAACATACCGTTTGGATTTTATTTAGAATAACCTCGTATTCTTTCTCGTTATTGTTAAAAAGGATTTGATGCAATTGGCATGGTTTGTTATTCTTATACTCTCTCCTAGCACGTTGAAGTTTTCAATGAAAACCTTCATCCTGTTTACTCTTCAAAAGGTCGAAATTTCTTATCTAAATTTTACCACTTGCATCCAATAGAAGCTGCAGGCATCTTCTCGGCCTTCTGATATTCTCTCGACAGAAACAAACGCGAAGCGGTCGCCGCCCGCCGCGCACTGTTCCTTCATTCCCATCTGATCCTCCACTTGTCGCCCTCCTCTCCCCGCCCTTCCACCCTTCACCCATCATCCACTCCTCCCCATCACTTTCTGTTCTATTCTGCTCGTCCCCGCTCAATCCGATAACCCTATCTACGCTCTTCGATTTCCGCCCACGGGCTCTCGACCTGCCGTCCTCCACCTGCCCTCCACTATCCGGCGCCCGTCCCGTGTCACACGTCGCCAGTTGCGCAACATCCGTCGACGCACGGACACAGTCCTCAGCTCGCCCGACAGCCCAAGAGACCGCCCGCCCCTTTCGCCTCGGCCTGTAAACAAGGCGCGACGGCGGGCGCCTATCTCACGCCGCATCGGTTGAAAGAAAGATGTCCCGGATGTTTTGCATGCCGAACGGCGCGGCCCCGGGGCCCACTTTGGGTTCATGTTTTTTCATTAAATTCTTTATCCGGGCGACGGATCTCTTCATTCGTGAAATATGACTTTCCCTCCCGCGCCGAACGGGATTACGGCGTTTCCCAAATTTGATTCGGGGGGCTCCCAGCATCTCGTTTATCTTCCTATATTCCCCTTTCGGTACGACATTCAATTCTTCAATACGGCGACTCGGAGACAAATTCTGTCGCACGTGTCTCGCGACAAAGTCCGCCCGCCGGAAATTGTTAGCCCGTGGAGGGATACTTCCCTTGTTACCAGCGTCCAATGACATTAAGCTGATTTCGGGAGCGATATTATCTCGGCGAGAGAGTCACCAACTTCGCAGACGCCAGTTTCCCTCTTCGTGAGAGGAAGTAGGGGGGGAGAGAGGGAGAGCACACATTCCCGAAGTTGTGCCTTCGAAGAATACTTTTCAAGAATGCGTGAGATAGTATACACCGTCTTCGTTTTCGCTCTAATTGTTTGCCGTCTGGTGTTTGCGGAGGGATTTGTCGAGTGAGGGGTGGGGGGCGCGCGGAGGGGAATGGTGCGGATGGAGGGGGGAAGCGGGACGCGCAACAATAATGGAAGTAAAACTTAAGGACGTCTTTAATGTACTCCAATTATTGTCGTTATTATAACCGCTCACCAATTCCTGTGCGCCGGCATCTGCCGCGACTTAGCAGCCGCCCCAGGCCCAGGGAAGTTTGTGCTGAGGAATGCTCTCGAGCCCTCCTTCTCCCCCTCTCTACACCCCCCTCAGCCCCTCCGGCACCACCCTCCTCGTTGGCGTCCCGCTACTGAATCAATAGACCGGGAATCAGAAGAAGATGTTGAAGTTTCCAGCGCGGCAAGGCTGCGTAAGCGTTGATGTGAATCGAACGTCTCCGAATAGGCGGGAAAGGAAAGGGAGGGGTGGGGGAAAGGGCGGAGAGGAAAAAAAGGACGACGATGGGGAAAAAGACGGAAAGAAAACGAGGAGATGGGTTCATTTTCGACGTCACAATGACTTTCAATCAGACGTTTTGTGCTCCAATTTGCTTAGAATTTCAACAGCTTTAAGCTCTAGAAACGGCGGCGGAATTTTGTGTGGGAGCGAGATGGAAAGAAACGATCGAACGGGGGCGGCAAAACGAGAAGAGGTTGTATTCTTCGGTATTGGATAACGACGGCACTGAATATCCAATACATTTAAAAACAGCCATTACCATTTGGTGATTGGATTATATTATTATAGGAATATCGAGCGCCATAATCAAGGAGCTGCCGGATGCCTTTTTGTAAAGCCAAGTAGGAAGAAAAATACTCGAACTTTTTACGCTATTATGTACCGCCAGTCGTTCTTTTCTGGGATAATTGTGTCTCTTGCCGCCTATTTCTGTAATGCGGAGTAAGAATTCTTTCACCAGCCGATTTATTCATATGTCCAGAAATATCTATAAAAATGTTTCTTCGTGCCTTGTTCCTTGCAGCGGAATGCAGTTCACTTGTCTTTTCTTCTCAGTTTCCTGTTATGGGCCTTTAATTAAGAAAATAACCACTTATTAACAGAAATAGCACTGTTTACTAGAAAAAATAATTTCCCTATTAATCTGGAGGTTTTAAACTGTTAAAATTTGATCACGGTTAAACATATTTTTTCATTAAACACATGTTGAATGTCGTGTTGCCTAAAGAGTCTTTTTAAGACTTTCATCATCCGTTTGTAATAAAAAACAAACTTTTTAATTTCTTCTCTACATACAAACGTTTATTATTCTCAATCTGCTTGTAGTGATGCTTCGTCGCTATCTTAACTAGTGCATTCAATATTTTATTTAGTATTCACCATACTAATTATTAAATATTTTGTAAAAGTGATGAATATCAATCCTAAAAATCTTCTGTCGAAAATTCAGTTTGGGACTTCGTTAATAAAATGTATTCTATTGTTAAGAAAGTTATGAGAGTGGAATGAAACACTCAACAGCCATCGAGAAATGCACATGCTTCTTACTATCCGTAATCGCGTAAAAAGGAAGACTTAAAGATAAAATTTCTAGCATCTTTGCTTTGGAAAATCAACTCATCTGATTCAATATCTCAAATCTACACCCACTTTTAACATCGTTGCGATCATCAACATAAGTGCACGGTAAAAACCATAACCTATTTTAATTTTTTTGTAGGTCCAATAATTTTTAGGCAGACACAATAACAATTTTTTATTAAACAATTTTTACCAACTTTCGAAGGACATTGGCCTTCTTCTTCAGGGTGAGATAAACTGCATCAATTAATTTTTGAATAAATGTTTGGCTGAATAATTTTTCGTAATATGTTTATTTCTCCACTTATTTATTGCCAAACATTTATTCAAAAATTAATTGATGCAGTTTATCTCACCCTAAAGAAGAAGGCCAATGTCCTTCGAAACGTTGCTATAAAATTGTTTAATAAAAAGTTGTTATTGTGTCTGCCTAAAAATTATTGGACCTACAAAGAACTTAAAATCATTAAAAAGGCAGTCTTTGAAAAATAAAATTGACATTACTCTCTGCAAAAAAACAACATAACCCTTACTTCGCGCATTTATGAAAAAAATAATGAGCTTTTTAAAACGGTGAAAACCGTAACCTTGTAGCCTTCTTCCAGTGGGGTAAAAAATCCAGGGTTCCGGGGAAACAGACGCAGCGCGACACAGTCTCTTTAAGCCGCGCGGCCGCGCGCGTCGCTTGTGGCCGCGGCCGATAAGCGCTGGGAACACGCCCCGGCTGCTCTGATAGCGCGCGCCCATAAAACGCACAGACAACGGCGAGTGCGTTCGCGAGGCGGAAACACGCGTCCCTTGTTACGTCTAACGTAGTCCTCGACGTTGTCTGATTCAAAGTGGAACGAGAGTGACGCGGGTACATCACATGGCCAGGACGAAGGCGTGCGCAGAGAAACGGCCAACCATTTAGCTTAGGAGGATGTAATGGCCCACTGAAAGCTGTGATTCGCTGTTCGTACGAGAGCACGTTCGATACGATTGGGTGGTGTTCTAATGTCAGTCATGATTTTTCTTTGATTTATTTCTGTCGCTCACAACGTGCTCTTGATTGTTTTCCATCGTGTAAAATAAGTCTTGTTTCCAGTCTTTTGCAAATTGTGTGACTCACCTAGACAATAGCATTAAATTGTTGGTATTTTGTAGCCCTTCAGTTCTTTGTTTTGGTACCAATTATACATTGTTTTCTCCGTTGAGAATGAATGTTATTTTTTTTTGTAAGCGCTTGTTTTACACTAGAACACCAAATCGGCTAATTCTTTTCCATTATCATTTCATGTCTCTTCTTCACATTATTTGACTGATTATTGGATTCTATTCTGATTATTGGATTTTGTCCTCGACCTATCGGTCTCTTCAATAACGATTGTGCAAAAAATCAATAACCATTGTGCCAAAAACGACCATTTCAGCAATTAATACACAAATATTGATA
Source organism: Acheta domesticus (assembly GCA_031308135.1). Classification (NCBI taxonomy): domain Eukaryota; kingdom Metazoa; phylum Arthropoda; class Insecta; order Orthoptera; family Gryllidae; genus Acheta; species Acheta domesticus. The sequence continues at coordinate 115,886,982 of JAHLJT010009355.1, forward strand.
ATATATTTATTTGTGCGTCTTGTGTGTGTGTGTTTCAGGCGAGCGCAACGGCAGCGGGGGAGATAAGTGATTTTCTTCCCCGATCTCGATGGACTTTGTCCTCGACCTATCGATCTCTGCCACAAAATCAATAACATTTGTGCAAAAAACAACCATTTCAGCACTTAATACGCAAATATCGATAAAATGTCAATTTGCGTGTGTTTCAGGCGATCGCAACGGCGGGGGCGTGGGCGGTGGCGGGATGCTGGCGCCGCTGCGTCCGCCGCGCATCACGGAGCACCCGACGGACCTGACGGTGCCGCGCCACGACCCGGCCACGCTCAACTGCAAGGCCGAGGGCTCGCCCGCGCCGGCCATCGAGTGGTTCAAGGACGGCGAGCCCGTGCGCACGTCGCCCGCCGACGCCAAGTCGCACCGCGTGCTGCTGCCCGCCGGCTCGCTCTTCTTCCTGCGCGTGGCGCACGGCCGCAAGGAGTCGGACGGCGGCGTGTACTGGTGCGTGGCGCGCAACGGCGCCGGCGAGGCGCGCTCCCGCAACGCCACGCTCGACGTCGCCGGTGAGTCACGTGCAAACTCTTTGGCGTTTTGCAATAACTGTGTTGAAAGGAATTATTAAAATGGCATCGTCGCCGGCGACTGACGCTGAAAACTCTTTGGCAGTTTTCAATAATTGTTTAGTAAATGACGATTCTTTAAAGTATTAGATAAAAATAATTGAAAATGGTCTGTAGCCGGTGAGTGCCGCTGCAAACTCTTTGGCTTTGTTTAAGTAAATGATTCCTCTTTAAAGTATGAGGTAAAAATAATTGAAAATGATATCGTAACCGGTGACTGGCGCTGTAAACTCTTTGGCTTTTTTGTGTAGTAAATGATGCCTCTTTAAAGTATTAGGTAAAAATAATTGAAAATGATCTGTAGCCGGTGACTGGCACTGCAAACTCTTTGGCTTTTTTGTTTATTAAATGATGCCTCTTTAAAGTATGAGGTAAAAATAATTGAAAATGATATCGTAGCCGGTGACTGGTGCTGCAAAGTCTTTGACATTTTTTCAATAATTGTTTGGTAAATGAAGACTTTAAATTTATGTGGAAAGGAATTATTAAAATAGCATTGTCGCGGGTAAGTGCTGCTGCAAAGTCTTTGTCATTTTCGGACAATTGTTAAATAAATGATAACTTTAAATTCAATTGGAAAGGAATCATTAAAAATGAGATCCTCGTCGGTGAGTCGCGCTGCAAACTCTTTGACAGTTTCAATAATTGTTTACTAAATTATGAGTCTATAAAGTGTTGGGAAAAGGAACCATTCAAACAGATTCAAACAGATCACAACTGTAGTATCATAGCGAACTCGTTGACTTTTATTTAGAGAATAACAAGTACAATAAGACAACTAACTAGGATGTACACTTAGAATGAAATTGGTCAATGTAGTTCAACTTGACCGTGTTGTTGAATGTGTTGCTATTGATGTATTAGAAATAGTCGACATCTGAGTTGATAGTTAGCGGAGCGCAGATAGAGAGCTTTTTGAGTTCAAAGGTTGGCTGATTTAATGCCAAAATTATGGAGTGTAAATAAATGTAACGTGCAGAAATCGTTTAACACATGTGTCTATTTATAAAATATTTTCAGGGTTCATAATTATAATTACGAGGTGCATTGCGTTGGATAGCAGAATTCCGTGCAATAGTCCAGTGCAACATACAGTTACAGATCTTAATAATTGTAAAACATTTCTATTACATTTTCAGAAATATGTTTAGTTCTATGTTTACAGTGGGTAGAGATATTATGGTTCCAGAATGTGTATAGTTCCTACACTTTATTACTTTTCGAGAATAAGTACTGAAGATAATGATATTATATTTTAATATTTTCAGATTCACTATTTTTCCTCAAGCGCAATTTTTATACTTTTCTACTGTAACTTTTCTACAATTCTTCCAGTTGTATAACATAAACGCGAGGAGTTCATTTAACTAGTATTACTTACGTTTACAGAATCAGTAAAAATATCTAGTTGCGACGCGTCGAACTAACATGAAATGATGTTTCGTCAATGCGGTGTATATTTTCTGAACGCGATACATTCTCTCAATATGCTCATCACCTCTCAACCGACTCCGAGGCAAAATCCAAAGCGCGAATTCATATAACCCGATCTCTCTACCTACAAAAAGGCGTCAACAAACATCGCGTCACTCCACCACCTTCCATAAAGGACTCTTTGGGCGCGCCTCTCGTCTTGTTAGTGGCGCGGAAACAGCAGAACAGCGCGCGTCGCTCGTGGGGCCTGCGAGCGCTCATGCCCGTCTCCGTCTGCGCGACAGCAGCGCGCCTCGCGGACAGGCGGACGGGTAGGCGCACGCGGACAGCCGGCGGATATCCGCGTCTCCAAATAAATTGGACGCAAATCGCCGATGGGGACGTCGTTGTTGACGCCCGACAGCAGCGCGGCGCACGGCGCGAGGCGCGGAATAAATATCTTGTGGCGACGAGAGGAGCGGAAAGGGAGGGGGAGGAAGAAGGAATGGGAGGGATCGGAGGAAGGGTGGGGGCAGATTTCAACGAGGCGCGTTGTATCACGTGTGTCTAAAGCTCACCGTGATAATGAAATAGTAGTAATGTGTGCATATATATATATATATATATATATATATATATATATATATATATATATATATATATATACACACACATACACACACACTTACTCACTAAACTTCGACACCGTGAGACCAATCTCCAGGAAAGTTGGCACTTCTACGTGTTTTTTCACCCAGAAGGTTTATGTGCTGTTAATTCTGTTGTAACTCCACTAGATGGCGCTGTAGAACAAAACAAAATATTTACGTCAAATGCAACCCGCAACACACACGGCAAGATTTTTGAATCTATATCGTTAAATCTCTCCTAGACGATGCGTTCTAGAGCCCAAAAAATTAAAATTTGAATATTCTATTCCTTTTTGCTGGTCCGGCGCTTCCTGATATTACCTCACCTGCTCAGAGATGTGGCAGAGACAGGCAGACAGGGACAGGGTGAGGGTGGGAGGGAAAGACAATGAGAAAGAGTGATGGGAGGGGAAAGGGGAGATAAAGAGCAGAAAAACGTCTGCCGGGTTTTCCTAATATTTTCTAAAATTAGAGATATATCTCATATACGAAAATTCATCTATAGTCCTTCATCTATAGTCGTTCATAAACACAACAACCTTTCCCGCTCCTACCAGAATCATGTTAAATTTCTTGTGTACTTGCTACTTTCCTCTATTATTCTCTTGTCGTCCGTTTATACATCTGTTCAACATCTGTACCCAAGTTTCCTCCTTCACCCCATAAATTTGTCAAGTCTTCTGGCGAAGGATAGCAATGGCTTGGAATAAGCACACGAAACCTTCCTTAACACATCGAATCTGTTTAGAAATCATTGATGAAGGTCTGTAAAATGTAAAGGAGATAAACGTAAGCCAATCAATCCGTGTGTAAAGCAAAATATAATTTACTGTTATTGCTTATTGTGGTTGTTATTGAAAATTATTGGTATTTCTTAAGATTTCCACTGTATTACCTGTTTCTTGATGCAAAAAACTTTAATATGAGTTGACAAGGGGTATATATGTTCGCAATTCGTAATGAGCGATTGAAATATCTGAAACACATTGTGGTACCATCGTAACAGATCCAAAAATAGTGGTTGAGAAATCGAAAGCCGCTCGTTTTTTAAATGAAAGTGTTAGAAAAGACGCTAGTTTTTATTTCTACTCGACGTACCCTAATTCCACATCGCACAGTTCGCGAACGAATTGTCACTTGAGAGCATGAAGACCCTAGAACGCAACGGTCCGTATTCCCACCCCCACGTCCCAGCGCAAATCGCAAGCTGTCATCTGCTGTCGCCCTCCGCCCCGTCCCTCGGTCGAGGAAACAGCTGACGAGGCGTAAGCGCTGCTCGGCGGCGGGCGGGGGCGGGGGCGGGGGCGCGGCGCCTGAGCGACAGGTGTCGCAGCGCCCAGCGGGAGCGGACGCGTCGCGACGCTGCCACCGCCGACGCCGGCGACGCCGACGCCGACGCTCGGCCCTCGCGCGTGCTGACGCGCGGCCGCGGCGCCCGACGCGCCCCCAGCGGCGGACGGACGCAATTGCGCCTCGTGAGCGCGCGCGGGCTGACAGGGCCCTGCGGATGGGCTGCTCATGTAAATAAAGTATGTGCTTTACGTAAGTTTAAAAAATGTCAATTATTCGCTAAAAAATATCGTGAAAAATTCTTATATTTTCTTCAGATTAATTACGTCACACTGTTAAATGTTCACTTATCAATGTAAACGAGAATTCAATTTGTTTAGTGAGAGTATTTAAGACCAACCCCTCCGTCAATTTACTTACGGTACAAGGTAGTGGTATAAAAATGTTTTCCCCATACAAATTAATTATAAATTAACACCTGCAAAGGCCTAAAAGAGAAGGGAGGTAAGAAAAGAGATGGTTCTATGCGCGATGATCTAGCTGTGCATGATTTTAATAGAGACTTTCCGTTAAATGTCTTAACAATGAATAGAATTCAGAAATGGTTTAAAATTATGCAATGAATTCAACTGACGTAGCACTTACGTTTAAAGAGAAATTGAGAAATAGATTTACAAGAGAATACCACAAAAATGTTTTTGAGAGTTCGATAAGTAGTCAGCATTACATTACTGGTGCCTTAAATATTTAAAGATGCTTCGTCTTGATTAGAGTAGACGAGAATTTAGGTACCCAATTTGTCAGTGATATGTAACATTCAATACAACGTTCACATTTTCAATGCATCTTTTCTTATACATTGTTGTATCAAGAAACTACGTGCCTTTGCATCCTTTATATAGATTATTCATATATAAATGTGGAAGTATATTTTGCGTCTGTGCATATTATTTTAAATAATAGGAATACGACAGGAACCAAAATATCCTTAGGAGTTAGTTGCCGTACGTGAAAGTTTTCCTGCGGAACCGAATCACCGCCTCTCCATAATTCGTCATGCTGTCGCCCCCTTCGCCTCGAGCGGCCGCAGCGTCAGCCGAGCGCGCGCCGTCTCCCGCCCACGTAATTAGCTGTGACAGCGGCGACTGCTTCGCGACAGCTGACCGCGCGCCTAGCGTCGCGTTGCCCCCCCCCTAACATCATCCCACGGCTCTCTCGGGTTGCCCTCCCTTGCTTCCGCCCGTACGAGATCTCTCACACGCCCCGCCCCGTACGCCAAGCTCCACGTGTTCCATGCCGCCCCGCCCCCCTACACCCGCCACGCCCTTGCCCGCTCCGCCTCAATCCGTTCCACGCCTCTCTCGGCATCTCGCCGCCTTGCCCCACCTCGCCCCACCTCGCCCCGCTTCTCTCCGCCTCGCCCCCGCCTCCCCCGCCTCGCCTCCGCCTCGCCCCGCCTCGCCCCGCCTCGCCCCCGCCTCGCCCCTCCTCGCCCCTCCTCGCCCCCTCCTCTCCCCTCCTCGCCCCTCCTCGCCCCTCCTCTCCCCTCCTCGCCCCTCCTCGCCCCTCCTCGCCCCTCCTCGCCCCTCCTCGCCCCTCCTCTCCCCTCCTCGCACCTCCTCGTCAGGCCTCACCCCGCCTCACGCCGTCTCGCTCCGTCTTGCTCCACCCTGCCCTGCCTCTCACTGCCTCGCCCCGCCCCGCCTCTCCCCGTCTTGCCCCGCCTCACCCCGACTCATGCCGCTTCACCCCGTATCGCCCCGCCTCGCCCCGCCTCACCCCACCTCACCCCGCCTCGCCCCGCCTCTTCCCCATCTCACCTCAACTCACGCCGTCTCGCTCCGTCTTGCTTCACCTCGATCAACCCCACCCCGCCCCGTTGCGCCGCGCCACGCAGATCCCTGCCCTTGTTACCTCCCTCTGCCGTCCACCACACTACCTGACGCTGCTTACCTGCTCGCGTGTATCTGGAGTCTGGCTGATCTGTCGCTGTGAGAGAACAATAGTGTCTCCGCACGACATCCATTACTGCCACTCCGATTGGACTGAATTCATGACCACGTAAATTGCCTGTCTCGTGGTATCGTGTTCAAAATGATAAGTGTTAAAAAATATTAGCATGTTTTAACCATTCAAACCGAATCGTAGTTTTTATGCATAAATACGAAGGTTTGGGCAGTCAGTCATGTCAACACATTGTTTTCTCTAAAAGAAATATAATCGCATCACACAATTTTGTGTGTGTTTACAACAGATGGCTGTATGAGTGTCTCTCTTAGCACAGACGCAATTTGAAATCTGTTGTCTAACTACAGCCGCACGAGTAACCCGTTTCGACCAGTCCTCATACGCCAAGATAGCCGTTCTTCATGGGAGAAATGCCTGAGAACGTCACAGGGAATTGGTAGAACCTTTTGGAAATAATGCCCTGTGAGGCAAGTGACCTGTGAGTGTGCGGACCGATGTGACACGTTCGGTAATCCAGCATTTGTTTAATCGGTCCTTTAGAATGGGAATCTAATGCTTTTAGAATGTTGTGAACTTGTACAAGCTAAATTGCATCGGAACATGAAAACAGTACTGTCATTTAAACTACATTCATAAATATGAGAAACCCAATTTTGGTGTGTCGATAATTGCCGATGCTGTTGGTTCATACCTTGTCCTTTCGTGTGAATATTTCAAATTTTCCACCCGGGCTCGAATTCTCACAAAATAGTAGTTGACATAACTTATGCTCCAATCCTGGTATAATATAAGCTTATATAATACCTGCATAAACATACCATTGCTTTTTTTAATCAAAAGAGGACACAAATAAATGTTATATATTTCGCTTCACAATGACAAAAAATATTTTTAATCACACTTTTGAGTTTGGAAGATTCAAAACCATTTACTCAGCAATTTTAGTTGCTGACAGAACCGTGCATACCAAACCAGATCACAAATGCCCAGTGCGCCAACTTTCTGCTGCCTCCAAATCCTTTTATTCGACACCCGATGTCCCCAATGCCAATCCGGCTCGGTAGTCCTCCATTATTCTCTGCCCCCGTGATCACCGATGTTTTTCATTGCCTCCACCGCGTAATCTTTGCTACGCTTTGGTATCTCTACCGACCCTGTTTCATCAATTCCATCTCCATCCAGTTTCGCCCGTTCCATCTAACTAATCCCAACTCGTTTTGCTGTTCTTCCACGCTGTTCTCGTCCTCAACTCCACAATTAACCCGCTGTCCCCGTGCCAAACCGCTCTTGCTGTCTCCTCCTGATTTCACCCATCACACCTTTCCTTCTCTACTTTGCCGGGCTTTCAATATTCGGTTGCTCCATTCTCGTACGGTCACAATTTCGCCGCCTCATCCCGCTCCACCAACCATTCTGTTGCCCTTCCCACTTCCTGCCATTCATGTCACTCCCACCAATCCTCCCCACTACCCACTGAATTCCTGTTCATTGCGTATGACCTTCTCTACTCCGAGCTCTCGACATTTTCTACCACGTATTTCCACCCCCACAGCTTTCATTCATTGAACGCGATCACGCACGGCACCCGCAGCGTTCCTGGTCATCTCGGATGGCTCTCTCGACCCCAGCCCCCGCCGCCCTCTGCATTTTCAACCGCGAAGTTCCACCCCCCGCAGCTTTCATTCATTCAACGCGGATCGCGCGCGACCGTCAACTGTTACGCGGGGGGTAACAAGGTTGCCAACTCTACCTACGCCTCCCACCACACGCACCGGCCGCCCCCCCCGCCTCCGGCTCTACGCATCCCGGTGCACTTGCACCGACATATGACATTTTCCCCCTCGGGATAGAAGCGGACGGGGGACTGCCAGGAGGTTTTAACAGGACGGGGATGGGAGGGGGGACCCCGTGACACGACGTCGAACTTTTTAATCCACTGTGTAGCTTCCGGGCCGCGATGCGGGGGCGTAAAACACGTGACGGTTGTTTTTTTTTCGCCGTGGAAAGAGGCGGATTCCAGGAGGGCGTGGTAGAGGGGGGTAGAAAAACGCATGCCATTAAAACGGGGGCCAACATGGATTTCCGCGTTGTTTTCATATGTCCGAGTTTTCCTCCCCTCGCCGCCCCTTCCCCTGTGCAGGACGCGCAGAGAATGCGCGTGATGGCGCGTGTTGTTTGCGTGTGAATGCCAGATTAAAAAGTTTAAGTGGCTCATTATAATAATATAAATAAGCGCCGGCTGTCGTCGCCCTGCTAATCCTCCTGCCCTGCTTTGCTCCGCGGCGCTGGTGCGGCAGACGTAGTCTGGCCCGGTCATACGCAAGTGCGTGTAATAAACGGGTGAATGCTTGCGGTAGATGCGTGCAGGTGCACGTTTGTAAAGTATTCATTCTCGTTGTGTAATCCGACAGTTAACATGTTGCAGTTTTTCATGATCTAGTATTTCGTTTTCTTTGAACGAAGATAATACAGGTATAAATATTTCTCACCGCACGACTTATATTTAAGAGAATTGGTGTTTTATTACAGACCCAAAATGTTATAAAATCAAATTTGTTTGATTGGATAATCGATGGTAATGACATTTGATTCAGGAAGTTGGCTAGTCGATGGTAATGAAATTGAATGAAACAACAAGAAAACCAGGATCCTTGTAGAAGGTGAAGAAAGAAATATGGAAGCTAGAGAAAACATTCATATGAGGCAGAGTTTTAGACAAGTCATTCCTGTTATCTAAAAAATCAATCTTACTTCAATTCGTGTTGTTTACGTAGAGACAGGAGTACATTGTTGCATATATAACAGCAGATACACATCTGGTTTGAGATACTCAAGCGAACTTAACGAAAACTCCCACACTTTATAAAATAATCCAACAATATAAATGTCAATATTAATCTTTTTTTACACACATGAGTACTATCCGAAAAAATAATATATATGCAGAGAATGCCTTCTGATTCGCCAATTACAGCCTCACCCATCTCGTAAACAGCCAATGCGCCGCCTCCTGAGCACGTGGCAGCGGCGCTGAGCCTTTGGGCGCGTTACGCATTCCCTTTGAAGAGGGATCACGTGACGAGATAATTCGAACAGCAGGTGGCGGCCACCACCACCCCGCCGACCACCGTCTCTGTCCCCACTGCCGTTGCCGTCACCGCCACCGTTCAACCAAAAACATCCTTCCCACAGCCCTTCCCTCATGGTTCACTGCTTACTGCTCCCTACTCACCAGTCACCACATACCACTCAGTTCTCACGACCCGTACCCTTCAGCATCGCAGTCTGTTCATAGCCCTCAGCCTACCGCCCTCCGCTCTCTGTCCACCGCCCTCCTCCTTCCACCCATTGCCCACCGTCCACCTCCCACATACCATCGCCCACCGCTCACCGCCCACCTCCCACTTCTCACCTCCCCCCGCACTCCTCCCATCACCGGCTCCCACTGCACACCTCCCACCGCACTCCGCCTTCCCACTGCCCGTAGCCAACTGCCCAGTGCTGCGTGCCCACTGCCCACTCAAACCGCTTGCCGCTCACCTCTTGCTGCTCCCCGCAAGCGTCTAATCCGGCAGCGTTGAGGGGCCGTCCTCACCCCCGCTGCCGCCCCCGCCGCCCCCGCCGCCCCCGCCGGCCCCACCGCCCCCGCCGCCGCCACCACCGCCGCCACCGCCGCCGTCACCGCCGCCCCCGCCGCCGTCAACGCCACCGCTGCCGCCACCGCCGCCGCCGCCCCCGCCCCCACGGCCCCCACCGCCGCCACCGCCACCGCCGCCGCCCCAGCCGCCGCCACCGCCCCCACCACTCGCACCGCCACCGCAGGCTTCACGCACAGTAAATAAAACACGGGCGGGTAAAGGCGGGAGCGGGCGCTCCCCTGGAGGGCTGCGCGCGAAGGGGTGCGTCCGAAATCAAAGACGGATGCGCTGCCCCCCCCCCCGCCTCTCGCACCCTACGCGCGGGCGCTCGGACCGCGCCCGGGCGCATCCGAGCTTATCCTCATCCTTCCCCAGGCGGCAAACATCACATTGTTGGGAGTGGTACCCGAAAATTGTACTCGGAATAAAGAAATGCCAGTCTGACTTTGAAATTGTTATATATACAATTTTTAAACATAATTTTAATGGTTTTCGTCTAATTTCAGTCTGGTATATACAAACTTTTTCATTTGATATGTCTTTCATTAGTGAAATATGCTCTTTCAGCTTGTTGGTAATTACAACTAGATATTTATATCAGATCATCTACTCGTAAAGAAAATGTTCGGAACAATTAGAATATCAGTAGTGGAATAAGTGAACAAATTTTGTCAGTTCTCACGTTTTGCCAACTTTGTCAAACCCCTTTGAATCTGTGCTACTGTTTCTACAAGAAGAAGAAGAAGAACAACAACAACAACAATAATAATAATAATAATAATAATAATAATAATAATATAAGACGACACATAGTACGCAGACCGTCTTGCCACTAAGTTAATCTACTCATGCGATAATGTTTTCTGAATGCAATTTGTAAACCCAACTTTTGATACCTGCTCATGAACAATTTCTGCTCAACCAGCAGCTCTTGCAGGTCCCCAAAACTCTCTTCCTCCATCGTCGTCCTCGCACCCGTCGCCTCCCCCCACCCTCTTCCTGGGTCCGAGGAGGCGTCTTTTGCCCCTCGCGCGGGGCGGGCGGGATCTAGGTATTCGCTGCACGACAGCTCTGAAAGCCCAACTTTCCAGCGGCTGTCCTCGGCCCCTAAGATGCCCTATCCTTTCGACGCTCCCCTCGCGGCCTCCACTCTCGCCTTAATCCCAGATCTTCCCGCCTCCGCCGCCCCGCCCCGCCCCTCCCCTCCCTTCCTCACTCCGCCCCGCCCCTCCTCTGCTACGAACCGCCGCGCGCCCAGCTTTTCCCCGCAACCGCCACCCCCCCCCCCTTCCAGTGCGGCCACCGCGCAGTGTCCCACCTCGCCTGGCCTCCTCACACCTCTCTTCAAACCTCACCCCTGGCGCACCTCACTGCGTCCACCGCGCCCAAACTCGCCTTGCCGTGCACACTTCACCTCACTCCAACTCGTCCTACCCAGCCCCACGTAACCCCACCTCACCCTACATCACCCCATCTCGCCCATCCTCGCCCCACTTTGCTCCACCTCCTTCAATCCCGCCACACCTCACCCCTAGCTCACCTCACTTTGCCCCATCATGCCCAATCTCGCTCCGCCTTACCCCACTTCGCCCACCTCACCCCCACTTCATTTAATCTCCTTCACACTCACCCCCACGTCGCCCCACTACTCTTCACCTCGCCCCCACCTAGCCCACACCCCTCCCACCTCGTCTCCACCTCCCATCTTCTTGTCCGACCCACGCAAATGGCCCCTCTTTCCCATTTCCTCCATCCGTGTGGCCTCCTTGCACGCAACGCCTTTCTCTCTCGTCCATGCCTCGTCCCCTTCGGTCTTCACGCGTCACCCCGGCTTCCCCGCCACTTCCCGCTTTGCCTCGTGTCTCCCCGCCACAACCTTCCCGCCACGCCTCTCGCCCTCCGCGCCCAGATTCCACCCCCCGCGCAGTCCACGCTTCGTAGCACCCTCTTTTCTCGCGCTTCTTTTGTTTTTCTCTCCGAGTCTCGAGACAGATAAAGCCGCTGTACTATTTAGTTCCTACACTCTCTTTGAGTACAACTTTGTATTTTTATATTCCATTTTCCTGTTGATCCTTTAATCCTGTGCGTAAGAGCATGTCTATTGTGAAAGAGTATGTTAATCGTACTCGTACGTGTGTTCTGAGAATTTTGTATTTGTGTGTGGATGGCTGCCCTAGGGCTTAATGCCCTTTTTCGTCACTTTTAACATTTATTTCGTTCTCTCTGCCTCTCACACGCACTTCCTGCTTTCAAATGGGCAGTCTCTTGTTAGATTTCTGAAGTGAAATGTTTTCGTGACGACTCAGAATTGTAGATAAAACGGGAAATGTTAATACTGGTGAACTGAGTGAAACTACTTAAAGTAAAATGTGTATGAAAATTGAGATGAGAAGAATTCTTACTGACTTCTACGTAATATCTAGCGTAATGTACTATTGGCTACTGTTCTTCATAATAGAGGAGTGGTTCACAAAAAATATTGAAAACTAAAATATTTTTTGGGGGGGAATGGAAGTAAATATTATTTTCAAACCAAATGCAGATCCTTAGAGTATTTAATTTGAAATTGTAGATGTATTTCTTACCATTATTCTGTTTTATCTACCTTATTCAGTCAATTCCGTCTGCGTCTACTATCGCTCTGCTTGTGCGTAACTACGCTCTCCTCGTCCCACGAGGTTATCTTGAGCGTTAGTGGCCACACCTCGGTGACTCTGTTTCGTCCAACCGCCGCTTTCGCAGCGCCTGAGGCGGCGTCTGGGCTGGGGGCGCCAGGAAATTCTCGTTTCGTCCGCGCCCTTCTCGAGAGCCTTCGGAATTAAAACGTTCCGTACGAATCCCGGCCCCGCGCAGCCATTGTGCAGATCTCAGGCCGCGGACTTTGAGGCTTCGCCGCGGAGCGAAAGGAGCAGGGCCCCCGCTGAGGCCCGAGGAATTAGTCCAAAATGCCATTTTCTAAAATCATCCCGCCCGCCGCGCCGCCTCCGCCGTCCCCGACGTCGCCCTCCCCTCCCCCCCCCCCCCCGCCACCAAGCTCGCAGGCGGTGCACCGCGCCCTCCCGACCGTCTTTTGTCGTAAAGTACCTAAGGGCTTTTCAAAGGGTAAATGAGCATCCCTCATCGTCGACCGTGGAGTTGACTTTAGACAAAAGGCAAAGACAGGACGTATGCGCTCGCGAAACTCCGCAGGAGGAGCCGCTGACTCGGGTGCAGGAGCGGAGGACCGGCGGGGGGGGGCGACGGTGGCGGCGCGCGGCGGAGGCGGTCCGAAACACGGCAAAATGAGGGAGCGCGGGAGAACGGGAGGAGGCGGCGGCGGCAGCGACAGAAACTCTAAACCGAGCTAAGAGCCGTTCGCAGCAAGCGGTAGCGAAAACGCAAAGTAGTACTTCTACGTGTCGCTTCACCGCCCCCCACCCCCTCTCATACCCCCACCCCTCCCATCATCCCCATCCACCCTCCATCCTCCCGGCGCCGTTAACTTTCGTTGCATGCAGTCTGCCAGTGTTGCCAGATTAGGCGTTTTCCCCCTAAATTGAATAAATAAATAAAAATAAATAAATGTCTTTATTGGTGGCGAGGCTCAGGCCATTTAGCCTACTCTTCCGCCTGACCACTTTCAAATATTTTTATTACAATTTATTTTATGATAAAAAGGAGATCATTCAATGAGAAATAGGGGGTTTAGAGTTTTTTTGGTCTTTAGGTGTAATTTATTTGGGAGTTTTCTTGGGGGGAGATCATTGAGTTGTTAAAATGTTAATTTTATGTTATACTGTGAAGAGATTTTATATTGTGAAATCATTACACTCGCCAATGATGAGAACTCAACTTGGTTTTAAAATTTTGGGAAGTAAGGGTACACTGGTCAGATGGGGGTAAGTAAAATGCGGACCGACTACCTATTACTATTGTTTCAATTTGACAGTAACTGACAAGATAACTATAAAATATAAATATCATCATATACAATTACTAATATTTTTCGTATTTCTTTCCTTTTCATACCCCCCCATACATTTCAAACATGAAATAATAATTTTTTTGAATTTGGGAAAAATTTTTTTGTCGTTTTGGGGGTTTTCACATCGCTATCTAGGGGGAATTGCATAAGACTACCTGGCAACATTGCAGTCTACGCGGCAGCAGGTACGTCGTGCGGGGTCGAAGGTCGTCGTCGCTCGTCGAAAGCGCTCGCGTTGTGCAACGCGTAAATCCGACCGACGAGTGCAACAAAAGACGGTCGGGCCGCCGCTTTCACGTCGCTTTATGGAGTCGTTTTGTTTTTAAGAGCGGCGGCGGCGGCGACTCCCGCGGGGGCGTCGTGGACGAGCGGTTCCGAAAGAAGCGCCGCCAGAGCGCGTGTAGTTAAACCGGCCCGGTCATTCAGGTCGGGTCGCGTACGTTTGAGCTATGGAGGAAGGCGGCCTTTACGTACGGATTAGAACGAAGATTATAAGCGTTCGTTTCGGTGACGAATTTGAAGCACTGCTCTGTTTCGGACGGTTTTGACTGTAACACGTGAGTTAAATCTTTATGAAAGGTGCTTTTCAGTGCGCGCGTTTAATTTTGAGGCATTGCGTGTTCACTTTGTAGCTCGAGTTGCCATTCGATGCAAATCATAAAAGCTGTCGTTACGATTGTTGAAGTATTGTAATTTCCTTTTGCAAATGGGAAAGAAGCATTACTACTATCGTGAATTTACAATTCTGTAGTATCTCATGCGACTTTGTTCAAAATTTAAAATTAAAATATGTTACTTTAAAATGAAGTTTAACTATTGTTTCTATTGTTCACCAAAATGTGGATATAGTTCTTGATTACTTTTAATACACGAGTAATATTTTACTAACAATTATACGTATCATCACACTTTTTTTATTCTTTTCAACGTCTCCATTTTTTCCTTTGCGTTTTGTTTTACCTTTCTTATAAATGAGAATTGGTAACTTATTAGTTTCTTTCTACCCCAATAAATAATAAAAACGCAATTAAGAAACAGTAGTCTTCCTCTCCCAGCTCCTTCTGATACTACTTTAATGGACCAAAGTGTGAAGGTTGCATACTGAATATAGCCGCTGTGTATCCACTGGTTTTGGAATGACATTCGACAAGGAATCTCAGAATAAAGTCAGAAACTTTAAGAACATGTAGTGAAACTAATATGATCACGCTTTATCAACGAATGTGTAGTGGAAAAGCACTGCAGGATTAATATGAAATTTCCTATCAAATATTAATTGAAAAAAGATATCCTAGCATTTCGTTCGTCCTTCATCGTAACAAAAAAGAGATCTTCGTCCAGAACATTTCTATAGTCACTGGGTAAAAGTTCTTAAGTCAAAAATCGTAGTTTGGAGAAAACAACACATTATTGAGCCAAAGCTTTTTCCTATGATCAACGCAATTTCCCAACGCTTTTTTCTCGTTAAGGAGGCAACATTTGAATTTAGTCGTTTTACTAAAATAAAATATAGATGCTTAACTTGTATACTTTGATTTTTCTTTCTTGGCGCACGGGGGTGTGTCAATAAAACGGAATATCTAACGGTATTTCGCGTCGTTCTCCGTTATGCCGCCAGGAGTCGCATGATTGCCAGCACTGCTCGATACAGTCGCGATCATGCGACTTCTAGCGGCACAACGGAGAACGACGTGAAATACCGTGGGATATTCCATTTTATTGCCACACCCCCGTGCTCCAAGAAAGAAAAACCGAAGTATAGTTTCAGTACTTCACCCAAATTCGCCAAAAAATTAACATCAGAACTTGTACCCCGTGACCACAGATTTGTTCTGAGACGTAGTGTTGTGTAGCCGCCCAGGAACAGGGGCCCGGAAGAGCAGCTCGTGCGCGCGGTGAGGGGGAGGGGGGGCTGCGAGGTCCGGAGCCCGGAGGCGGTCGCTGATCAGCGCGGCAATCTTCGGTAACGACCTCCGCGCACTGCGTGTTGCTCATATCTTGGGGCGCGCTGTACTCCATAAGCAATCCGATTACCAGGATTAGAGGAGGCGGTGCGCGGCGACGCGGAGGGGGTGGAGTAGAAATGGAGGGGGCCTTGGAGAAGAGGGAGACGCCCCGTTGCCCGCGCCGCCGCCGCCGGCAACAATGACACGAAGAGCCAGGAAGGCGAGCGCCAGAGCCAGAGGCTGGGGGGTGCAAGAGAGAGAGATGGAGAGAAATGGAAGAGCGTCGAGGTAGAGAAGGAAGGAGAGAGAGAGAGGAGAAATAGTCATAGAGCAGCGAGAATTCCCACAGTGGGCAAGGACTTCGGATTCTGAGTTTCTTAGTGCTTATCTGTAATTAACAATGTTTTGATTTAAATGGTATCAAGTGTTCACATTCCGTGAGATTTGTTTCTTTTAAACTAGTCTCTAAAACACGAAAAGATTTGTAACTGATTAAAATAACCTGAAATGGATTTTTGAGTATATTCTTATTGTATAATAAATTGTAAAAATACACATAATCATACGTATTACACAAACACGCATGTGCAATAAACATATATAACAAATAAACCAGTAACGTAAAATATGATAAAATTAATAGCATTGAATTAAAGAAAATCTCGAAAATTCAGTTAGTATGGCACAATAAGAAATCTCCCTGCTTCAGTTTACATAACGTTGATAAAAATTATATTTTGTGGAGTATTATTTGTTTCATCATCAAGGAAACTGATACATTTTGTGCAATCATAATTACATATTGTTACGGAATAGACTATTTCGTGCAATTCCATAACTTTAATTTGCACCACATGTTGGATGCCGCTGCTTACTGTGCGCTGGAGGCAGGTGAAGTGCGAGGTGGCCGCGGGGGCTTTGGATGCCCTCCGAAGTGGCGCTGCCGTCGAAGGGGCGCCAGAGATGCAGCGGGCTCGCAGGCGCTGAGCGCGTTATGGCAAGAGGGCAGGGGGTCTGGGGGGGTTAGACAGCTGAATGTGGGTGGACGCTGATTTGGCGGGGCGGGTGAACGTTGTTGGAAATGGCCCCAAGTCCAGCAAGCATCCGACGCCGTGGAGTAGCTCCCCGCGCTGTTGCAAGGGAACGCGGTAGCAGAATTTCTGGTGTTTAGGGCGCTGGAGATGGGGAAATTGCCTGCTAGCGTTTACGTTGTGGATGTGGATACACGAGACAGTTTGGAGAGAACCGGAAACCCAGATGTCCCCGTCTTGAAATATCAAAGTTTCCCAAAAATCGTTCAATTAAATGTAAAATTGATTGAAATTTAAAACAATGTATTCATAATGTTTGTATCATTAAAATTAACATGAAATTCTTATTTCATAATTTGCAAATATTGCCAAAATATTTTTATAATTTCATTATTTGTTAATTAATTAACAATTAATTAATAAAGAATTTGGTACGAAAAAGTTCATTAATAAAAACTTTTGTTCAAAAATGTTCACTAATATTTCGTGAAATGGATGATTTATTAATTAAGTTTCTTTTGTGACTGCTTATTCAAAGAGTTTATAATATCCTATTACTTTATTAAAAATTACAAATTTTTGTGGTTTGACATTAGGCCCAGTCATCGCATTCTAGGGTCAGGAGTTTCTATCCAGAGTCCACTTGCTTTGAAGGATGTCACATCTCTTTCCATTCATAGAATGATAAATAGTATTGTAATTAAACAAAAAGACATGTTATTGTGTTCGCACGTCCCTAGATATCACGTTTCCATGTCTTGTGAAAAACCTTCATGTCGTACACTCCCGATCTAAGAACCCTGAGCTTCTCGCTATATGTCCACTACTTGAACCCACTGCACTGCCTGGATCAGCCCAAGTACGAAGCTATGTGGACACTACGCAAGTGGGGGCGGACCATCAAGAGCTTTGCGGAGCTCCGGCGGGGCACGGCGGGTGGCGAGGAGGGAGGCGGGGTGGGGCGGGGCGAGGCGGGGGAGGGTACGCTTTCGGAAGGGCGCGACCTCAGGAACAACCGTTGGAGGGAACGAGGCCGGAGGGGGAGGGCGAAGGAGAGGAAGGAAACGACAAGGAGATCGCACGAACCAGGGAGGGTCCAATAGCGAGAAGCTAAACGATGATGAGAGCACGAAAGCCGAATGATTCGGGGGGGTAGTAGGATCGAGCGTAAAAAGAAATGATCTCTTAGATATCTTATGGTCCAATATTCTCAGACGAAGCGATAATAAAATCAATGGCTGTTTCGCATTCACATAAGATTATCTCATTTTGTTGTTTCTGCTTTATATGAATGTAGAGATATAACACGACACATAACGGAATACAAAAAAAAACTCCTCTCGAACGCAACCGTTGAGTAAACGATAGGAGAGATATAACCGGACAGAAATGGAACATAAAATATGTCACAGGCACTGGGACGATACGGGCGGGCAGCAGCCGGCGAACGGGGCGGGGAGAATAACAAGAAAAGCAGCAGCAAGAAAGGGAAGGGACGGGACGGGACGGCCTCGCCCCATCCGAGCAACGAGAGTGGCCGGCCAACACGCCCGTTGGGGATACACGACGACCGGACGACGAGACGTCTCGAGACACGAGCCGCACCGCGCCGCGCCGCGGAGCCCGAGTGGACGGAACAAAAGACGCGCGACCGGCGCAGGCGCTGACCTCGCGACGGACAGGCGACGGCGACCGCCTCCGCAGGCCAGTGCGAGTGACGAGTGTGCTTTTGCTTTCTGGCTACGGAGCAGAGAGAAATTTATGTAATGCTGCGAGAAAAAAACGGCGAATTCGGGAGAAAAACTCTTATTACAGGGTCTTGGTAACGAAATAGTGGATAAATCTAGTTGCTAAATTTAGAATAAAAATACCCTTACATGTGGTGCATCCAGAATTCATGTTTTGCGGGTTCTTGAAACTCGAATGACGGCCAAACGTCTGTCCGTCCGTCCATTCGCCCGTCCGTCTGTAGGTCAACGTTATCGGCTGAACCGTTCAAACGATTTTCTGCCAAATTGATATTCCCCAATCGAACTGGCTGATGTCGCGGACCCTTGAATTTGAAACCAGAATTTTAATTTTGGAGGATAATTTACATAAAGCCCCTGGGACACTTTCCAAATTTCAAAAAAATGTATCTATCGCTTTTTATTAAGTTTTGCCATTGGGTAGTGTGAATGGCGTTTAAGAGAATAATGGAGGTATAATTTCCGTTAAAGTTCTCTTATTTTTCGAAAATTACAAAAATTCAAAAATTTTTCAGCGACTTCCTACAACTACAATTATAAAAATAGATTTTTTCCTTAATGAAAAATGTTCCTTAAAGGTAGGTTTTGATGTAAGGTTATGTACAATTTTTCGAAATTTTGAGTACTTTTCGCGTAATTCTGCGTGAAAATACTGGCATGAAAATAGTGCTGTTTCAGCCCCACTAGTTTTCGTAACTCTGTACTGCCATATCGACTTAACATAACCCAGCGCAGGTACGGAGGCGTATCTTAACGGCTGCCGTGCGTTAAGAACAATCGACATAAGTAATCAGTGGATGCAAGCGGCGACGGTGGCAAGGCTATACGAGGCCTCGGCGTGGAAAAGCAACATTGAAATGCCTGGGTGAATTGTTGGGAAAATGAATTGTTGGGGAAATTAACGTGTAATATGTTAGTTTACGTACCAAAAGAGTTATTCCTAGAAGAGTTGTTCCTGTTAATTTTTATGTGCCAAGTTTATTTAATCATGCAATAACTTGTGGGTTGTAACAATCTGAACTAACTGCCACACATTCTGTTTTCTCCTATTCAAACTTGTGAGATCTGAGAAGGATCTCCGCTTTTTGTTCTTATTCTTAACTCAAAAATGTAACAGATTATCCGATAATCATAATGCTTTCGTCGTCATTATTCCTGGACAATTATTCTACACATGAACGAAACATGAAACTGATGTATTAAAGTAATAGGGTAACAACTCCATTTAATTTTATGAAACAATTTTGAATTTTATAAAGGAGTTATGTAATTACGTACGTTAGATAACGAAGAGCGAATGTCTAGAAAATGAATGTGATACGCCTAACAATCTTTGGGTTTGTTTGAAAGAAATTTTGGAAGTTGGGAGCAGACGTGTGGAAGCTTAGAGAAGACTTCGAAGAGAAGGTGGCAACGTCGGCGGAAAAATGGCTGTGCGGTCAGAGCGGCGCGCGGGGGCGTGTGAGGGGGGGGGAGCGGAGAGAGCAGCCGCGGCTTCGGAAGCGCCCCCTGCTCGCCTCCCCTCCATCAATGTTGATGGCTCCCATCAGACGCGGCGAGACGGGGACCTGGCGGAGAGGCGCAGGAAGTGGCTATTCAAAAATCTCATCACAAAGTCACGGGGACGCGCGCGCCCTCACAGGCTGCTGGGGCCCCCGCCGCCCTCGACGCCGTCCCCGGCGCACCCGACCCATCGCCGGCCCCTGCCCCTGCTGCCGCCCCCGCTCCCAGCCCCGCCGACCTTGCCCTCGACACCGCCGACCTCGCCTCCTCCCCGCCGACCCCGCCCACACCACACCCGTTCCTCCCTCCGCCGCCACCCCGCCAACTCCCCACCTCCCGTCACTCCCATTTCCCCGCCTCCCTCCCCCTGCCATCCCTCGCTGTCCCCCACTGTCCCTCGTCATCCTCCGGCGTCACCCGCGGTTCCCAGCCGTCCCATGCCCTCCCCAGCAGTCCCACGCCGTCACCAGCCGTCCCCCGACACGCCCACCCCGCCTGCCGTCCCTGCCACCCCCGCCGTCCCCGCCACCTCGCCATCTCCGCCACCCCGCCGTCCCCGTTACCCCCACCGTACCCGCCACGCCCGCCGTCCCCGCCGACCGCCTGTCCTGCTGCCTCTGCCGTCCACGGCGCCCCCATCTCCCGCGTCTCACCCTGTCTCACCCCGCTTCTCCCCGCCTCCCGCCGCTTGCCTCCTCTTCCCTCCGTCAGCACTTCTGCCCTCGTCGTCCATGACACCCACGCCGTTCACGAGCCCTCGCCGCTCTTACTGAACTTTGCAACCAGAGCCTTCACAGCCGACCCCCGCCACTCCCCTCCGCTTCCCTCGCCACTCCACTTACCGCAGTTCTTCGCCCCTTCCGTCGTCTCCTTCCCTGCCGTTCCAACCGACTCCGCCATCCCCGTCCCCCATTGCAGCTGCGCACCTCGCCAACCCCCGCCCCACGACCACCGGTCAGCCTTTCCACAGATCCCATTGTCCTGCTACCCCGCGCAGTTCCCGCAACCCCTGTCCGCCCCCACTCACACAAACCCCGCTGTCCGTGCCTCCTACGCCGCCAGGACACCGTCGTCACCGCATTTCTACCGATGTCCCTGCCGTCACCACCCTCGCCCCCCCCTGCTCCAAAGGACTTCGGGGCTTCCGCGTATCTTGCCTTCCCCCGCCTCAGCAACCCACCGAGCTCACATCTTTGCCATCGCTATCATACACCCCTGCACTTAGTACCTTATCTCTGTTTCCTCGTCTACACCGCCACCTCATCGCCTCTTCCACCATCGATGCCCTCGCGCTCTCTGGAAGCATAACTTCCCAGTCACCGGTCGCTCTCTCCCTCTCCCTCTCTCTCTCGCTCTCCCTCTCTTGCTCCGCCCGCACGACAGCGCTGGTCCCTCGACGCCGCCACGGCCGTCAACGCCAGCGATGCTCTCTGGCAGACCCAGTTCGCGACTGCGACCTCGGCGATGCTCGTCTCACATTACGTAGCTGCCTACTCTGCCCAAACACTTTTCAGCTGGAACCTTTCTCGCTGTTTTTGACAGAACATATTTTTATTCGAAATGTCAAATAAACTTATGTTTTGCATTTACATTGTATCCCCATTTTCCGCTCCGTGTTTCTATTCAATTTAAAGCAAATTGTTCTCAACAACCCCGTTTGTGTAGGTCACAATGAGTTGTTACCATTGTTTTTGCGAGAAAACGTTTTTAGAACATAGCGGTGGCCAACAGATTTCTTGTCAGTAGTAAGAGATGAAAACGGCATACCGAAGTCCGCAGCTGTAACGCATTTTATTATATTATTGTTCTGTATCTTTTTTATTGACATTCAAAAGTTCAAATAATAGTTATCGATTTTCGTTTGATCATATGTGGGTTTGAATTACGAGATAACCATCACCAGTGTTATTTCCAATGTCGTATGACAGTTTTGAGTGTTGTAAATTAATGTTGATGTATGTTGTTGCTCAGGAATTCTGACAGCTTTAGTTGCCATTGCACTTACGTTTTCTGCTCACCAACTCTAAATGAGCGGCTGTATAAACTAAATGCGTGGTGTGTTAGTGACTACAGTGCGATTTTTCTAACTCTGCCCCTTGAGCCTCAATGGCCACAGTGGAATATCACACGGCATTTCGCGTCTTTCTCCCTTGTACCGCTAGAAGTCGCATGATCGCAAGCACTGCTTGGTGCGGCGCGACTGGGAACGTGCGGTGGTCTCGCGGCACGACTGGGAACGTCGCGAAATACCGTGTCATATTCCATCGCGAATACGGGGCTTGAGGGGCAAAGTTAGAAAAATCGCAGTATATGTCGATACCTGCAGCCGCCTCCCCGCGCTCCCCGAACGACCGCTGGCGCGCTCTATCGCCCTTTAAGGCGCGACCAACTAAATCACGCGCTCACACGCGCCGCCCGCGCAGCTCCCCTTCCTTCCCCTCCACTTCCCCCTCGCCCCTGCCTATGCTTTCACCGCAACCTGCGCTTACGTCTTCGTCTTCGACTCAGCTCTTATCTCCACCTCCGCCTCTACGTCGCTGCTGCCTCCAATTCCTTCTCTGCTTTCGTCACCACACGTGCTTATATCGTCGTATACATCTCTTCCTTCACCACTAGCTCCGTATCCATCTCAGACTTTATTCTCTGCTACCACTCACGCTTACATTTACATTTGTTTCCACAGCTATTTCTGCCTGCACTTCAACTTGTATTACTACCTCTACTTCTATCTCTTCTGTTCCACTACTTCAACCTGTACTCTACCTTCATCTCTACCTCCATCTCTACTCCCATTCCTACCTCCACATCCAATTCCATCTCTACCTCCATTTCCATCTCCATCTCCAACTTCCACCTCCACCTCTACTTGCATCTCTACCTCCATCTCTACCTATAGCTATACCTCCACGTGTATATCCAACTTCATCTTCACCATCATAATTTTCGCCTCTGCTTCAATCGCAGTCTCAAAATACCGAATCCTTACCAATTAAATGTTACTTTGTTACTATCAATGTATTAGTTTATCGTATAACGAATAACGTTTGATGTAAATATCATCTCCACATAAATGTTAAATCCCCAGCACTTCCAAAAGAATATAAAATATCATGTTCTAGTAGTCCAAACGATGCTCAAGGGAAGTGTTGGCTCGAAGATCAGAAGCCAATCCGACCCTGGAAGAGCTGGGAATCAGATCCGCCGCACATCATCCACGTCGCCGGGCAGGGCGCCCGGAGCGGAGCGGGGCGGGGACGGGGTAATCCAATTGAATCAATCATGAGGCTTCGGGCGGCGATCGCCCGCCTTGGCGGCTGCCAGGCGGACGAGCGGCCTTCAATTAGACCGCTCACGACCCCCAGGAAGTGGGCGGCGGACAGTGCAAAAAACACGACCACTTGCAACCAAAAAAAAAGACGGGTGAAAAAAGTAGAAATGGTGGAGTGTGAGGAATGCGAGAACTGGCCAGGGAAACAAAAAGAAAAGCCAGTAAAAGTAGCATGCATCCTTGTATAATACTATGACTACCAGGAGTAGGAATAGTCACAATATATTTAATATGTAATGAAAACAATAGTTTGTGTTCAAATATGATGAAATATTATTTCCTCATAAAAAAATAGCTATTTTTCCGCTTTCTTCGAACAGCACACACAGCTTTGTTTGTATCTTTGTAGCTTTGTTGTTTTTCACCAATTATTGATTGATCCTCTGCTAGAATCTTGAATAGAAGAATAGATGTAAAGCAACGTACACGCGTATGGATTAAAATGGAGAGATCGGAAGGAAAAACGAACAATGCTAATTTGTTTGTCGTCTGAGCCAAATGTTTCTATTTTTCTTCTTTCTTATGAGCTATCCAAGAGTTCCTATATGTTTCGGTTAAGTTTAATATGGTTTACTAGCCTCAGAGTGGGTTCCAGTAAAAAATGTACATATATCAGATGTATGGAGATAAAACGTATTATAATTAAATCAAGATTCAGGGTAACAATGAAGCAGACCGTGACAGAAATTGTTTGTGTAGATGAAAATGCTGGTAACTGAAACCGTATGTAATGGTAACTGTATCGTATGCCCACTTGAAGAGATAATACCTTTCAATGATGTGTAAGGAATTGGGAAAGAAATACGAAATACTCGTCGTATTAGTACCGCACACATTTACCATTCTGTACTCGTTCTGGTTTTGGAGTCTTGGTCCGGCTCACCTTACCCCATTTCATTTACCTGCTGTCTTGGTTCTTCACAACATTCCTCTTCTTTTGCCCTTCGATCTGCCTGACTCTGACCTTTTCATGAACCGCTCTCATCCTTTACCTTAACCTTTTCTTCACTTCGTTCGTCCCCGCGAGCATCGTATTTGGCGGAATTGTATTTCCTCTGCGGGCGGGGAATCAGGCGGATGTTGTGGTTCGAGGGGGCGAACGTTACCGCAGACACTTCCAGAAGGTGAAACTTCATAATGGTTCAATATTTTGGGATTTGGTCCTTCTGCGACGTGACATTTCTCATAGGTCACTAAAGTCCTTCTATATTTGGTGTTCCAAAACTGAAAGAGTCGATAGCAATACGTTCTGTTACTAGATATTTGTTGTTACTCTGTTATAAGTTCCTCTGACTGCCTATACTACATGGTCAGCATACTATGTCAGTACCGCCGGGTATGCGAACAGACAGTCCTTTAGAAGGAAAAGATTCGAAATCGAAAAAATCATGAGTGAACAAACAGGCAACGAAAAACATTTATAAAGAATATGCTCTTATTAAGAATTGTGAGGTAAGACAACTGTTTTTTATTGAGTTTTTATATATTTTTACTTATTGATATAAAATATAATTAAAAAAACTTTGTGTAACGTATCTCGTGCAAGTACGTTAGAAAAATAAGACATAAATACAAAATAACATATACCAGAAGTATAATAATAATAATAATAATAATAATAATAATATAATACTATTAATATTATAATTAGCTTTTATTTAATACGGTGCCAGGAAAGAAAATTCTTGTTTAACACTCCACTACTAATCCTCAAAATCTTGCAATATTGCTATCAGTGTTTCTGCGAGATATTTGATAAAAATTTCATAATATTTCCATTTTTACGTTAGTATTTTTGAGGAATATTGTAAATAACTAGAAGTAAACCTCTTTTTACTTTTTTAATCTCAAAAATTTACAAAATGGCTAGTAAAAATATATTCAAAATTATGTAGATATCTTCTTGTTTCAAAGAAATATTTGTTTTACACAAAAACAAAGACACATTTGTTTTACACAAAATAAGTGGCTATAGGAACTAACTATAAGAAAAATATAAGAAACATTCTGCAATAATAGAATTGAAAATTGTCTAAATAGAAAAACTCTAAAGAACAATAAATTCTTATTTTTATTTTGTGACCTTCCAATCATATTTCGTAATATAATTATTGACTTTTGTTTTATAAATGAAATACAATTTATTACAATACTTTGTGCTAGAATCTGGAATGCATATACTACAATAATCAAAATATAATAAAAGTACCAACTGTTGAAAATAGAAGAATAGATAAACGTGCAATACCTTGCAACTCCCCTGAACAGTAAGATAAATAATAAAGCAACATTTGTACCAAGTACGTACGCAGTATTTTTAATGATACGTCAATGCCAATCATGAAAGATAACGCTGGCCCAGTGTGTTGCGAATCTGCACAAATGAAAAACAAAATACACCGCTCGGAACAAATGTGTATTGCGTTCGATTCCATAGTAGTGAAGGAATAACTAGCAGTGTTTGAATCACGAATGTTCGTGTTGTTTGCGCACACGCAGCGTGGAAAACAGCGGCGCCCTTTACATTTGCATAAAATCAATTTAAAATATCGGCTGTCGAGCGTCGGTGGGCGGGGAGAGCAGTTCAGAACTTGTAAAGAGACGTCGAAGCTTTTTTTTCTCCCCATCTATTGCCACGGACTTGCAAAACGTTTGCGATTTACATGACATCAGCTTAAAGCAGCTAATATCTGAGGAACCAAGTTGTCGAAGACGAAACTTTTAAATTTCACCTTTGGAAGACTCGGTAAAAGTTAGCGAAAAGTTGTCTGGAAACGTGTGTTAGAGGACAATGGGGATGTTTCACTTTCTCGCATGAAAAGGAAAGGTTCTTCACAAATAAATATTGTTTTTATGAATTGCCTAAAAAATAAAACTTCTATAATTAAAATATTATTTTCAGTTTCAAAAGTTTTTAGAGAATCTCTAACACAAGACAACCTTAAGTTTTAAAAAGAGCTTGTTCAAATTACGCTGTCAGTAGTATTAATCATATACGAGCACTCGTATGTTTAACGTTACAATCTGCAATCCGCTAATATTGAAGTCCTTTTCAAACCAATATCATATAATAATTGCAGTAATTATTTATCATTTTTTCTCTCATATGTTTCGAAATATCAGACTATAAGCACGTGGCATTACGAGTAGCATAAATTTTCGTTCAGAAAAATTAAACGAAATCCAATCATTGACGAAAAAATCCCTTTATTAAATTCCATTATTTACATTTATAATCGACTTTTTATTGCTGGCTCTTCACAAATTAAATATTTTGTTAATGTTGTATTTTAATTGATTTAGTGTTGGGGAGAAAATTAAAAATGCATAATTAATTCATGAATTCTAAGAATTTGCTTTGAAATAAGGGAAAAATACTCAGAGCCATAGAGTTACTATTATACTGAGCTTACACTGAACGATCGAATTCTTAACAATAAAATATTTAAATACATTGTATAGTATCTATTTGTGATACAAGGCTTAGCAAACTCGAAGTATGAAAAGAAATCTGACGTTACCTATAATAGATCTATGTAGAGTCCTTTCACTGAGCGAAACGAATGGATTTCGCGGAAAGAGAGGAACTGGTCGGGCAGCACTGGGCTGAAGGCACTGGATTAAACCTGATGCACTCGACTGGTTAGGACCGAATTGAAGTTCACAGTATGGAACTGAGTTGCCTTGATCGTGACTAGTTTGTTCTGAACGGACTAAGTCCGCACGACAGACCGGAAGCGGGTTGCATTAGGACTCAACACAGGATAGGACACGCGAAGATCAAAACAGAGCTTCTAGGCAAGTAATGGGAATGAGATGGGTGTGGCAGGATTCTATTAACGAGGCGAAGGATGAGGCGGAGCGGGGCAGAGCGGGGGGAAGAACTGAGTCCTGATCGGCAGGCAGAGCGGAGTGGCAAAGCGGAGCAGAGCGAAGTAGAGCGGGGAAGAGCGTGGTACAGGGAGGAGCAACGAGATACAATGAGGCAGAGCGGGGCAGAACGAGATAGAGAAAAGTAGAGAGGGGCAGAGCGAGGCAGAGAGGGGCAGAGCGAGGTAGAGCGGGATAGAGCGACGTAGTGAGGGGCGGAGCGAGGTAGAGTAGGGCAGAGCGACGTAGAGAGGAGCAAAGAGAGGCAGAGAGCAGAAAATAGCAGAGAAGAGCGGGGGAGGCAGGAGCGGAGAAGAGCAGAAGAGAGCGGAAAAGAGAAGTAGAGGGAGAAGAAGAGCAGGAGAGAGCAGAGAAGAGCAGGAAAGTGCGGAGAAGAGCAGGAAAGTGCGGAGAAGAGCAGGAAAGAGCGGAGAAGAGCAGTAGAGAGCAGAGAAGAACAGGAGATAGCGGAGAAGAGCAGGAGAGAGTGGAAAAGAGCGGGAGAGCGCAGAGAAGAGCGGGAGAGAGCGGAAAAGAACAGCAGAGAGCGGAGAAGAGCAGGAGAGAGTCGAAAAGAGCGGGAGAGGGCGGAGGAGAGAGGGAGAGGGCGGAGAAAAGCGGGAGAGAGTGTGGGAGAGCGGAGAAGAGCAGAAAAGTGCGATGACAAGCACGAAAAAGATGGCGGAACAGCACGGGCGGGTCGGGGTGGAGCCGGCCCGCGTCGACGGCGTGGGCGGGGCGCAGGCGGGGCAGGGCGTGGGCGAGGCGGCGAGGGCGATGCATCTGGGCACGCGACGCATGACGAACGGGCGACGGCGCGTCGTCGGCCGCCGCCATCGCCGGACGCCATCTGGCAAACAGCAGCGCAGCAGCGCCAGCCCGCCTCGCGACGCGACATTAACTTGGCCATCGCCCGACGACGACGCCCGCCGCCAGGGGAGCGCTGCCGAGCGATAGGCACGGGGAGGCCCTGAGGCAGCGGTCGCTCACCTGCATGGTATCTCACGCCAGTGGGAGGGGCAGCGATCGGCCCCAGCAACTCCCGCGTATTTATTATATATTTTTTATCTGTGGTCTAGGCTCGCGGGCCCGTATGTCGAAATGCCGGCGCGCAGCTGTCTATTCCATTAATCGCGTTTGATACGCGCGTGGACACAATGGTTGTGATGAAAACGCTGTAAAATGGTAGGAGGAAATGCACGATGTACAGAAAAAAAATGAAATGTCCTTGATAAATACGTCAAATACGTTTAAGTATAGTGATGAGAAATTTGGTTTAATCAGCTTACTAACATTTACGAGGAGTTGTAATTCGATTGTTGACTTTACACTAATTTTCTTAAAATATTGGTTCTTTTCTCTGTAAACGTAATTTCTTTTTCGTCCATTGTCGCCATCATCCCCACTTATTTACATCAAAGTGTTTTTGCAACAATCGCCATACTATTTTATATCAAAATTATTATTTTTATTCTACTCTTGGATACAAATCATGTCAGTCTTATTCTCGCAATTGCGTTTTAATAATGTCTGTATCCTCAACCTCCTTTTTTATTCAAATATACCACATTCCCACTTAGTTTTCCATAATGTCACTGTAACTTCTGAATTAATTCTTTTCTCAATGAAGTAAGTTCGCTTTCGCCCATTAGTTCAATGCCATTTCTAATTTACATCAAGCTTACGGTCAGGGGAGCTTATGAACACTCATGACGTTGCTGGATCGTTCTAATGAGCAGGCTACATGCTACCCTTATTACCATCTAGATTCAAGTTCTGTGTTCTGTTCTTGAAGCAATTATTCTTTTCGATTTATCTATGCAGATTCTTCATTTTGTTCTGTACTGTATTGTCCCGACATAACATGACAATTAGTTGACTATCATTTAAACGTTGCCAATTTCCCTTAACTATTAATATATTGTAAAAAGTTAATTTTCTCTCGAGTTGTTTGCAAATTAGATTGATTGATTGATCGATAGATGCTTCTGAGGACGTCAGCTGCTATGGTCATTAGTTCCGTTAGTTTAGTGAATGTGTTATCTTTCAGTTAGCGTAGAAAATCTGCAATCATCAGGACTCGACCTCTGGGATCTCCCAGTCTGCGCCACTGCAGTAAGTGCAAGCAGGGGTGGATCCAGTCGATTATTTTGGAGGGGGCAATCATAGATTTTCGTTAAATAATAAATATTTGTTATTATTTAACCAAAATCTATGATTTATATGATACTTTAAAATAATTTTTATAAATAATTACATAATTCTAACATAAATATTTAAATCAATTTTGCAAAAAAAATAAGGTGATAAAGAATACGATAGGCCTTTTGGGAGGGGAGTTAACCCCCATGACGAATCCCTATGACCCACATTACCCCTCGATCCACCAGTGGTGGCAATGGTGGCTCTGAACAAAACTCTGCCGGCAGCAAACTCGAGAGAAGACTATTTTGGCAGAAACAGTATTTCTGCTTCGCATTCGTTTTTGTGAAACCTCTTGTTACGCCCGGCGCGTATTTACTCTAGCGGCGAACCAGCGCTCGGCGTATCTCGGCCCCGCATCGACGCCCGCCCAGAGCTTTTACGGGCTGGGCCGAGAATGCAACCCGCAGGACAGCGGTGCCCTGTGGGCGGTATATCCCGTTGCGACCGCCGAGCACGCCACCGTCGCCCCGCCCCGCCCACCTTTCAGGCGGTCACGTGAGTGCCCTGTAATCTTTCAATTTGCGGTTTATGTCCTGGTGACGTGTTTTCTTTGCGGTCTCCGGGGCATTTAAGTCGCGCTGTGAGTTGTGAATGTCCAATAAAGGTAACTAGTTTATCGGCGGAAACGAGATTGCCGCTCTGCAAACATGAGGTCTTAAACGTAAAATGTTGATGTTACTGTATTTGCAGATAAATTGAAAAGAACGAAATTACTGTTTTTAGAGGTGGTATCTTGAAACAAGTAATCACTCAGAATTAACATACTCGTATAAAAACTTGTCTGTTGTCCACTATCGTGCTTCATTTGTTACGTTTGACTCCGCTTTGAATATTAATGCAGTTATTAGCAAATAAATGAAATTAATCACTTGTTGCACTTGTTTTTTAAACACTGTTCGCAAAATATAAAAACATTCTAGTAAATATAAAATAAAACTTCCGTGACTGAAACTGGCAGAATCGCGTCATGTGCCGAAACAGGTCTTGACGAATTTCATTTTTCTACTTTGCCTGGGTTTACCACAAGAATATTAAAAACATAAAGGGTGTAAAGGTTTTATATAATGTTGTAAAAAGTACATAAAAATATAAAACCTTTGTTCGTTTTGAATTTCGTTCACATGCACTTATCTTCTGAAGAACACCCTGTGGAAATAATGTTTTGTGGACCACAACGAATTGTTACAGAAGTTACCATATGCGAGTCTTAAAATGAAAGGAAACAACATCAAACGCCCTCCAGGACTATCTTCAATACTCATGGAACATTACTCCTTGAATGCAGTCATCTCCATGTTTTTCCCCCTTTCTTTCTTTCATTCGCGCAGCCCGCGTCCCGTTTCCCCTCCAGCCCGCAAGTGGCTAAACAACGAAGCAACAACGACCTCCATTTAGACACTCGCTTTTAAGCGAACAAAACGACCCAACTAAGTGGCGGATACACCCTACTTAAGCAAACTTCGGCCTCCCACCCGCTCGTTCCAAGCGGAACACACCCAACCTCCCCCCCCCCCAGGCCGCAACAGATCTCCCTCTCTCCCCGTTATGATTTATTCCGCTTATAACTTCCCGTACGTTATAAAAATGCATGGGTTCACCGGGGGGGAGCGAGCTAAGATACTCCCGCAGATAGAATTCGCGTGCTAAGTGGCGAAAACGGAAAAAGAAAGAACGGACGCGGAAGTTTCACTCAATAGAGGGCGCTGTCGATCGGAGATTTCGGGCGTCGGCGAACGGCGCGCCATCACGCGACCGCCGGCGATATCTCGACGTGCGCCCGTCCGCCATGTTGGAGTGGGCGGCCCTCTTCTTCGCAGATAGCCGCGCCGACGTGAAATATGCATTTGAGGGGCCGCCCGCCCGCCGCCCGCCGTGTGTAATGTTGTGAATACAGGCCGGACCTGAATTTCCTCCGACAAACTTTAGAAGGTTTTTTTTTGTTGTTAGTTAAGGTCGCATCAACTACTATGTCATTAGCAACTACTATTGGATGTAAAGTTATGGTATGAGGATGAAACGATATGGTGATGATATGGGGTGGAAGGACGAACACATGCAACCATGCCCGAGGAGAGACTCAAACTCGCGACCCCACGGTCCAAGATCATTACGGCACTACTGCATTAGCAATCTCGGCCACGGGGCCAACTTTTAGGCTTGTCCCTAAAGGGAAAACGGTGAAGAAATGTCACATATCCTTTGTGCCGTGAAAAGTGACACATTGAAATTTGTTATTTTTTAAGAAGTGTTTTTAAATACTAGATTTTACTAGTAAATAATTTATAAAGACAGTTCACAAGACACCTGGAAAATAGGGTAAAACCATTTGTCATTGACATATAAACGGCTTCGCTTAGAATGAAGTGACATTTTTTAAAATTGATAATTTGTTTTGTACTATATGGATATGTTATAAATGTGCAAAAACGTAATTTACAAACACATTATTATTTCTTAAATTTGTTCATAGAATTGTCACCCTGACAATTGCAATATATTCAACATGTCAACAAATTTCTGGCATAATTGCATCTCCAGTAAGTTGACAGAATGGTGACAATTACATATTATTTCTCTTTCGGTACGTTAATTTTACGCTTTAGATCACCCTGCTTCAAATGTACTACTCTGCGGCAAGCAGAATGGTCAGTTTCCCGTGCCACAGTTTTATCCTGCAAATTATTAGAATGTTCGTTTATAATTAGCTTTTCAAGATAAACCAGTAATGTTGTTTTATATAGTCGTAGAGCTATTTTTGTTTCACTTCCACCAAGAAGTCCCATTCTCACGACTGAAGGTAGGTCTAGGTTCAAGACAAACCGGTAAAGATCTTTTATATAATCGTAGAGCTATTTTTGTTCCACTTCCACCAAGAAGTCCCATCCTCACGATTGAATGAAGCTTTCAGGTTCACCCTGTACATGAAAAAGAACACAATCACGCCACGTAATCAAAGCACTTATGCTGTTCAGTTTAATGCGCGCGGGGGATTTTTTAATTTTAAATAAATACGCCCGGTCGGAAATATGAATGTACTCGGCGAGCAAATATAGGCGGTAACTTGCCTCGTTTCGTTTCAAGTACTTGTGTTTGCGAAGCCATTAAAGCGGAATTGGGGGCTCTTTTTTTTCCCGCGCTCTCTTTCGCTTCATAGACAAATACCAGCTAATTGGCGGAGTTCGTTCGCGTTAGAGCAATACTTGTTAAACAGAGTCGTTTATTTCGGTGCTTTAGAGTTTTAACAAGCGAAATATCAAATACACTTTGTCTTCCTTTGGTTTATGTTTGGATCTTCATTACAAACAACCGTCGGGGGAAAGATGTTTGCGGTAGGCCCCGTTCCTGTACTCTTTGTTTTCCGTTCAGTAAAAGGGAATGGGTGGGGTAAAAAAATGTAATTTAGTTGATTACTGCCATTACAAACTTAAATGCTTGCTTTTAACAAAAACTGGGTGTAAAACCTAACTGTGCATTAGATGTGTCGTTAAACATGCAAACAAAAGAGAAGACACTTGTAGTGTTATAAATGTTTCGTGTGCTAATATTATACGCTGTGTGCTTACAAGTTATAAAACGGTTAACTTTATCAGTTATATAAATTATTTTCGTATCGATATTTCGTAATGAATATTTCCAAAAATTGAATGAAATTCTCTGTCGGACTTTAAAGACCAACATGAACCAATCCATTACTTTATGATGATTAACTTTTTAAATGAAACAATGAATATGGTATTGGTATGAATATGGCAATCAAACGTTCTACTAATAACGTCCTGTGAGGAAAATGGCGTGATGCAGTCCTTCGCAACCGTTGGCACATACGAAATTGGAGAACACTTACAACAAAGCATCTGTTACACGACTTGAGTGTCTGGCCAAAATGGCGTGAAGCAGTCCTTCGCAACCCTTGGAACATACAAAATCGGAGAACACTTACAACAAAACATCTGTTACACGACTTCAGTGTCTGGTCAAAATGGCGTTAAGCAGTCCTTCGCAACCCTTGCAACATACAAAATCGGAGAACACTTACAACAAAACATCTGTTACACGACTTGAGTATCTGGCCAAAATGGCGTAAAGCATTCCTTCGCAACCGTTGGTACAAACGAAATCGAAGACCACTTACAACAAAACATCTGCTACACGACTTCAGTATCTGGCTGAAACGGGATAAAGCGGTCCTTCGCAACCGTTGGTACAAACAAAATCGAAGACCACTTACAATAAAACATCTGTTACACGACTTGAGTGTCTGGCCAAAATGGCGTTAAGCAGTCCTTCGCAACCCTTGGAACACACAAAATCGGAGATCACTTACAACAAAGCATCTGTTCTACGACTTGAGTATCTGGCCAATTTCTCCGAAGTAACGCAACTACTACGTTTCCCGTTTTTCACCCAATTTAGCGCGAAATAAAGAAGTTCGGAAGCTACAAAACGGGGAAAGCGACGCCCAGGGGTGCTGCAAAATCTTCAGAGGAAGGCGGCGCCTGCTCCAAAGTTAATAGAATTATGGACGGCCAGGAGATTGTCCAGGCCGCGCCGCCGTGGCAGCACCGTCGCCGACGCTAAGTGCCGTTCCTCACGCCAGGGCGCGTTAGCGGCGGTGGCCGCGAGGTGTCGCGACGCGAGCAAGTTGGTAATGACTCGGCCAACTCTATAATAACGCAATTATCTTTTAAAAACTTGGAGTACCCGAAGACGGGCTCGCCCGCGCGTTTAAGTAAGGGACTTGCGGTTAAAACATATTGCTCGGAAAACGGTATTATGCGATGTAATTTTGGACCTCGTGCTTTACCGAGAGAGGAGTTTTCTTTCTCGTGAAAGTTGAAGTTGCTTGGAGCTTCTTGCGTTTTGTGAAATATCGTGAGGTGGCGTCACATTGTAGAAAATTCCGATGTTTTAATATTAAAAAGAACTGAGATAAAAGAAGAGGTAAAATTTAAAAGCTGGTTCTAGAAAGTAAAAATTATTTCTCAGGTAATAAAACGTACCCAATTTCTAATCGTAGATGCATTTTTAGCTGTTAGCTATATTCCATATGCCAGAAACGGTTACTAAATGTAATAGATGCTTATTGACAAAGCGTCACGTTCTGTTCTGTCTGTTCCATCTCTTTAATTTTTCGACAACATAAATTCATCTAAAATGTTCCAGGAAAAATGTTTCGTTTTTTTTTTCAGGAACTAACCGTCTGAGCAAGTCAGAAGCCTATTGTCGTAAATAATTATAATCGAGCTATATATTCAGGAGAAAACGATGCTTAAAACAATTCTGTCCAATGGGTAAGAGAAAACGGAAAAAATTGTTCCGACCTCTCGTTCGAAAGAGCAATCCCAATTGCAGTTCCTCACCGGGCAGGTTTTTTGTGTAAAAGCTGCAACCAATTGGAACGCAGATCCACGGAGCACACGGTGCGATAAATCGATCCCAACTCGATTCCGACTCCACTTAATTTCGGCGGAACGCCGGCCGACCGCTCGACCAGACTGCTCTCTTCCCCCTCCCCTCCCTGACCACTCCCCCCCAACACGACTGCCCGGTGGCCGGGGCGGTCCGAAGGCCACGCAGTGATTTAATACGGACATCCAAACACAACGGCCGGATTCCAATTACACCCTAAATGCGCATATCAAAAAATTAAATTGTGACCAGTCGGTCCCCTTCACCCACACCCCTCTCTTTGATTCGCTCCCTCGCCGCGAAATTCGCCCGGAAGTTTATTTGATTCTTCGGGAGCAAGGACGGCTGTCACGCAACGCACACGCGGCGGCGTCCAACGCATCAGGACGCCGGCGTCCACCGCATTCACGGCGGACGCTTTCCAAACACGCACCGGGGTGCGTTCACAAACGTGCGCTCGCAAACGTTCGGGGTACGTTCACAAACGCACGGTCTGCGCGGCTGGCAATAGTCGGAACAGAGCACCGTGAATGTCCATCTCACGAAAACCGAAAAGGGCGGGAACGACTCTTCGTCCGTTCGTTCTTTTTCTACCCCCATTTTTATTTCCTGCGCCGCGATAAAAAAAAACAAGCAGAAAAGAGCAGAATCTCTCTCTCTCTCCGCATTTAACGGGACAATTTTAATGCAATTTCCGTCTTCCTAAATTTGTCCGCGCCAGTCCGTCGCGCTCGAGCCAGATAGTGCCGCTGCAGTGATTGGCTGAGTGCACCAATTGAATCCAATGCGTCGGTCGGCGCCGCCGCCGCCGTCCGGGCGAGTGTGACGTCACCGGAAGTAGCTGCCGGTAGCGGCGGGCGTTGGCGACGGCCGGGGCGGTTCGGGGCGGCGGCGCCGTTAAATGACACGCTAACCTAGTGTTGCGAGCGAATGCGCGCTGTAACAATGGGCAGGCGGTGCGTAATTGGCTGTTTGGCGGCGCCTGGTCAAATTAGGAAGCTTTCCATTGTTACGCTCCCGCGGGCCGGAGCCCGCAACCACCGCCGCCTCCGCCGCCGCCGCGGCCGCCCTGATATTTGAGTGAATACGTCAACTGTTTCGCGCAATATCACCGCCAACAATGCAGCAATTTGCGCGCTCCATGAGGCCCTGGATGGACGGCGGCGCGCTTCGCTGGCTGGCCTGTTTAAGAAGAAAAATGGCGGTCGTTTGTCATCGTTTGAAAGCCGCTCCCACGGACCTTTTTGCTGGCTAAACGCTGTTCAATACGCAGAATGTATTCATTATGCTACAAGCATTGAGATGTTTGGTAAAATGCGATATTTTTTTGTGTAATGGATGAGCGGATCAACGTTTGCGATGATTTGCATTTAATTGATTTGTGAATACAGTCGGCGTATTTTGTTTATTGCATCTGCGTTTCTACATTGTTTAAATGTTTATCGTCTTTGTGGTAGTACTCTCTCGCACACATTGAATACAATTTAGTTAGAAAACCCTGCAATTTAAACATTTTTGTATAGGAGTATTGTATTTTTAATTTTTTTTGTATATTAAGGTCATTACCAAAATAAATTAATTAAATAATACAATGAGATAATAAAAATAATAAAAAATCTTCTCTATCAAAGCAATAACAAGATAGATATATTCATAGGCCTTAGTAAAATCTGACGTACTACGAAGCTCCGATCGTCTTGTAATTTATGTGATGAATGCTACGTTCAATCAACATTTCGTATACTAACCATATTCATACATACGTCACAAACTTGTTCATTGGCATGTTATTTTGAAATAACCAAACGCAATGAACAGTGGCCCTTCCGATATCTTTTCCCACATGCAGATAAGGGCTACTGTCTGAACCGGAAGTGCTGCGACGAGAGCAACCCAACTGCAACACTGAGAGCAAAGTGGCCAGAGACGGGACAGGAGAGAGGCATAATGCAGGGGCGAGATGAGCGAGGCGCTGGAGGAAAGTGCTGGTCGGAACGAGGCAAAGGAGATGATGCAGGGCGACGCAAGATGAAGCGGCGAAGAGGGAAGCGAGCGGAGAAGTGAAGCGGGGCGGCGGGCGAAGGATGGGGTAATGCGGGATGGGGAGAAGCGGGACAAAACAAGACGGGAGAGAGCGGGCGGAGGGGTATGCGGCGGTAGGGGCGGGAGGGAACGGTAGCACAGGAAGTGCCGTAGAGAAGAGATAAAGAGCGGTGAAAGGGTGAGACACGAGGAGGGACGAGGTGGAGCGAAAGGCACGGAGACGACCGACAGTGGCGGATCCAGGGGGGCCATGCCCCCATCCCCCCAAAAACGCCTTCAGTTTTCTTTTGTTACCATTTTTATTTGTCAAAATTAATTTAAATTTTATGTTAGAATAGTGTAATTATATTAAAAACAATTTGTATAGTATCATATACACACTACAAAAATAATATACAACATAACGCCAAATGTTTATTGTTTAACAAAAATCTATGATGGCTTCCTCCGAAACGATCGGCTCGATCCGCCCCTGCGACCGCATGAAACCAAGCGGAGTAGAGCGGCGCGGGAGAGTATGTAATGGTAGGGCAGCGGGTGGCAGAGGGGGACGCTAGGTGAAGCGACGGGCAGGTGGGTGGATATGGAACGGTTGAGGCCTGGCGGGAAGGGGCGAAGCGGGGTGGTGTGAGGTACTGCGTCGCTGAGCACAGCAGTGGGAGGTAACTTGCATGGCAAGGCGGGACGGGGCGAGGCGTATCGAGGTGGAATGGGGGGACGGGAAGGTGTGTGCGGGGGACGTGAGGTTCTGCGACGCGGATCAGAGCGACGAGGGAGACGGGACAAGACGGGACGAGGGGGAACGGAACGGGAAGGGACAGGACGTGGCGGGGAGTGACTGGCTGGGGCGTGGCGGGGCGGAGCGGAATGGGGTGGGGTGGAGCGTGGTGGGAAGGGAAGTGGTGGGGCAGAATGGGGCATCATCTGGCGGGACGTGGCCTGGCGGGGAGTGGCGGGGTGTGGGGGCGGGATGGGATGATGCGGGTGAGAGCGTGATGGGGCGAGGCTGGGAGGGGCGGGGATGGCGGGGCGGAGCGTGACGGGGCATGACGCGGCGGGGCTGAGCGGGACGTGGCTGATGGGGGCGAAACGGGAGGGTGCAGGCTGGTGGGGCGTGGCGGGGCAGGGGGCGTGGCGGGACGGGACGGCCTGGGGGGGTGCGGGGCGAGGCCAGGCAGGACGGAAAGGGGCGGGAGCAAGCCGGGCATGGGGGGCGACGGGCAAGCGGAGGTGTAGGGGGCCGCCGCTCCAATTAGCCAGAGTACACGGCGGCG
The DNA here is from genome assembly GCA_031308135.1 of Acheta domesticus. Taxonomy (NCBI): domain Eukaryota; kingdom Metazoa; phylum Arthropoda; class Insecta; order Orthoptera; family Gryllidae; genus Acheta; species Acheta domesticus. The sequence goes on from JAHLJT010009355.1 coordinate 115,924,879, forward strand.
TCTCGAAGCCCGGCCCCGGGCGCGATCGCCCGTGATTGGTTTGCTGTGAGGGCGGCGGCGGACAGACAAGGCAGCCGATGCAGCTCAGCTATTTGCTGCGCTCGACGCGGTCGTAACGACACCCTGTGAAGATACGCTCCAAAGAGTCATCTAGATCAATTTTGCATCATTTAATGCTATTCGGCCATTTTCAGTTATTCGAATGCTTTTGAAATGTTGCTTATAATAGCAGAGGAGAAGCAGCAGATTTTAATATGAATGTGTAGTATGAGATGGCTTAGATAATTAATTAAACGTCAAAAAATTATGCGTTTGACCTTTGGATTTCTCTTAATTACCTATTTCTTCATTTTATATTTCCTAGATGTATTGTTATTACACTATTCTTTACTTCTACAATTCTATTCTTATTTCATTCTCCGTTCATTGATTTATTATGGATCTCAGTTAACAATTTTGATTCTTTATTATTTTATAAGCTATCCAATATTGTAATCACCTTTACAATATGATCCCTGATGTTTGTTCATAACATATGTGTTTACGGTTTTCTTAAGTTGTAACTAAGCACAAAGGTGAGGATTAAGATCGTATTAGCACTGTTAGGATGGTTGGTGCAGGTGTCGAAGATATACAATGCCAATGTTGAACTGAACAATGTTGCACTAGGAATGTGTATTTAAGCATGAATGGAAATCATTATATTTTATTTTTGGGAATATTTTGCTCAAAATTGATGAAGCTCCTATAATCTTTTTCTTTTTTCTAGGAAAAGACAGTATTTTTTTCTTTTAAAGGTTTTGCTCGAATATAAGAATATGAATTTATAAAAATGGTGTTGTTCTGATTTTCATTAAATCGTAAAAATTATAAAGGTCAAACCTGTTTTACGCTTATTATATCGTAGCCAATTATTTCTCTCTTAATACAATTTATCCCACTGTTAGATCTTTCAACGATGTTAATAGTTGTTTAATAAAAACAAATTATACTAAGAGAAGGGTGATCGGTATGTCTCTCTTTCCTACTAGTTTGCTCTGTGTACTGCAATACTCATTTTCGCAACCCCTATCCTCAATATTTTCTCTTTCGTCCACCATATCGCACACATCTGTTATTACCATTGATTACTCTCATTATCAAAACAAGTGTATATCTATTTCGTTTCACTTTGTTCTCTCTAAAATATTTTCTTTTCCACCACTCTTATCCTCTTCTATTTTACATATCTCCATACACATTATTAGCTCCGCACTTAGGCTCCCACCTGTTCTGCGATATTCTGTCGGCACTCTCTTATTTCTTTTTTTCTCCCCCTCCATTCGCGTGTTTTATACACACTCGGCTCTCACATCCCGTTTAATCCTCGTAGTGAGACACCACCAGCGCCACCGCTCCCGCCGCCCCGCCCCGCCCCGCATCGCATCCGCCCCGGCGCGCCCTCCGATGGCCCTAATAAAGTGGGATCGCTGCTCGCGCCACCGGAGGGCGCTCTCGCCGCTGCCACCCCCTCCCCTTTCCCCGCCACTCCCTCTCACACCCCCACTCCATCCCGCCCCACCCCGCCTCGCTCTGCCATGCCCTGATCTACCTGCGCCCCGCTCCGCCAACGCCACTCTTATCCACGCGCAGCAATAACCCTTATTTTCCTGCCCTGGCACCCTCTTTGCCGTTCAGGTCTTTTCTGCCCCGCCACACCTCTACCTCGCTCTTTCGCGTCTTATCCTTCTTATCTTGATCACCAGTTCACCACTTTTCTCGCTGTCCATTTCTTTTGCGCGCTTATTCCTTTCATCTCGTCTCTAACATTTCAAATTCCTCTCATTTCCTGTGTTCTCAAACTCTCTTCCTCCCCTTATTCCGACCACATTAAGACCATTCACTCTTCCCTTCCCATCCTCACTCCATATCGTCTCTTTCCGTCTAATCCCTTTTCGTCTCATATCTTTCCACCTCACCTCTTTCACACTTATCTCTTTCCTCTCATCTCCTTCCCTCTCATCTCCTTCCCTCTCATCTCTTTCCCTCTCATTTCTTTCCCTCTTATCCTTCTCGCTCTTATCCCTGTCGCGCTCATCCTTCTCGTTCTCATCCTTCTCGCCCTCATTCTTCTTGCTCTCTTCCTTCTCGGTCACATCTTTCTCGCTGTCATCTTTCTCGCTCTCATCATTCACCTTCACTAGCTCTTGCCCTTCCCTCCCAGCTCTCTCATCTGCTCTTTACTCCCATTTCCCCTCCACGTCCCCATTTTCACCCCGTTGCCCCATTCCTTTTCCCCCTCTCCTCCGACTCGCCGTCACAACCCTGCTCCTCTGCGCCGTGCATAGGCAGCACGCTTCCACCCCGTCTGTGTCATGTGGCCCTCGCTCTTCCCCCGCGGCGCGCCGCGCGAGTGTTTTATTTGCGCGCCCGAGCCCCCCGCCCCACCCCACCCCGCCCCGCCCGACCCCCCCGCCCCGCCCGCCACACCCGCCACGCCGGCCCCGCCCGCCCTCCCGTCCGCCCCGCTCGCCCTCCCGTCCACCCCGCCCGCCCTCCCGTCCGCCCCGCCCGCCCCGAAACCGCCCCACCCGCCCCGCTCCGTCTCACCCCTCCCGCTCCGCCCCGCCCGCATGCTCGCCCCGCCCGCTCCACCCTCCCCGCCCGCCCCGCCCTCCCCGCTCGCCCCACCCGCCCCGCCCTCCAGGCTCGCCCCACCCGCCCCGCCTTCCCGCCCCCCCCGCCGGCCCCTCCCGCTGCCTGGCGGCCTTCCGGCCAACTCGCGCGCGCCGCCGAATTTTTGCGCTCCGCGGGGCGCTGGAGAACAATGACAGCGGGTGAATTGCGTCGCGGCGGAGCGGTGCGGGAAACATCGTTACGACGAGCGGCAGCCCATGAAAGTTGAGGCGTTTTTCGTTTTGGTTCCTATATATTCCCGCTGTGAGGGGATCCTTTCAATAATGGAACTCGTTTCAAAAACTGTTTAACTAAAACTACGTTCTTCTATTGGCTCTGTAGTGCTGGTTGAAGGTAAATGTCATAATTTCATTACATGAAAAATGTATTGTTCGTTAAACAATAGTAGATGTATTTGTTTCATTTGCTTATTTCATCTGGAGGCTTTGTGACATTTGGTGTGCCAAATGTAGAATAAAAATTTGTGACAGAAAAAATCCCTGTCACAGTAATTATTGTGTGTATTGTTTGGTGTTTTGTGAGCCCTCAAGAAGTTCCAAATGAAATAAAGTTTTGTTCTTCGTCAGGGACTGTAATTAAGCTCTATTACATTGTCAAATTTTGGGTTGTACTGAAACAGAACGCCGAATCTTTCTCTTTTATCTTTTGTAGTTTCTCGCTCTAGAGAATAGCAACAAAATGACATTTCACACTGACCTACGCAGCATATTTAGTTTTCAAAATCACTTTTTTCTGAACACAATGGAAGCCTGGACCGAAAATTCTAGATCGGATCACTGCCTAAGGGCAGTCTCCCCTATAATAATTAGATACGATAAATAAATCTAAACACATAGTGTAGCGATCCTGAGCTTGCTCAGTCACTATTTGGCGATAAGAAAGACCTCGTCTGCGTGCTTCGCCGCGCGATTACGTAACCCGTCGCCTTATCAGCGGTCGCTGGAGGGGTGGCGGGGGGAAGACAGATGTCCCCCCCCTACGCGGAAAAGAAGGGTTGTAACCGCGGTGTCAGGAAAGTGCGCAGAATGTTTCGAGAAGCGGCAGCGTGAGGTAGCAGCGTGAATTTGGAAGCTGATGGTGTGGGGCCGCGAGCTCCAGTTAGCGAGAAAGAGGTTTGGCCCAGTGGTGGCTAAATTCACACCGCAGATGCGCGTTCGACGAAGGCATCTGGTCTTGGAGTAAGACGTGGTTGCAGAGAGAACCCGTGCTTAGGCCCAAGACAGAGCGTCGGCAGCCGCATTAGTTCGCTGTGAGTTGTGCGCTGGTGGCGAACGCCACGGTCACCGAAATAAGGTCGGTGTTAAAGACAAAACAATTTTGTATGTGATACTATAAAAAGTAATGAGAATTTGGAAGCAATTGACCGTAGAATGCAGGTTGAAGTGTTGTTCCTGTAGTTCACTGTCAGATTGTTTAATATTTTTTTTGGCCATTAACACTCTTGCATAATGTATGATATACCCGACCATTGGTATTTCCATAATCATTGTGGACTATTTTCAAAAGATATTTGAAGTAGTGTGTCTTTCTAAGGGGAGAACATCACTTATTTATGATAGAATCTTGTCATGTTAATACACTACAAGTGCAGTTTCTGTCTTTAAATCAAAAAGAACATTTTGATGATAGTGTAAAATCCAAATCAAGTTAGAAACAATTTGGGTTATTTATGAACAATTAAAAGGTTATAAAAGTATATTTGCTATGAACTGTTGAATTTAAGTGAACTTAAATATCTTGAAATATTTATTGAAATTTGGATGTCTGTTGAGTAAAAATACAACATATTTTTAATTTCAACCAAAGGTGTAGGTTGTAATAAATGTTTCACATTTATGGTGTAAACACACATGTTTAGTTTTTTTTTTGCAATTTCTTTTGAATATTATGTGTTTTCAAAATTATGTTTATTCATTTTAATTGTACACAACATATGTCTTTGTAATTGGAGTGAATTGTTTTGCAAGAAACTACTATGTATGCTAATGCAGTGTATGTTGAGGAAGGGTTAATTGCAATTTTTGTAAACAGAAAGTGCTGAGGCATTTTGTCATCCGAAATGCCTGTGCTCTACCCTCTGATGTACTATTATGTGTACTCATCTCCCCAGAGATATCTTTGATTCAATTTGTTGGATTTCAATTTATTTTTGTCACAGAAGATGTTGCTGTGATGCTAGTTTGTGTCAACTTTGAAATTCATAATTTCTGCAGTTGATTTTTCCTCAAAAAGTTTTTTTTTTACGCTGTTCAGTGTTGTATTTTTCTTTGTTCATTTGTTTAACTGTGCATGTTAGGTAATTTTACAATTTGTGTTTCTTTTTTTTTTTGAGATTCAATTATATTAATGTTTGTGGCTTTCAACTTTGTGTTTTTTTTCAAAATTTCAACAAGAGCCAAATTACCCACGAAATTTCCCCACGGCCGACCTACACGAACGGTCACAATAGATTAATGAGAAACAGAAAAGTATCTAATTAAAGTCTGATAAATAAAAGTTAATTGTACAAAGAAGTTATTTTTCCTTCTCACTTCACTCTTCACTCCTGCTTGTGTTGGTGCCTTGTAAGTTAAATTAAAATGCTCTATCTATTCATTACTTAACTTCCGTAATTTGCAGAGAAATGATTTCATCTAAAATTCAATGGCAATTTAAAAGGTTTATTTTTGAAAAATAATTTTAAAATTGAAATCAAATTATATAAATACATTTCAAGTGAAGATATTAGAAATATAGTTATCAATACTACTCTAAATTCAAGGGTAGATATTATTTACATGACTTGCATTAACAATGAGACCAGATGTTATCATTGTGGAAGTTGAGTGACAGTCAAAGATTTTCGAGTTTTTTACAGATACAAAATGCTGTGTAATTGACATCCCCGTTTTTATAATTATCTGCAATATATTATTATGGATTCCTCAAATACTCCATTACTTACTCAAGGGAGTGGCAAAACGTCACGAACAAAGGAGATAAGTATGATATGCCTTATGTTATTACGTAACCTCAATTAATACCTGAATACTTTTAAACACATGCAAAATCCGTCCTTTAAAAAAACCCTCCAATCAAAACTTCCGCCAAGCGAAACCTCGGAAACCCATCATCAGCAGCCCGAAACCAAGCCTGAAAGACACTCATCCGCAGCGCACACAATAGCAAATTCCTCCCGACCACAATCACGTGACCCGACACACAAACAGACGTCACCTCCCCCCGCGCGGAGGACGGCCGCACAGAGCGCCCGCGCATGATGATCAGCGCCGCCGAAGGACGCCGCGGGGCGCGCTGAATGCAGTATTTCTTGGAAACCGCCACGCAGCAAGATCCAATTAGGGCCGGGCTAATGCGCGGGCGGCGGCAGCGGCGGTGGCGGTGATGGCGGTGGCGGTGGTGGCGCGGAAGTGGTGAAGGCGGCGGCGGACGAGGTGGTGGCGGAGGCGGAGGTGGAGGCGGTGGCGGTGGCAGAGGCGGAGGTGGAGGTAAAGGTGGAGGCGGCAGCGGTTGCGGCGGAGGAGGTGGTGGAGGTGGTGGAGGCGGAAGCGGTGGAGGTGGTAGTGGTGGTAGTGGTGGTGGTGGCGGTGGTGGCGGTGGCGGTGGTGGCGCGGAAGTGGTGAAGGCGGCGGCGGACGAGGTGGTGGCGGAGGCGGAGGTGGAGGCGATGGCGGTGGCAGAGGCGGAGGTGGAGGTAAAGGTGGAGGCGGCTGCGGTTGCGGCGGAGGAGGTGGTGGAGGTGGTGGAGGCGGAGGCGGTGGAGGTGGTAGTGGTGGTAGTGGTGGTGGTGGCGGTGGTGGCGGTGGCGGTGGTGGCGCGGAAGTGGTGAAGGCGGCGGCGGACGAGGTGGTGGCGGAGGCGGAGGTGGAGGCGGTGGCGGTGGCAGAGGCGGAGGTGGAGGTAAAGGTGGAGGCGGCTGCGGTTGCGGCGGAGGTGGTGGTGGAGGTGGTGGAGGCGGAGGCGGTGGAGGTGGTAGTAGTGGTGGTGGTGGTGGTGGTGGCGGTGGCGGCGGTGGCGGTGGCGGCGGTGGCGGTGGCGTCACGTCACGCCAGAACCCGAAACCGCACGCGGCGCCAGCTGCTCGGCTCGCGCAACAACGAAGGACGGTGGTGGGAGCAGCGCGGCGTGGCGTGGCGGGGCGTTGGCGGGGCGGGGCGGGCTAAGCGCCCGGGGGCGAACCGCGAATTGTGTAGTGCGGCGGTAACCGGAGAGCGGTTTCGCCGGCCGACGCCACGCGGCGGACGCACGGCCTCGGGTGGAGCAAGGGGCGGGGAGGGGGAGAGGACGTGGAGAATGGGGCGGGCTAGAGAGTCGGGGAGGCGGAGTATGGTGGTGGAATAAAACGGAACGAGTCAAGATGTGAACGTGAATGGGTGCTATAGGCGTGTTAGGACCGAAGAATTGTAGGGACGCTGTTGGCAGGGTGTGAAAACTGGGAAATTGGGCTGGGAGGCGAGTCGGTGAAATGGTGGAGGCGGGGAAGTGAAGAGGTCGCTAGGCTAGGATCGCAGAGTGAATAGATGGTCCGGGCGTGCAAGAATCGGAGTGTACGGGCGATGGGTGCAGGGTGCGAGAATCGCGAAATGAGGCTAAGTAGCGAGAGGGAAAAATGAAGGCGTGAGGTGGCAGGCGATTGAAAGGGTTGTTTGTCCAGAAGGACATGGGGTAGAACTGGTTTAGTGTGCAAGATCCAGAGAGGAGCAAGGGGTTGGCCTGTGGGGAGGAACTTTGGGTGTGGAATGTGGAGCTTGACTGTGGGAATAGTGAGAGAGGAGGAAGAGGTTGGTGTCGAGAGTCAGGAAGGGAACAAATAATTTGAGGAGATGGTGTTGATCGGACAGGCAGCTGCCTTCCGAAGATGGGCGGGGACGTCGAGCACAGCAAACGAGAAAGAAACACAAAGAGTAAAATGAGGAAGAAAAAATGCATAAAACTATGGAGAGAAGTAAGGTTCGTGGAACAAGTTAGTGAAAGCATTGTAAGTGAATGAGCTAATAGGGCGTGAGCTAACTTGTATGTGTGAACAAGACAAGGACTGCAATGGCAGAGAATATGCTGTCAAAGCTAGTGCCAGTTTTCTCCACGTGAGTTTTGGGAAGCGAAATTTCCGTTAAGGTGAATTAGTCAGGATCAGTGCAGGGGAACAGGTGAAGAGGAAGTAGGATAACAAATACAGGGGATGACAAGGGTGGTGGTGATCGTTCAGGCTTGGCCTTAGGGGAAAGAGCTGTGTTGGTGAAAATGGGGATGCCGCAACGACGGAGAGTGATATGACAATATAAACAGCTAATGGGAGATTGGCAGAAGGAAACTATAAGTGATATGGCGGTGGACAAACATGTAAGGAGAAAGATGAAAAGAGAAAGTTGAGAGGAGATAGAAGACAGGAGGAAGGAGATTGGGAAAGAGATGGGAACGAGAACGCGAGAACCGGCTATAAGGAATTGGGTAGAGGGATTCAAGTAGAGGGAAACGAGTAGATGAAGAGGGGAGTAGATGAAGAGGGGAGTAGATGAAGAGGGGTAGAGGAAGACGGGTAGGGGAAGACGGGTAGAGGAAGACGGGTAGAGAAAGATGGGTAGAGGAAAAGGGGTAGAGGAAAACGGATAGAGAAAGGCGAGTAGAGGAAAACGGACAGAGAAACACGAGTAGAGGAAGACGCGTAGAGGAGGACGCGTAGAGGTGGACGCATAGAGGAGGACGGGAAGTGGGAGGACGAGAGGATGGCAATGTAGACACGATAAAGGAACCAGGAAAAAGGATAGAGGCAGTGAACCCCAGAAGGAGCGAGGCGAGCGGCGGGTGATGGATGGCGAGCGGCGAGGGCGGTTCTGGCGACGGAGCGGCGCGGGCAGGGCGGGCTGCGGGGCGCGGCGCGGGGGCGGCGCGTCTATTCACGTGCCAATCACGCCCGCGCTGCCCGCAACAAAGCCACGGGCGCCGCGCTTTGTTCCCGCCCGCGGATTGAAAACTACACCCCCGCAACCGCCCCTCCCCTCCCCTCCCACTCTCCCCGCGCACGCGCGCGTATAAATAGCGCGCCCGCGGGCGGAGCAGGGCGCCGGCGTCGCCCCGCGTGTCCCGGCGTCGCCCGCGGGCGGTCGCCCGCCGCCGCTCGCCCGCGGGGCAGTGGCTGTTTCGCGGTTGGTAACGCGACCCGACCTGCGGCCTCGTTCCCTTGTTCCGGATGCGAGTCGCGGTGTGATTCGTGATGTGTCGGAAGAAAAGGCATTTCGTCATTTAGGATGTTGCATTATAAGTCTTGATTGTAAATAATTCTGTGGACACGAGGTAAAAGTTCTTAAGACAGTTTTTGGCGAAATCGGGTGAAGTACGGAAACTACAAGTTATGTATCTATTTTAGTAAACCGATCGAATTCGTGTTGCCTTCTTAACGACGAAAAGCATAGGAAAAAGTAGCTTAATCGGCATAATATAGCTTACAGCACAATGATCTAAATCTTTTTTTGGGGGGGGTACCAATGATGTTTGTTAAAAAATAAACATTTTATATTATTTTGTATAATTTTTTGTAGCGTGAATTTTGTAATATATAATAATATTGTTTAAATATTTAAATAATTCTAATATAAATAAACAATTAAATCAATTTTACCAAATAAAGGACGGTAACAAACGAAAACTCTAGGCCTTTTGGGGGGGACCATGCTCCCATGCCCACCCCCCTCGATCCGCCACTGAGTAGTAATGATGTAGATATTCGAAATTTCCTCGAAAGGACTCAAAATCTGTACGTGTGCAAGTAGCTGAATTTCTTACGTTCAAGTTCTTTGGAACATTTATCAATTATTTAATGACTTTTCCAAGTTATAACATATGCATACTACTGTTAAGGCGTATTTCACAATTTAACAAACGTACTATCTTTTTAGATGCAATTTCCCTTGGTAATTTCTTGGTAATTTCTCTTGAGAACGCTGTCTGGAGGAGAATTCTAGCGGCCGGCTGTTCTAATCGGTAGTTTTCCGTGGTTTCTCCGATCAACACCAGGTGAATGCCGGAGCAGTACCCTAACAAACGGGCCACGGACCGCGCGCGATCTTCCCTTCCTCTTTCTTGTCCTATTCTCTCCTCTTACACACACAATTACACTAACCTGCACTACACTACTACACATGACGGGAGACCGGTCGGGAGCTTACAGCTTGTCCCGGCTGGGGCGGTGCCCTGCTGGTAGAAGATTCCTGGTTGAAGGGAAAACCCCGCTAGTCGACAGTACGTCGGCGCCGGATCTCGCCATCCAGTGGGGAAATGATCATCGCCACCACACACTACACTTACGGGACTAATGACCTGAGTAGTTGACGCGCCTGGAAACACGAATCAATCAATCAATCAATCAATCTCTTGAGAATATGAATTTGTGTTTCAGTTTTATACTTTCATTGAATATGGATTTATATTTGTGCAGGATAGCGCACGTTAAAAATCGTGTTGCTTATGCATGTGGCTGGCGCCCAAGAAAGTCGCCGCCGCCGCCGTCGCACCTGACGCGACCTGTTGCACGCGTACGCGCGGGGACCGTCCCCGGCGAAGACGGAGGCGGGGGCGGGGGCGGAGGCGGCTGAGGATGGTCGGGGCGGCCTCTCGTGTGCGCGGCGAGTCGCGGCTAATTACTCTCCCTCCTTGGGCGCCCGGAAGCCTTTCAGGCGCCGAATGACCCGCGCCCGCGCGGCCCTTCGCTTCTTCTCTCTGCGTCGAGCAGCAATCGCGGCGCGGAAGGTGGGCTCTCTTTGGCCTTTGACCGCCTGCGACCGACGCGAGGGTCCCGGCTGGTGACGGGGGGAAACACATCACCGCCTACACTCACTCTTTGTTCCGTCACCGACTCTGTTGCCGCCACTGCTATCACTCATCTGACGATCCGTTCCGTGAGGAACTGAAATCTGGAAACGGACTTTGACCCACGCATCCACTCGACACAAAAGAGACCGTCACCGACACAAAAGACACCGACATTGACATAAAAGACACGAGACGCCGACACAAAAAATAGACCCCGATACCGACCATTATTGCAATCCATGATAGAAATACTTCAAGAAATTGAGGATATAATTAGAGCAGTAAATAGATTGACTGTGCTGTGGATCATAAAGGAGTCCGCTGAGGCACAGAGAGATATAACGTCATCACTATTCCATGCCAAGCAACATGGCGCATTTGGCAGAAGATCTTAAATAAACAACCAGAAAACTTCGAGAGGTCAAGCAGATTCTCAGATCCATAAGTAGTGGATTGGTGTTTGTATGTTGAAGTTTCCGTGAGCAGTGAAATATTTCAGCAAAGTTGGGGCAACATATGAAATATTGGACGAGGATATATAAATTATGAATAAGCTGTGTCATCAATTCAAATTGTTTAGCGTGAATCTATCCTTACTGAGCCCTTCAATTAATATTTCTAAGACAAGGAGAACGACAGCAGAAGAGTCGCCCTGGGGAACACCCGTTCCAGTGGCATCTGCGGAAGAGCTCCTATGTAAACTGTAACACTGGACGAAGAGCCCGAGGGGCGTGTGCGCGCGCACCTTTCTCGGCGGCTTCCCGCAGCCACGTGCCGCGTCACGTGCACGTTTTCCTTTCCCTCGCCCGGAGTAATCCGCCCGGAGCGGGCGGCGGCGGTCGGGTGCTGCCTGTTGACAAGCCGGCGCGCTCACAATACGCGCTCACTACACGCGTCGCGCTCCGCCAATTACGCCGCCCTGCGCCGCGCCGCCTCTCCCCTCCACGCCCCAACCCACCACACCCCGCCACACTCGTCCCGTCCCGCTACCGATACCGACACTCCTGCCCCTGCCCTCGCCCCATCCTTCGCCCTCAATCTCCCCCGCTCTTTCCCCGCCATCGCCTCCGCTCCACCTCCACCCCGTCTCTACCCCGCCTCCGCCACGCCTCCGCCCCGCCTCCGCCCCGCCTCCGTCCTGCCTCCGCCCCGCCTCCACTCCCGCCTCAACCGCACCCCACCCCTCCCCCGACACCATCTCCGCTCTCGCCCCCATCTCCGCTTCCGTCCCTGCCTCTGCTTTCGCCTTCGCCCTCGCCCTCGCCCTCGCGCTTGCCCTCGCCTTCGCCCTCGCTCTCGCTCTCGCCCTCTCCCTCGCCCGCGCCCCCGCCCTTACCTTTGCCCTCGCTCTCCTTCTCACCCAACCCCTGCCTCAGACCCGTCCCATTCCCGCCTCGCATACTTTCTCAACCTGTTCTTGTTCATCCTAAACCCGCCACGTCCAAGTCTGTCACAGCCTCACTCCGGCCGATCCCCGCTCCGCTCCACCCTATCTCTCCCCCTCCCACCCGTCCTGCTTGGATCCCCTTCCCCGCACATCATTAGAAGCACCGACTTACCTGAATAGAAATCTCCTCTCCGTCCCCCCATTCATCGCAACAGTCTGCCCGTCTCCTGCCAAAGGGCCCGTGCTACCTAATCTGTTGTGCTCGTAGCTCCTCCTTTTTACGCGCAGGCCCTCCCCCTCCGTCGCGAGTTGATGTTTATTTGAGCTAAGTAAGTAGCGTCGAAAAACGACGGGAAAGCTACATGTTTCCCGCATTCAGATTTCTGGTTTCCTCCCCCCCTCTCGCGGCTTCGTCGGGGCTTCACAGAGCCCGGGCGCTTGCAGCGAGCGGGGGATTTAAAGGGTTGTCAGGCGTCTTCGATGTAAGGTTATACTGCGAGCGTAATGAAATTTCCCCGGCAATTGCGTTTGATCCGACGACGGTGCCGACAGAACGTCCCGTGGGGAAGGGGATGTCGGCGGTGTCTGAGGTGAGCGCTCACCTGCTCGGTTGGGGTGAGGGGTTGCGGAGGGGGGCGGGGCTGCGCGATGCAGACCCTCGCACAGGCTCCGGATTGTTCCCGGGAGGCGAGGGCCTCGCGTCGATAGCAGTAACTATCGATAACCCCGGCGAGGAGGCGGAAGGGTGGTCAATCCGGCCGTGCGTCCGCGCGTGTCCTCCCCGGCGCTGTAAAGTTTAACGAGCCGCGACCTCGTGTACCTGCGCGAGGAGGGGAAGGAAGGGGAGAGGGCAGTGCGGTCATTTTGGCTGCGCTGTCGCGCGCGGGGCTGCTGTAGCCCTGCGCCGCACGCGCTCTGGTCGGTTCCTGTTATGGCGTCCTCCGGCTCTCCAACGCAATGCACTGGCTCTCTCCGTAAGTCTTTCTGTTCTCGTTTTAGCTTATCGATCCGGGCTTTATCTTCTCTACCTGTCTGAGTCAGTGTGTGTGCCTGTCTTTTCTCAATTCTTCTGTCGGCATAGTTGACTCAGGGCATCAACTGATAATAGGGAGTTTTAGCGCCAGGCCTAAGGAGACATCCTTAAACTCTATTGATCACGGGACTGAAGACTTTATACGGTTGTGATGAATGATGTTCAGAAGAGTTTTAGCAATAGCGTCATTGCGAATATTTTTATTTTCACTATCTCATTACCTTCGGAGCTGAAATCGTATATTTTTGTTTTAGAAATTAAATTTAATCTATTGCATACATGTTCCTTCAGTTTGTCTACTCTGTAAGATCATCACACCAGAATTATTTCTTCTTCAGTTTGCATCGATCGATATCGCAATGTTATCTTCTTTCGTCAATGTGATGTCTTTCACACGACACTTTGTAAAATCGTCGTTACTCAATATAACAATTCCAGCCAATTTCAGTGTTCCTATCTTGAAGCAGCACACACTACTCGACGTCTACCAAATGTTTCAAATTACGATTGTTGATCAACAGTTTCTTCAAATCGGTTCACCAGTGTACTTGATTCCATATGTGTATTCTACAATGCAAGGCTTCATTCCACATTGAACGCGTCTATTCACCTCTTTGGTTTGCAGCAAATGACCCCTCCTCCCGCTCAGTTTCGATATTACATCGGCGCGACAGGTTCACGATTCTGCCGGCGGCCGCGCCACCGGACCGTCTCTTCGAGGAGGGGAGGGGGGCTCTGCACCGGCGGATTTGCTCCCCCCTCCGCCCCCCCGTCCCGCCCGGCCCATCCTTCCCCACGAACGCATCCCCTCTCGGATTTCCAGCAGGCCTCGCCGGACGGCCCAGCCCCGCCAGGAGATAACGAGAGAGAACAAATGACGTCATTACGACTCGAGGACTCAAAAATAATGGCCGCGCACGGGCTATTGTAAGAGGAGCCGCGGACCTTGGCTGATAGCGCCGGTCGACTGCTAATGTGAGGACTGCGCCAGACCTGGCCTCAGGCAGGATGGGGTGTTCGGCGTCCCACTAGCGACGTTAAATAATTTCGGCTGCATTTACGGCTCATCGCTTGCAGCTTTTTAATTCTAAATTTTAAATCGTCTCTCAGTCTACGTCAAAATTCACTTAAAATCTTTCTCAAGAGTAGCTCGTTTTGTTTTGAAATCCGCGTGCTCTGAAATAAAATTCACGTCAAATATCCGAGATATTTTCGAGAAGTTATAAATCCAACGTTTCATGAACATATCTGTGAAAGAAGAAGAAAGAAAGAAAGAAACTTTGAACCCGTATATTTTCCCATTGTAATATACGAGTGCAATAATTTCTTCACAGTTTCGGAAAAGGATCGACGTTTCGTATACAGTTGTAAACGGCAGAATAAAATAGAGAAAAACGAAGGAATTATTGTTTCAGAAAGGATTCCTGTGTTATAAGTTTCTGATGATTGTCAAAGTTGTGTATGTGTATTAGACGTGAGAAGAGGAAGAAAAAAAATGTCCCACAGATTTATTAGAGAATTTTTCTTCTCTCAAGTTTTTATATAGTTGCCTCGAGTAGTAGGACGAAATTGCTTTCCAACAGAAAAAAGCAGCGCGTGTGGAATTTCTGTCGAGAGGGAAGATGTTAAGGTGGAGTTTGGCAGGAAATGAAGGGTTTATATGTGGGATAAACTTCCACACTTCCTCACTTTTTTTCATTCTCGTTCGAGTTTTAGTCGAAGTAGCACCCTTCTAAAGCACCCTTTCCGGAATATTTCCGATCACGTGACGGCTAAGAATTACGATCAAACACTCCATTCTAAAGAAAGGCTTAAGCAGAATTTGTGGCAGAAGGATCGTTAAGGACATTTACCTGGAGGGACGAACAGAGAATATTGTTTCTTTACCTCTCGATCGATGACTCGAGTTTCTGTCGCAAAGGGAACTTTTCCCGACAAGCCTCTTTCCGGGTTCGGCTTCCCGAGTTCCATTTCGGAGTGCCGAGAGGCATCTTTATCGTAAATAACTTATGATTTCATATTCCTTACTCCGGTTCCATCAAGGATTTCGGGACCAGAAACACGGTAAGAAGAAAATCTTTAAATCGAGAAAAAGGGGGAAAAAGATAGAAAACGAAGACGTTAAATCTTTAGTCCCGGAGTTATTCTTTCCGAAAAGTTTTGTTTGTCGTGTTAAGAATGAAATTCCATTTCCTCTTCTGGCCGATTAAAAAGTTGAGAGGCCGCCTCTCTAGAAGGCAGCTGGAGGCGTTTTTACGGGCATGACAGGTCACGGAGGCTTAAAGCCGACTGCTCCTTCACCTGGTCTCGAGCACAGAGCTAGACAGATTCTCCGTGAAATAAAGCATCATGTGGTCGCATTCGTTGTATGATTTTTATTTACATCTAAGAAGAATAGTCTACCTAAAAACAACAAATTCCACCGTTGTTTACGAGCTTGTTTGTAAAACCTACGTACTCATTGGCATTTCATTCTTAAATACTTTTCGTTGCTAGATTTCTAGACAGATTTTATGCAATTTGTTACACTTGCATCACTCTTCTGAAAATTGACCGTCGGATTTTTTGATTTTCCAAATACGTATCCTAACACAAAAGTATGAGGGCGGAAAGAATCTTCGGGAAATTCATAATACTTCTCTCCTCGCACGTCAGGGGGAAGCATTAAAAGGAAATATATATGTAAAGAAAATATATTATCTTTAATTTGAATATACCGCGCTTCCAACGCTTAGCGTTTCGTTGTTGACAGACGAAGTGCGATAATAGGTGGACAAAGGAATGCGGAGAGAAAGTCTATTATATTGTGTTGTATTGTATTTAAGATAAGTAAATAGAGAAGCTAGAGAAGCGGTAGTAATAAGGATTAATTCTCGTTTCTCTGTTTACAGGTGAGAGTAAAGTATTATAGTTTTGCGTAATAATGTAATTGCAAAAAGGTGAATAAAACTTCTCTGTTTACAGTGAAACCTTTTGCCTTGATACTACACTAATACCTTATATATATAAAAATATAGAAGTCTACACGTCTATTAAATTCTTTCAAATTCCCCTTTGAAAACTAAATATGGTTGATTTGATTTCGTATGCTTGATTTGTAAAAGGTATCGAAATATAAGCTAATACTTGAAATATACAAATACTCAGACATCTGACAGGTACAAAAGATTTTAATATGCAATTAATTATTTCTGATGCATGTATGCAATTAAAGTACGTAGTAAACGAATTTCTTTGTATTAATGTTTTTATTATTTTGCTTGTTAGTACTAAATCCCATTTTAATTACTTATTCGAGTTTAGAAATAATTAAGTAATCAAAACGCCACAAATGATGAACTGTGAGGCTGTGAACGATATGACGAACAGGAGTTATTTGAAGCAATAGTAGTGTGAACCATTTCATTATACACAGAAATGGATAAATATTTCATTGGATTTAATTAATATTTTAAAGAATACATAGTAATTATGGTGCGTTTCATTTAATATATTTGATTTAAATCCAACATATTCAATGAAAATTAAATTAAAAATATGTTCATTTTACCTCTATTGTGCGCCTTTTCACGTAAATTAATGTTATCTGGCCACATGAAAATATAAATTGCAACTAACTTTAAAAAAGGTATTCTGTGTAAAACCTATCTGTGCATATGGTTTTAATATCTCTCCGTAGGCGAGATATGAGATTTCATATATTTCAAAACGCACGTATCTCATTTTGAATCATTCAATTTTCCTCGTACTTGAAAAATTTCCTTTATATTAATGTTGGTGACACGTTGTTGAATTTGAGTATATTTGAGAGATTGAGTAGTAGTTACATCGTTCTCAATATAATTTATTTGTGAAATTTGACTTTTCCATCCCCTCCAGTACGGAAATAAATATTGTTTTGTGACTTTCGTCCACTTAACATTACTCCTTGTGATAGCCAAACTAGAATATTTAAAGCCAGAATAAGATTGTACCGGAATGGAAAGCTCCCGAAGTGTTTTTGAAAATTGTTGATATATGGATTTTTTGCGAATTTTCTGCAAATATTCATTTCAGTGTTTGTTCTATACACGTTATAGTAATTTACATGATTGACTAGTACGAAGACATAAAGCCAATGGGCGTACTGCTTCTTTAATGGATCGTTGACACCACAGTTTTAATATCCGCATTATAATTTACGTAACATTCGGTGAACCAGGTGAGATATGTTATTCCCCAAGGTATGATTGAACAGTTATTGTCTGGATTTAAATGAAAGTTTTTACAGGTCACGGCAGATAGATTTTTATTTAATAAATTGTATAAAATAACATTCAAAGAAAATTATGATTTTTGTCAGAAAGAAATTCTTAGATCTGGTAGGGTTTGTGATACCGAAATGTTTTTTCTACACTAGTCCTCGTTGTTTCAAACACTTCTATCATTTTCACTGTTGAGCTGGACAACAATATAATTTCAGCTCTACGAAATTGCAGTTATGGACCATACACTATGGTTTAGCAAGTTGCACAAGTGACTGAACGGAATAGTGGAAACAGAAAAGTGTAACTCTAACTTACGTTATCTTTATTCTTTAAAATGATGGCTTAGACCACTGTTGGTGTTTTTCTATGGAGTATGACACACCCCACCTGATTCACCGGGTGTTAAGTAACACTTTACGAACGGAAAATAAAACCACCCCAAATTCCCACAGAGGATGCAACTGCGTAACTCTAACTTGCGTTTTTCTCTATTCTTTAAAAAGGTAGTTTAGACCACTATTGCGCTATTTCCACGGAGTGTGACGCACCCCACCTGATTCACCGGGTGTTAAGTAACACTTTACGACCCGAAAATAAAACCACCCCGAATTCGCCCGGAGCGCATACCCGACGCGCTGCGCTACGCTGCGCTGCGCTGTCCTCTTTTGTGGCGGTGCACGCGCTTGGCTGCGCGTCGCGCGAAGCTCGCGGCCACTTGTCGCCCGCCGCCAGGGGCGCAAGGGGGCGACGGGGCAGTAGGGGTAGGGGGGGGCTTTCGAAGGGGGCGCGGCACACTTCAAAGAGCCGTGCGCGGCCCCTGTCGTAGGGGGAGGGGCACGTCTTCTGGAAAGGTGCATTTGTTTGGCGAGTGAGCAGCCGGCACGCCGGCGGTGAGTCCAGCTGGACGAGCGCGGGAGGATGGGACGAGGAGGCGTTGCTCCGGGTGTGTGGGCGATGGAAGTTACGACAGGTGGATTTGGTGACACCGGGAGAGGAGAAATCGGCGAAAGAATCTTGGGGGTTCATGCGTGCGTAAACTTGAGGAACATCTGGTGTTTACGTATGCGTCGAAAATGTAAATTTGTCCATTGGGTTTTTACATAAATTTTCTTCGTTACTTTTTGACAACAGTTCTTTAATTTCCATGGATTACATTAACATTAGCGACTAAGAGATAGATTTGGAGGATGATCAAATATCTTCTGCAATACTACATTCAAAATGAAGTTAACTCCTGGTATCGTAAAAGTAGTGGTCGAAAAAAGTTTACAAAGTGTGGAAGAAATTGTTTACTTTCTGTCAAGATATAAATATCAGGTAATATCTGAAATTCAATACTGTTGTTCCGCGAGATATTCAATGTTTTTTTCTTTCATTTTGTTAGTGATAAAATTGCTAAGGTTCCATGGATTCTTTGCAATGGTACTCATTTATTTGTGATCCAGATTGCTTACATTACTGTCAACGTTGAGTCTATGCTACTCTTTAAACAGTGACAACATTCATTCAAAGAATAAAGAGCACTGCATTTTTATTCCTTGGGTCAGAGTTCGAATTCTTCTGGTACTTTATGCCAGTTCTGCTCTCTTTCAAAGCAAGAACAAAACCTATTACTTCGATGAATGACACTCGAATCCTTTATAGAAGTGTGCTTGAAGAAACGTTTCGTCAAGAAGGCGAGATCATAACGAAATGCAGGAACGAACACAAGAAGGATTGGAAGGGTGGATGTGGGAAGGAAAAGACACTCAGAGTAAACAGTTGTAGTACCGTCGGCGATAGCTACCACTGCAGCTTCGCTGACAGGACCCCTCCGGTCATGTATATGCATGCAGCGGGAGGAGAGAAGCCAGAACGTACGCACGTGCATCCCCTGAAGCCACAGACGCAGCCGCCGTCGCCGTCACGACCACCACTAGCGTTGCCACCGTTTCTGCAACTGCCTCGGCCGGTGATTGCAGCAACTTCTCCCATCTCCACCGCAACCGTCACAAACACCACCACTACCGTCTCAACCACAATCACTACCATCGCCGCCACTACCATCTCAACCACCACGACCACCATCGCCACCATCACCGCCATCTCCGTCACCAACCCAACACCCCCTCCATCGCCAGCCACTCCTACACCGCCACAACCGCTAGCATTGCCACCGTCGTTACTACCACTATCACTACTATTTCCACATTCTCGGCCATTACCACCGTCACCGCCCAAGTTAATTCTCGGGCACTTTTCCTAACAATTCCTTTCTAATGTCCAGTTTTCCTAAAATTATCTTTCCCAACAAGGAAAGTTATATCTATTATCCTAATGCATTTTTCCCAAATCAGAAATATCCAATTTTCCCTACACGATGTTTGTTTAGTTTTTCCCGCAAATTGTTTCATTCTTCTTAACCTGAAACATATCAGCAACATATTAGCAGAAGACGAAGAGATCTATAATCACATTACTCAAAAATCAACAGTGAATTAACTTTATTTCACATGTTTTTTATTTCCTTTATTTTCTTGGAGAAATAATTGTCACGAAATTTGGATTGGGAACTTTTCATTTGGAGAATTAGTACCTAGTAAATGTATTCATGAAGGCATTTTTATCGTATTGGGGGTCATCTATAAGTTACGTAACGCTAAAGGGGGAGGGAGGGGGTCTGAGGCAGCGTTACGCTCTGTTACATACAGGTAGCGAAATGGGTTACAAGGAGAAGAGGGGATACAAGGGGTTATTGAAAATAATCGAAATTTGCGTTTAGTAATTTATGGGACAGCCCCTTATTAATAAATGTTACATTCGTTGGATTTAAAGAACAGGGGCATTAGTAATTTTTAGTGAGAAAAAATGTCTGAGAACGCCGTCGCTTCCATCGTAGCTACCACCACCACCACCACCATCAGCACTATCACTACCACCACCACTATCACCAACATCACTACTACTACCACTACCACCACCACCAGCAGCATCACCATTACCTCCGCTACCGCCAGCGCCGCCACCACCACCACCACTCCACCCGCTTGGAAGTCGTCACCGTCACCTCGCCATTTCCACCTCCGCCAGCGCCTCCGGCCGCCTGCAGCCCCTCGTGTCCGCACGTGCTCGCGTTCCCACTCCCCCCCCCTCCACGGGCTCCTTCGCGCATCGCCGACCGCTGCAAGACGCGTGGACGGTCCACTTGGCGAACAGCCGGCGCACAGCCAGCGCTCGTCTCTGCGGCGGCGGAGAGCGCGCGCGGCGGTTTGTTACTGCCACCGCAAAGAAGTCCTACGTTCTCCAAAATCCCGGTCACAAATGTTTGATGAATCATTTGATGTGTTTGAGTTAAATACGAAATCAAAAATACCGACTGATGTGGTTCAGGGCATCAACTGATGTCGCTGTAGTGCCTCGGACTGGGAGGTTATAGGATTGTCGACATTCGCTAGAGAGCTAGGTCGAATTTTGCCGCGCTCTGGAGAAAATTCTAGCGGACGGCCGTTCTGAGCGGTAGTTTTTATTGGTTTCTTCGATTAATACCAGGTGGAGCAGTACTTTAACAAACGGGCCATGGACTGAGTGCGATTTTTCCTTCCTCTTTCTAGACCTATCCTCACGGCTTATTTACACACATCCTCACGCCTTATTTACACATTGTGGTAGGTTAACCCAGTAAACAAATTACAATACAATTGAATTGACACACCCTTACTCTTACCTACAAAAAAATTACACATATTGAAATATACCTTCATCCTTCACTTCGTAATACGTTGTCGTGAGTTTGACCTGTTCCGAATTTATAGAAAGATGTGGGCGCCAGGAACAGGTGACATAAACTAATACTAACTTTTCCCTATTTAATTCTGTCAAAATTATATGGGCATCCAGCTAGCTTGGGCCGATGGATTCGGATTACATGTATTCGCTATCGCTAAGATAGCCGATTACCTGATCTGCCGACTGTACAGCCTGGCGTGGAATCTGAAATATGGAAATTCTCTGCTTCCAACTAATTAGAAGCTTATGATTGACAAATGAACAGACTCTTTTCTTTTCCCAAAGAACAAAATTTAACAATTTATTCAATGTTAATTTTAACAGATTACTTAATGGCCATGACCCCTTTTAAAAGATATTATTTTAATATACTGCAGTATATGTTACCGTCTTGCCGACCCGCTCGTTCCGAAGACGCTTCTCACTTGGCCGATGAATCCGAGTCGCTCTTCTGTCTTCTGATCTTGCGCGGTTGCTGGAGTATCCAGTCCACACTGCATAAAATCTAGCTAAGTTCTTTCCGACGCTTTAGGTTTATAATCTTTCACACGAGTTTAATAAAATACTAATGTTCGAACTATCGTCCGGTGAACACCCAAAACTGCCCAAGTCCGCGGATGTACTCCGGCAAATAATTTCTAAGTCCGATGACGACTGTTACTTTTCGCACGAAAATGTATAAGTCTCACTTTCAACTACAAGGTCCGCACACTATTTGCACTCCACGAAACTCAAGAGCCGAGTTCACGACCTACACTCCACCACTCTGAGTCAGACTGTAACGATCTGCACTCAACGAAGCTCCAAGTCCGAATGAATGTTTTTCTGTATTTTGCAACCCTTGATGGGTCGGTAGCGTCCCACGTTCTATTTTTCCAAAACACGGCGGTAAACACCAGAAAGTCTAATTGCCCCCCGCCAACCCGCTCATTTCTTACAACCCCATGTAGCCGCGCCTTCGTCCGTCATACGTTTTTCGACCAATCACATATTCTTTATTATATCGATCTAGCCAGCGTTCCGGCACCTACGAGGCTTGCAGCTAGTTTATTTACCTGCCCTGCACCATAGCAACCCTCTGCGCTGGCGTTACTAGGGCCGGATATCGCCATTTTACAAGTCCATTTAGTCGCCCCGTATACAACTAATATTATGAATAAACCATGTCCCGTTCTGGTATATCACAATATTGGGTGTCCAATCGGGATCTTAGAGCTTGGGAGATACCTAGATGAGGGAAAACATCGTACGCCGACGTGTAGCTCGATGCCGGAGCTCAACATCCAGCGGAGGAAGGAAACCGCCTCCTCCCGTGATAAACACATGCATTACACTTACGGGACTAATCGACGCAACATTTGACGCGCCTGGAGCAGGACATTATCAGTCGATCAAAATCAAAATTGTAATGCTGGTTTAAGTCAGATTAAATAGTTCCCATTGTCGGTACAAGAAGCACTCATCATAGTTTAATATATTACCACTCACAGGTGATAAATATCACCTTGAAAACGTTTTATTGACCAACAAGAAGCTACTTTAACTTTTTAGACGTTCCTACCTAAGTATGAATTTAAAAGGCTTACCCCAGTTCTCCACATTGCATCACGTATTTGAAATATGAGAAATAATCCTTTTGGGAGTTTTGTCACAACCTTCTGTTCCCCCGGGAGAGCTCCAGCGCCACGCCGGTGCAAGGAAGTCATTCCCTCTGTGCGGGTCCCTCTGCCGACAGGGCTCCCTCTAGCGAGGCTGCAGCTGCAGCTCCGTCAGTTGGGGAAGGCGATGCGGGGCAGGGGGCGGGGCGGGCCGAGGCGGGGAAGAGATAGGAGTGAGGCGGGGGTGCGAGGCGGGGTGCGAGGCGGGGATGTGAGGCAGGGGTGCGAGGCAGAGGTGAGAGACGGGGGCGAGACGGGGTGAGGAGAGGCGAGGCATGGTGGGAGGCGGGGGGCGAGGTAGGGGTGCAAGGCGGGGACGAGGTGGGGGTGCCGAGTGGGGGGGGCGAGGCGGGGGGCGAGGCGGGGGCGAGGCGGGGACAAGGCGAGGGCGAGGTGAGGCGAGGCGTGGTGGGAGGCAGGAGGCGAGGTACGGGTGCAAGGCGGGACGAGGTGGGGGTGCCGAGGCGGGGGCGAGGCGGGGGCGAGGCGGGGGCGAGGCGGGGGCGTGGCGGTGGCGAGGCAGGGGCGCGGTGGGGGCGAGGGAGAGGCGAGGCGGGGACGAGGCGGGGGTGCAAGGCAGTGGTGCGAGGCGAGGGGTGAGGTGGAGAGCGAGGCGGGGGCGAGGTGGGAGCGAGGCGGGGGCGAGGCGGGGGCGAGGCGGGGAGAGGAGGGGGCGATGTGGGGGCGAGGCGGGGTGCAAGGCGGGGACGAGGCGGGGGGCAGGTGCGGGGGCGAGACGGAGACTGGCGTGACAAGGGCGAGACAGGGGAGGATGCGGGAGGCGAGTTGGAGGAGATGGATCCGAGGCGGGCCCAGTCGGAGCCGAGGCGTGGGCAGGGCGGGAGAGGGGCGAGGAGCGGTTGGTCGTTGCAATTAGCGCCTCGCGTCCCCGGTCGGCATTCCACACTGTGCACCGCTCGCGGCGGCGGCGGCGGCGGAGACGCTAAAAAGCTGCGTAAATGCCCGAGCGAGCGCCGGAGGGAAGGCTCCCCCTTTCAGAGCGCCCCCGCACCCCCTCGCGGCGGCCGCCGGCAAGCGCTGACGCGGCTGGCACGCTCGTTGCAGATGCAAGGCACTCCACGGCTCTTTCCGTCGAAGAGCCCTTGTCGTTCGCTAGAAAGTGACTCGTTCGTTGTCCGTTAAAAGGGATACTATTGACAGTATTTGAGACAGAATCAAGGAAGAACGCTTGAAAACAGGGAATATTACACTGTATAAATCTAGTTTATTCTGTATTGTATACTGCGTTCTTTTCAATGCACGTAACACTAAAAAGTCTCGAGTGTATTATTTGCTCGAAAAAGTTTGTTTGGTTTACTTTTATGAAGTATCTTTTTTCACAGCGCCTCCGTAATAGTTATGACGTCGGTCTGTGAATATCGAAAGATTCTTAATTTTTATCCAAAGGAATAAATTATAAAGAACAAAAATTCTAATGAAAAGACGGTGTTTCTTCTACGATGATATTATATATCCTTACTAAGTCTTAAATACAGTGTAAGCTTTTATATGTTTTCTTTTGGTTATTTGTTATATTTTTTGTTGGATTTATTCATCATTTCTCCATACCTGCTTTTTATTTTTCTCTTGATTTCAACTTCTTGTATTTGATTAATTTTATGTATCATTTCTTCCTTTCTTGAACTCTTTTATATCTTCTTCGCTTCTTCTATAAAAATGCACACAGTGGCAGTCTTTGCGGTCCTTCTTTTCGTCTGTACATTATGTTATTTTGATTTTTTAAATTTCCTCTTGTGTTTCATTATTTTATATTATTCTTAATTACTTACTCTTACTGTACATGGCCCTGATTGTATTATACCTGTTTCATTCTCCGTATTATTTCTTCTCATTCCTCCTTGTCCTCCTTTATTCTATTGCTCTTCTTCACTTTTCATTTTGCTGTACACCTCCACCCAGAGCGGCACTTCCTATTTTAGTTTTCATCGTCTTCTTCTCCTTGGTCTTTATTTTCTCCCCTTTCCCTTTCCCTACCGCTAAGGATCGTCTTCATTGTTTCTCTTTTTCTTTTTCACAACACGACAATGAACTTACCTCCCGTTCTCCAGCACGTGTTTCTGCAGGCCGCTGCCTCCATTTCCTGCGTCACGCGCTCCGTCCCTTCGCGCTGTAGAGCGCGCACCGCGGTCCCACAGGTTCCTCAGCTTTTGTCGCTCTCCGCCAGGGGCGCTCGCGTCGCCGCTGCCGCGATACCTTCCCCTCGCGGATTAAAAAAAAGTATCATCTTTTGTTTATTAGGAGATAAATTTAAAACTTCTTTTGTCTAAAATATTTCCCCTCATCTTGTCCATGCGATCTTTGTAACTTTCTGGGGGGGAAAACTCTCAGAGGTTATATAAAAAAAATTCATCTCGAAATTCCATTTAGGATAATGTTAGAGATGCACGAAAAGGAATCTCCGAGGTGAACATATTAATGTGGTTACATAAAGAGATATTCGCCCAGAAGACTTCAAAAGTTTTAATAACTTCGATTTTTGTAGGTTGTAACAATTCGGCTTGTTGAACGTAAATCTATTTGAGTTAGAGAATTTATTCATTAAAGTCCTGTTTCTTTTACAAATATACTACGACAGTGTTCCGTGGTGATTCCCCAGGAATTACTTCAGATTCAGAAGAAAACAACTCTCGTGCCATAAACAGTGTTTTTTATTTATTTTGTAATTTAATTTAGCTAAGTTGTCAGTAATGGTGTATTTGAAGAATGTAAATCTAAATTATACAATCCCTAAGCGTTTATTTTCTTTCTAAAAAATCATATTTGACACTCGTAAATATTGTACAATACCTAGGGACAAATTTCTGGGGTAGCTAAAACTGTATTTCAGAGACCAATTCTGAAAAACGCCCGGACCACCGGGCGACTGGCGCGAGTCGAATCCCATAGGGCGTGGCCTGCAACCGCGTCGCGTCGCGTCGAGTCGCCACTCGTCGTTTTACATTGTAAATTCCCGCGCCCACGCGTGCAAACATCCCGTGTAGCTGCAACATCGCGTAATTACATTTGCAAGCGGATTTTGATTATTAGAAGGCCCGCAAATACGCGTAAATCAACGCGCGACGCCCGTGTTTGCACACGCGCACATACGCACGCGCGTGCGTGAGCGCGCTCGCGCTCTCGCGTCCCGTCCCGCGTGTCGTGTTGAGTAGCGTCCGCCCCCCCCCGTCGCCACCCCTCCGCCCCCGCCCGCCGCCCCCCGCCACCCCCGCCGGCCCCATCGCCCCCCGCCACCCCCGCCCCCGCCGCCGCCCCCGCCGCCGCCCCCGCCGCCGCCCCCGCCGCCGCCCCCGCCCCCGCTGCCCCCGCCGCCGCTCCCGTCGTCCCGCTCAACCTCCGGCTGTGTACTTTCCGTTTCCGGTGACTTGGTGACAGCGAGTGTTTAGTTTTTGCGCGCGCGCCCCGGCGCGAGCAAGCGTGCTCTCCGGAGATTGGTGTGACGGCTCGCCGCGCGGCGCGCTGCAGGTCGCCGTCCGCGACGTATGAGGAGCACGCGGCTGTGCTGGCGGCCTGTCGCGCACATTGGTAGTTCCGTCGAATGTTTGTTTCTCTGCGGTCTGCACTACACGCTGTGGATGTTTTATGTGCGTAAGCTGTTTGCGTCACATCCGTGAATGTTATTTCAATTTTCCATTTAAAAATATTGAGGCACTTAAATTTCATTTCCGAGTCCTCAGATGTTGTGTGGAAATATTAGGTTAGGAACAACGAACCTAATATTTCCGCGTAATATTAGGTGGAAATATTATGTTCCACTATGAGAAGTGCAGGTACATCACAGTCTTAAATATCTAATTTCGATTCTTAAGATTCATCAGCGAGTTGTATCTCACCCAGCTACATGAATATGGGTACCTCAATTTATATTTTAAAATTTATTTCATTAACTTTTGGTTTAATGTCAGTTATATTTATGACCCCAAAATTTATACCTACCTTGGGGAAATTTATTTTCGTTTTTCACTCTCTACTTCACCTTGTTGCATCATTTATTATTTTCTCTCCATACCTCATGATTTTTAACATCCGCCACATTTTTTGTATTTATTCGTTTTGTATTCTCCTACTCTAAAAAACTGAACGCTTACAGTAGTACCACATTCGTAAAGCTGGTTTTACCCTTCGACAGTTTCATCTGCAACTCCATCAGGTGTTGTCTCCGCCAAATTGTGTTCCGAACAACTGTGCAAATCGCACGCGGGGGGGGGGGGGAAGGGGCGAGGCGGGCGCGCCGACTCTCGGGGGGTGTTATTTATACAGTTCGCGGGCACGGGGGCGGCGTGAGGCACGCGGGCCTACCTGCCTCACAAAGAGGCGGCGGCGGCGGCGGCGGCGGCGGCGGCGGCGGCGGTGGTGAGATGTGGCGGCGTTTACGGCCGCCGAAACAAAGCCCTCTCGAGAAGCGCGCCCACCGCGCTCCGCCCTTGCTCCGCCCTCGCCAGCCGCTCACGGCCGCTCTCGGCCCGCACTTCGAATTTCTCCCCGCCCCGCTCCCTGCCTCGCTCCCCGTCCTCGCTCCCCGCCTTGCTCCACGTCTTACTTCCCGCCCTGCTCATCACCGCTCGCTCCACGCCTTGCTCCCCGCCCCGCTTCTAGCCTTGCTACCCGCTCTGCTCCTCATCTTGCTCCCCGCCCCACTCTCTATGTTGCTCCCCGCCTCGCTCCCCGCCTTGCACCCCGCCTCGCTTCCCACCTCGCTCCTCGTCTTGCTCCCTGGCCCTCTCTCGAACCTGCTCACCACCCATCTTCCCACTCCTCTCCTTGCCCAGCCCCGCTTCCTACTTGCTGCCCATCCCGCTCCCCGTGCAGACCCTGCCCCACTGCCTGCCCCGCTTCCGCCGCTCACCAGCCCACTCTCCGCCGTGCTTCCGCCCCTCTACCGCCCCGCTAACGCAGTGCCGTCACCGCGCTCATGTTCCTTTCCCGCTTCGCTTTCGCCGCGCTCCCCGCTCCACCTCCACCTCACTATCACTCTGCTTTCAGCCCGCCTCCAGCCCGCCTCTATCCCGCCTCCACCCCCGCCTCCACCCCGCTTCCACCCCCGCCTCCACCCCCGCCTCCACCCCCGCCTCCACCCCCGCCTCCACCCCGCCCTCCACCCCCGCCTCCACCCCGCTTCCACCCCCACATCCACCCACGCCTCCACCCACGCCTCCACTCACGCCTCCACCCACGCCTCCACTCACGCCTCCACCCACACCACCACCCCCGCCTCCACCCCGCCTCCACCCACACCACCACCCCCGCCTCCACCCCGCCTTCATCCCGCCTGCACGTCTCCACCACTCATCTGTCATGCCCTTTCTGCATGCTCCTCTTCGCTGTCACACCCACCTTTTGCTCTGCCCCGCTCCGCCCCACCTGGGCCGAGCCCCCACTACTCCAACATCCCGCTCCGCTTCTCTCCGTCACCGATACTGGTCCCCCCCCCCCGCCTTCCATCCCAGATCCCGCCTTTAACACCAACACTCATGCTCGTATGGATCCCACCTCCCCGGACTCTGCACCGCCTTCCACCATTGCGCCCGTTCTCCCGCGCCCACCCCCGACTTCACCTTGACGGCCGCGCCGCCGCCGCCTCCACCCGCGCTCATTCTGCGCGTCCGCAATCCCTGCGCTTGCGGTGCCGTCGCCGCGCCGCCGCCGTTGTTTCGGCTGCCTCCTGTGGAACACGTTCTCCACAGATAGCCGTTGTTTCTCGTTCATTTGGCAGCCGTCTCGAAACGTCTATCGATTTTCGCGTCAGTCACGTTGCTTTGCGTTCATTGTGCCGCGCGTGGCGCCTTTGCCCGTCGCCCCCCCTCTAACGGCCGCCCGCCCACTGCGTGCGCGAGGGCCCGAAGGCGGCGCTTTAAGACGCGATGGCCCGAGGAGCGGTCGGGGAAAGCTCATGTGATGGACGGGAAACCTCCTTCGTGGATGTGAATGGCGGACCGCACGGGAAAAGAATTTGGGATCACGGTTGACCGTAGGAAAGAATAATTCTGTGGTCACGGGGTAAATGTTCTTAAGTCAAAAATCTTAGTTTGGAGAAAACAAGGGTTAGATTTTTGAGCCACCGCTTGTTCCTACGCTAAACGCTATTTCTTGATGTTTTTTTTCTTGTTAAGGAGGCAACATTTGAATTCGGGCGTTTTACTAAAATAAAATATAGATACTTAACTTGTATTTTCAATTCTTAACCCATTTTTTTTAAAATTGACTTAGGAACTCTTATCCCGTGACCACAGAATTATTAGCACGAAAACACATACAGACAATAGGTACATGACATGGCTGTCCGGGTGGTACCACGTCTTATAGTGCGATTTTTTAAACTTTGCCTCTGAAGTCCTCTATGCCTACGATATCACACGGCATTTCGCGTCTTTCTCTGTCATGCCGCGACAAGTCGCATGATCGCAAGCACTGCTTGAAGCAGTCGCGATCATGCGATATCTAGCGGTAAGACTGACAAATACACAAAATACCGTTATATATTCCATCGTGAAGGCGGGTCTTGAGAGGTACAGTTAGAAAAATCGCAGTATAGGTATAGTAGCTCATGTGCTGAGGGCGCGGGGTCTCCCGGGCAGCCAAGTATCTCTCGACTCCGACAACAAAGCCTACGTTCTTACGTATAGTTTCTTTTTCTTCCGGGGCTTTTTTCAGCCTCACGGTTGCCGATTTTCGACTATCCTCGCCGGGTAACCACTCTGTCCTTCATAGGGACACATGTTATCCTTTACACTATACTTTACGCTTGACACATTTGCGGGCTCCTCGGTAAATGGTCAGCAGACTCACAAGGCCTTCCACGGCAACACACATACTTGAAAGACAAGGGACAAACAATCTTGCCCACGGCGGGACACGAACTCGCGATTCTTCTGACCTAGGGGCTGACGCTCAAACCACCTTTCAGGTCGCCTGAGCTCTCATGTGCAGTATCAAGGAATATTCCAGAAATATGTGCAAGCATCTGAATAATCTGATCTGAAGAATAAAGAGAGGATAAAACGTTTTTTACTAGGACGAACATCGTATATTTACATGGAGCCTATTCTCAAAGTTTTGGAAGGATAATTGGTTTCACACTTAATTATAAAATATGTTTTAAACATGTCTTTCATGCAAGCAACGAACAGGATCTGCTTTTAAAAAGAGCCTTATTTCGGACACGTTCAATCAAGTATTGAGAGGCGAAGGCGAGAAGAAGTGAATGGAATGTGAGGGGAAGGGCATGAGTAGGGACCAGCGTTATGGCATTGAGGAAAAAAGATTCTTCCTTCCTCTATGGACCGGGGGAATGAGAAAGAAGTGCGACTGCGGACGGGCATAACAATTCAATGAGAATAAAAGCGCAAGCGAGGAGTTAGGTTTTATTATGAAGAGTGTTTGTGAAAGCAATGACGTCAACAATACCGATAAAGATTTTGTTCTCTAAGCTTCAGAGTAATTACAATGAATGCGAGAGTGAGAATGAAAGATAGATCCGAAGCATTAGACAATGAAAGTGCCGGAGTGAAGGTGGAAAAATGAAGGTGGAGATATGAATGGGCGCATGAAAATACGCTGGCGACGGCGACGAGTGCGATCACAAATTCGGGGGAAGCTAGTAGAGTGAAGTCGAGACTGACAATGAGGGCAAACGATAAAAAGGCGAGGATGAGAAAAGAAAAGAGGGAGATTTGGAACGATTGTAAGAGTGAGAGCGTGAGTCAAAACAAAGTGAACATACGACTCATCGGTAGAGGGAAGATGAAGGCGAAGGTGTGATCGTGAACATGATTATGAACTAGAACGTGGTCGGGAACGTGAACGGGAACTTGGACGGGAGCGTGGACGGGAACGTGGACGGGTCGTGGACGGGAGCATGGACGGAAACGGGAACGTGGACGGGAGCGTGAACGCGAACGTCGACGCGAACGTCGACGCAAACGTGGACGTGAACGTGAATGCGAGCATGGACACGGACGCGAACGTAGGACCCGGACGTGGACGTAGACGTGGGTTGGTCCAGGTTGCGCGCCGCTCAAAGCAGCTGCGCCTCCAGTGCGGTTGCTGACAGCGCAGCGGTGAGTGGGGGAGGTGGAGGGAGCCGGCGCCGTGGGCGACACACGTTCCGCTCTCTGCTCGCCACCCACGCGTGGCCGCACGCGCACTGGCCGCGCTGCACCGGATTGCGCCGAGAGATTCGCTCTCCTGAATGCTCCACGGCAGACTCCGCGAAGAAAGCAACTAAGAATATTTTCCCTGGTGACTAATAATTTGCTTTCCCGTCATTATCCCGAAATGGGTCGCAAAATAAAAATGGAAAACCTTCATATACGAAATTTTAATTTATAAATATATGTTATCACAAAACTTTAATGACAATTCCCTGATTTGTAATTTAACACTTTAGGACTATGACAAAATTTTTCTGTTTTCTGTCCAATGTTTGGGACAATGGCACGATTGTTGCCAAATGTTGACGTACTAGTTCATGTGTTGCAATATTATGTTAGTATTGGATATTAACTCTTGCGACTGTTTTCTTCCCCTTCTTCTCCTTTACATTTCGTCGTGTCTTCCCCTGCTGCTGCCGCTCTCCTCCCTTCCCCTCCTACCTCTTTTCGCTCACCTATCTCATCATTTCCTCCTACCTATCTATTTTCCTCTTCTCCACTTCCTCTCTCCTCTCCTCTTTATTATTTTCTCTCCATCCCCTCCAGTCTCCTCCTCTCTTCCCATCCCTCCCTCCTCCCTTTCTGGCTTTTCGCTCTTTCCCGCTCCTCTTCTCCTTTTTCGTTCCCATCCTCCTGTCTTCCACTCTTACTCCTCCCTCCCTCCTCTTTTTCCCACTTACCCCCTCCCCTTCAATCCTTCTTTGCTCTCCTTTTTATTCTTCTCTCTCCGCGTCTTCCACTCTCTTTCTCTTTTTTCCACCATCCCTCTATCCTTCCCCCTTTCTTTCCCTGATCTTCTCCACCCCTTCCTCTCCCGTACCCCTCTCCTCTCTCCCACTCAATATTTGCTTTTCTCGATCCCCCCTCTCCGTCTCTCCTCAGCTCACTCTATCCTTCCAACCTTCTTGAATGTCTTTTAAATTCATTCTTTCTCATTCTTGTTGTCTTTATGAGAGACAGATTCTTGGAAAACAGGGTTCGTAGTTTTGCTTTATAGGTACCAAATGTAGATAGCCTCCCACACACACACACATCAAACATTACATTCAGCTATTTCTGTTTTGTGTATATGAATAACTAGATTAGCCGAATTTGATCAAATTTTACCACATATCACAATTTCCACATTTCAAACTCTTCAATTCCTGATGTTCAGAGCGTTTTAAACAACCGTGATTGGGAAAATTTCCATTTTGCAAATTACAAAGCTAAAGGGGTTTAATTGTTTTTCAGAT
Source organism: Acheta domesticus (assembly GCA_031308135.1). Lineage (NCBI taxonomy): Eukaryota > Metazoa > Arthropoda > Insecta > Orthoptera > Gryllidae > Acheta > Acheta domesticus. The sequence goes on from JAHLJT010009355.1 coordinate 115,956,854, forward strand.
AAAAATTTAAATTTAATATTTAGCCACTAGAGCACATGTAAGGCACGATATGAACAAATTGAGTAAATTATAAAGTATAAAAAAACACAGTATGAACAATAAATGTGGTCAGCAGCACGCGCTATATATTACGTGTTAATCCAGCTCGTAAGACATCGAAAACCATCTGGAAGCTTCCTCAATTATTTAAGCGGGTAATTAAACCCATCTGAAGATTTTTGTGGCGTCGTGGAAAACAGGCGCCTGCCGCCGAGCGCTCCGCCAATCCCGAGCGAGCAGCTCCCCCAACAACCCCGATGCCCCCGCTTCCTTTCCATAATTTCCCCCTAAATTCCTCCACTCCATCTATCTTGCCCTCCCTCGTATAAAACACAATTAAATAAGTGAAATGAATCTCTCGGACGGTGACTGATAAAAATGGGAAAAGGAACAGACCTAGAAGTCGGATTTCATGGATCTTCCTGGGAGGCTCACACTACGGGGAGGGCTACTCTCGGATGGCTTTTTCTTTATTTCCTCGCGGTCTTCGTCGGTTTCGTCTGCTGCAGGATGATTCTTCGCTAGATTTCTTTTCCACTGGTTGAGCAATACAGTTAAGTTCATTCTTGAGAATTAGAAATAAGAGATGTAGTTAGAACATTCATTCGAGAACAGCTAACAGTTTCCACATTTTATTTCCAGTCTGTATATCTTGTTAATACAATTGCTGGTGGTGTAGATACCTTCTAATAATAAATATATCTTTTACAGTGTGAATTACATAAAATAACTAAGTTGTATAATTTACAAATTTCAACCAGCAAAACCAAACCCATGGCATTTAAAGGTCTGTTGCCTCTAAGATGTAAATCCGTTAGGGAAAACATTGATCAAGGGAATGTCTTCAGATTTCTAGGATGAGACATTTCTTAAGTCGGTGAGGTGGATGTGGACAGGAAGATGGGTAGATTGAATTTGAAGTATGACTCTTTTAACAGAACAATGAGGTAAAGTTAGAAAGGATGCTTTGCTCAAGTTTTATAAAGTTATGGCAGTGCCCTGTGTATAAGGACGTGAAAACCGGACACTGAATTCTTGAACTTATACCAGAATCGAGGCAGCGGAGATGAGATTTTTAAGATGATTATTAGGAGTAACAAAAAGGGCCAGAATAGAAAACGAAAGTATCAGGAGAACTTCTGGATTTTACAACTTAAATAATAACTGCAAATGCAGAAGAAGTGAAAAGAACATGTAACAAGAATGAATGATAAACGTGTTCGAAAGCAAATACTGTACAGCACAGCAAGAGAAAAAATAAAAATTGGAAGACCCACATGAAGATGGATTGATCAATGAGTTGTAACAGACCAATTGATCTATTGCTTGAAGGGGAAGAAGAATGTTAATATCCAGATCTGATCATTGTAATCATTTACAAAATATAGTGTCATTGTACTACTTAATGGATATTGACAAAACTGCACTAAAACGCCTATTCTCAAAATTACAAGAAAATGCTTTTGAATAGTAAATTTTCACAAAGCTTCAATTTACATTTGGCTTTAATTTAATTCAAAATGTCAGTTTTTTGTTTCGATATATTCTGCGTTATATTTAGAGAATTGTTTTTCTTTGAAAGCCGTCGTATGTTCAGTTGGTCCAGTAATTGACGTCATAACGGATGGCTAGAATTCCGAATAGAAATCTCTCAGTAACCAAATGTAATTTCTCAGTTCTCGATTATCCAGATCCTCTTTTATACGAGTACTGGCACTTCACTATAATATTATTTCCCTGCGAGTGTATCAGTGTATTTTGCCTTGACAATATACTACTATTACGAACTACATGATATCTATCCTACAGTCGAGGCTTAGGAATTACAGAGTGAAGCAGTTTCTTCAAGAACATCAAAGCATCTTACGGTGACATCGTTAGGTCTCCTTGAGATATCTCTCGGGGAAAAGCTTACCTTTTTTCCTCTTCCCTCCAACCCCGAATACGCGGGAAACTTCCTCCCGACGACCTCCTCAGGTGGACAGGAAACGGAGAAACGTCGCGAGCCCCCGAGTTTAATCCTAAACACCACACGGGGCGCCCTGCGTATTCCTTTCCCCCACCCCACCCAGCTCCCTCCCACCGCTCGGGAAACGTTGTTTATTAGGGCCCCTTTTCATACGAAGCAGCGCGCGTCGCGACGGGACGGTGACGGTGAATGTGACGGCGGTGGGTGGGTGGGGGGCGTCGCATACAAACCGGCAGCCCGGAATTATCCGGTTCGTCTTTGAAGCCGAGCATAAACCCCTTCCCGCGGAGCATCCTTTTCTCAACATATTTGTCCGAGAACGCGCGGGCGGGCGCGCGGAACAAGCGCGATTCTAATAAAGGCGCGCCCGCCCCTCCCCGCCCCTCCCCCCCTTCCCCCGCCCACGCGCCAGACCTTATCTGCGGGGCACGCCACAAAGCAGACACGGCGCAGGAGGAAGGATGGTTGGGTGGGAAGGGGAAGAGCGTGGAAAGGAGGGGCAGAGAAGGAAAGGAGCAGGGGTGGGAAGGAAGAGGGGGGAGGGAAGGGAATGAAGTGGAGGAGGGGGAAGAAAGGAGGGATGTAAGGAAGGATGTAAGGGAGAGAGGTGTGATGAAGAGGACAGAGTAGGTATGAAGGGAAGGAGAGAGTAAGTGCGACGAAGGGATGGAGAGAGTAGGTTTTAAAGAAGGAAAGAAGAGAGTATTTATTAAAGAAGGGAAGAAGAGAGTAGGTGCGATGAAGGGAAGAGGTGCGAGTAGATGCGATGGTGGAAAGGAGAGAGTAAGCGATTAGGGAGGGAAGGTGGGAAAAAAAGGGAAAGAGACCCCAAAACCGAACCAGCCGGCGTTGTCACCCTTGAGGGCAGCGAGTGGCAGTTGCCAAGATTTAGCTAGAGTTAGCAGTTGCCAGACGCTATGGGGTGGAGGGAATGAATTTATGGAGAGGTCAAGGTAAACACAAGGTAATGTAGTTAGATTTCGTAACTACAATTTGCTAAATTAAAACTAATTATTTGTGGACATCGTTTGGGTAAATAGTCGTTGTATTAAGTGACACAGCAGCTACAGCTTTTTAATGAAATTCCTGGGACTCAATTTGAGAAGCGAGTTTATCAGTTTACACTCGTACGTTATAATGTAAACCAACCTGTCTTATTGATAGAGACTTTTCCTTTAAAGTGGTTACACAGAATTTGAATGGACTAAAGTCAGTAATATTTCATTTATGAGATTATAATGAGATAGGTTTATCTGTCAATAATATTTCTTTCAAAGAATGATATCACGAAACTTAAACTTAAAATTTATTTTACAAGAATATTCCAAACAAAAGCTATTTTGTATCACAAATTTGAGATCTTGAATGTTGAAAATTTAATAATAATTGCGGTATTCTGTTCGATAAAACATTGTGAAATATCAATGAAAATGTCAGATTAGCCATGATTGCCTCAATGGGAACTGTCTTAGACACCGTTACAAAACCTCTTTTTCGTTGAAATAGAATGATAATTATCCTGAATTGTCAATTGTAGAAAACATTATAATTAATGGAATGGAATGTTTGCATGATATATACGTACGTGATATTTTTAATTCGCCGAAAAAACACACTTTATCCTATTTTATTTGTCGCATATTACGATATTTGTATTCTCGCAATTTCGCTCGGTCTCAACTCTCGTGGGTAATATGAACCGCGCTCCGTACCCTTCCTGCCTCTCGACAAATAAATGATTCCTGGCGTGCTCTCCACAATATGTCTGGCGCAGAGATCGCGTTGGCCGGACGACTTGATTTGCGTCGCTCCTTTGGCGAGGCTCGTCTTCAGCGGACGCCCCCAGAGGAAATCAGCTCGCAGAGACGGCAGCGGTGAAGATCGCGGACGGGTTGTCGCGAAGGCGGCGGATGAAGCCGGAAATCGGAAGCAGTGGTGATGGCGGGGGCGCGATAGCGGTGGTTGTATCTGCGAGACCGAGATGCTTGGAACGGAAGTGACCACCAAACGAGAATGGAACAGTGCTGACCAGGACGGTAGGGACTATTGGCGATGGAGAATGCTAGAAAGATGGAGGAGAATGAAGAGGTGAGTGAGGAATCAGAATAGCTGGCGGAGAAAAGGCAGACGTTGAGGGAGAGCGTGAAAATGGTGAAGGAGGCAGATTTGGATGCGATGAAGCAGGATCTCTGGGAGGAGAAGGCGAAGGTCGAGGATGATGGAGAAGAGAAGGCAAAGGTAGAGGGGAAGGAGAGAAGAATGCGAAGGGAGAGAGTGAGGATAATGGTAAGGGAAAGAATGAGAGAAATAGATAAGGGCATGGTAGAAAATAAGGGGGAAGAGAAGTTAAACGTAAAGGATGAGAGAAAGAGAAGAAAGTTGATGATAGAAGGTGAAGGGTGAGGGTCAGTGAGAGCGAATGAGAGGATCGAAAGTGATAGAAGACCAACGAAGTGAATGAAATTAGGAGAAAAGCATGGTAAAAGAATAGACGAAAGAGAAGGCAGAGGTGGAGAATTAAGAGTAAGAAGAACGAAGTGAGTAGGAGGAGAAGAGAATTGCAAAGGATAAAGCAGATGATATGGCAGAGATGAAAGAGAGTGAGGCGCAGAGACAGCATTGGAGGGAGCGGGGACATCGCGTGCCCAATGATGGCGGAGGCGGCGGCGGAGGCGACTTTTGAGGAGGCAGCGGCGGCGGAGCGGCTATGGGGACGGTGATGGTGGCGGTGGTGGAAACGAAGGCGGGGAAGGGACGGTTGCGCAGGCGGAGGCGGTGGTGGTTGTGATGGCGGCGGAGGCGACTATGAAGGAGGCAGCGGCAGGGGGCGGTGGGGACGGAGCCGGTGGCGGTGGTGGAGGCGAAGGCGGAAGAGGGCAGTGGCGGTGGCGAAGGCGGCGGCGGAGGCGACTATTGAGGAGGCAGCGGCGGCGGAGCGGCTATGGGGTCGGAGACAGTGGCGGTGGTGGGGACGAAGGCGGGGGAGGTGGTTGTGGTGGCGGTGGGGCGGCGGGGAGGCGGCGGAGGCGACTATGAAGGTGGCAGCGGCGGGGGGCGGTGGGGACGGAGCCGGTGGCGGTGGTGGTGGCGAAGGCGGAAGAGGGGCAGTGGCGGTGGCGGAGGCGGAGGCGGCAGCGGCGGAGGAGGAGGAGGAGGAGCTGGTGGCGCAGGCAGATACCGCTGTGATATCCAATGAAAGACGAGTCGGATGAGGAATGAGTCTCGCAGCACGTGGCCTTTGTAAGTGACCGCCGCAGCCGCAACCGGGGCAGGCGCGGGCGGGCAGGGCCGTTGTCGCGCGGATCGGATGCTGAAAATTCTGCTCCTCAGCGACGCAAACGTTGAAACGAGATTTGCCTCTTCCCGGAAAGCGATGTTACTTGCGGGGTTTCCTTCCCCGGCGCTGCTTTTTAAGCATCCAAATCTGATCTTCTGCAGAAAGGGGCGCCCGAGAAGTAAAGAAGATGTTGGAGGCGGAACTGAGCGCCGCGATCCAGATAACGTTGTCATTGGGCGGTGTATTGAGAATAAACACGGTTTTCCCGCTGTAATATACTTTGCCTATTGCGGATAACGGCTACGTTTTGAATATAAATGCTTTATTGTGAATGTGGTCTCTTGTGTAAAAACCTGTAAACCTTGGACTCTTAATTCTGTTTTCCGTTGAATTTCCCTTTGCGGTTTTTTATACTTTCATAAATACGTCGTGTTTTATTTGAGTACGGTCTGCGCAACTAGTGAAATGCTATTTTTTGCGTTCATTATGAAATGTTATAAAAAATATTTTCTTATTCGATGTTTTGATTTGGTTTCAGTGTATAGTAATATAACCAAAACTCAACTCGCAAATGAGATGTAAATTGAAACGGTGAACTATTAACTATTTTTTCATTCATATTGTAGATGAGATTTTCAATTGGAAAACTCAATTTAAAACAAATGAAAAGAACGCATGGGAGCGAGATTATAGTATAGTGGGCCCAATTAGATTCATTTTTGATGATATTAGTACAGTTTCAATGGTATGAACATTATCATAGAAAAATATTCATCTTTAGAGTCATTTATAGGATATTTGGCGGATTATTATCGCAAAGTGTAGTATTTTTCACATCCCTTCGGTTTGCTTAATTGCAAATATCATTAATATAAACCCAAATAATTGATTTGTTTAGCTAAAAAAGAGGAAAATGTAAGATAAGGAAGTGATAAAATCTGACGAATGTATTTTCATAGGTTGTGTTCAAAAAATTGTTCAATTGTTTATCCAAAATATTTGCTGCAGTGAATTTTTTCAAACATAATTGTAAACAATTCTTCTCCCAACTGTTTCTCAACGTTCCCACTGTCACTCGAGAAGTGTAATACCCATTCCACGTAACAAGGCCTCGCATGAACGATGAACTCAAACCGTGGCGCCGCTTCAATCTACGAGTAGACAGAAATGACCCCCTGGAATATGTAGAGACCGCTCACCCGTCAGCGGCAACCCGTGCGCGCACCGCGGCGAATTTAGTAGCCTCCGCGCCTTGCCTCCGCGCACGCGTGAGTAATACGCACGCAACAGGTTGAACACGCGTCAGCACGCTACGCACGCGCAATTTTGTCAGCGGGACAACGCAATTACTGCTCCGGAAACTAGAGCTTTGCGAAATAGCTCTCGTGAAATGCTCGAGGTCGTTGAAGCTGGTGGAGGAACGTTTGGAAGTTTTTGGTACATTTCTCTCGAAAATGTTTACGTTTTATGAATTGCCCATTGTGTTAGGACGTTGACTTTTGAACCCCCAATCACCGGGAGAGGTGGCTCAGTGCATCAAATGATGTCATACCTCTAACCGGGTGCAGTACCTCCAACCGGGAGGTTTTAGGTTCGAGTGCCAAAGACGGCAGGATTTTCGACGCTAGCTTGTATGCTAGGTCGAATTCTTTGTGTGAAGGAGAATTCTGGAGGCCGGCTGCTCTGATCGTTAGTTTTTCGGAGCAGTACCCTAAAAAACGGGCCACGGAACGCGCGCAATTTTTCCTTCCTGTTCATTGTCCTATCCTCTCCTCTTACACACATTTACACTAACATGCACTACATTACCACACATGCCAGTATACCGGTCGAGGGCTTACAGCTTGTCTCGGCTGGTACGGTTGCCCCGCTGGTGCCAGATAGCTGGTTGGGGAATACCCCGCTAGTCGCCGGATCTCGCTATTCAGCGGGTGAAGACCACCGCCACTTCCCAAGCAAAAATATACACTTCACTTACGGGACTAACGACCTCAGTAGTTGAATTACTATCAATCAATCAAACCCTCAATCAAGGGCGAGCCTTCACGAGTACTGCGAAAACTTAGTACAGGGCATACAAATTTACAGAAGAACAATTTTTTTTACATTTACCAAAAAATATTTTTAAAAATTTGTGTTTCATAGCGCAGCACGTGAATAGCAATTATTAATGTCAGGCACCTCTTTAGAGTATTGCTGAGACATGTCAGTAACAGTCGTAACAGTGGCGCGTCACTAACATAAACTTACTGAGTGTGAAAATCCAGTCCGTAGGAGCAGTGTGAGAATAGGTACAATAAAACAATCTGATACTTACACTTTTCAGTCAAATTCAAAACTTTTTCATTGTTTTTGTGTTTTTCTTGAGTTCCTGGATATCTAACGGAACCACAAACACCTCTCACAATCCCGGTTTAGTTTTCTTGTTTAGTTAGTTTTTTTTCACTTTCTGCGTGCATTGTGATTTAGTAATATAGGTAAGTGCTGATCACAGTTGTGGAGTGTTTTCTTTTCTTAAGGTCCGAATAAAATTAGAATATGATTGATATTTAGTAGTCACATGATCATGTCAGCGCAGTTACGTAGAGAACAGCAAATCAGAAGCTTCGGCATTTGTCACCTAAAATTAGGGAACGCATTTTACGAACAAACAAATATTACAAATGTTACGAACAAATGTAACAAATTAGAGAAATTTCCCGGGCTGATGGGCTGTGAACCAAACGTTTCGTCCACGACTACGGTGGACATCTTCAGTGGCAGCAGGGTCGCAGGCGCAGTATCTAGAACCCGGCCTATCAGCCCGGAAAATTTCTCTCATCTTGACTCCGGCCGTGAAAGCCAACGATGTAAATGTAACAAATGTTAGGAAAAAATTGTTAGTTTCTCAACATTCCTTTCTTCTGTTTGTATAGTTAGTGTTGAGAGCACGGGGTGCAGCGTGCAGTATGTGGCAGCGCCACCCCCCCTTCACACCCAAATGCCGATTACATTCTAATTTTATTCGTAGTATAACAACCCTGTATAAATTTTCTACATTGTTTCCGATCGTCAGCATTGCACGGTATCTACTCCACAGGAAGGCACCGTCCGGACGCCCTCTCCAGCTTCCGGTATAAAAACATGCCGCAGAGGGCGGCACTCGTTTTACTGAATTAATTTCGCCCGCTTTATTTGATTGCAATCAAAACTTTCGCCCACCGCTGCGCCGCTGTCTTCATCTGGTGCGCGCCAGCGCCCCTAGCGGGGAGAGCGGCCAACCGCCTTCTGCTGTTCGCGACCGGAGTATCATGAATTCAATTTCAACCTGTTAATTAACCAAAACGTACGAGTTGTTTAAAGATGGGCTCTGTTTTACATTCGTGTATTTCCCTTTGATAAACCTTCTTTTGACGCGTTTCTAATTTATTTGTGTGCGAAGAGAATGAAGTCGAATTTCAAATACAAAAACATAAAGGACGTTATAACACGTTTGTCGTGTGTAACAGAATTGCCCAGAATAACATATATCGGGGTTCGAAATGGTTTCTTAAAAATAATAAATAAACGGAATACCACGTACAGCCAATGTATTTTTAGACTTACATGTACTGCATTATAGGTTCAATTTCTTGAAATAATGTTGTTAGTAACACCATTCTATTACAGATACGTCTAGAACTTTTTGTAGAAGGAAATTATTTTATGTGATATTTACTGTTATGCTAGCGAAGTGCATCTTTAAATGTTTTAGACGTCCTCCGAAGTTTTTCATTAATTTTTCATTGAAAATCTGGGATATAATGATATATCCGGTTCTTAGAAACAGAATAAGAAATTAATATCGTAATATGTCTTCCCCAGCGAACTTTTAAAAAACTATAAATTTTCCGTTGTTGCACCATTAGAATCGGCAATTCCTATTAACCAAACGCGATTCTCGTATCACATCTGTCTCGTTTCTTTATTCACTCACCCACGCGCCGCGTCCATTTCAACGCTACGACAAACAATTCTCCAGACGTCGTTTTGTTCCCCACCAGTCACCCGTCCGCGACAGTCCATTGTATTTACTAGACGCGGGAAAGACACATGTACCGCTTGAAATAAACACGGAATAGGTTGTTTCGTATAAAAAAAACTTAAACAAAACAACCGAATAGCGGCGCGCGCGCGCGAGCCGGAGGGCGGTCGTGATCGGAGACGAGGCTTCGGCCTGCCCGGAAGAATGGCTGCTATCAGTATTCCCGCTGTCGCTAAGTCGGGCCTAATTGAGCGCGGAAGCTGTGGGAGAAAGAGCCTCGTCGGTTGCCGTTCCTGCGCACAATGCTCCATTGTCCGACGCCCGGATTCTTCCTAATTAGAGAGCCCCCCTGACAACAAACTCTTTGTCCCACCTAGCTCAAGGCGGTATCCCATGTCTCTTAGCTGGAATTGTTAAATTAAGACGTCTAAACGAACAATTAAAGGTAACAATGCTGCGCTTTCGGCGGACGGGCATCGCGACATTTGTCTGGGGCTGTGCCGTCGCGCGACGGGAGCTTAACTTAGGACTATCGACCTCTAACAACTTCGTCCGGCCATAGTTCTTTTCTTGCCGGTTGTCTTCGTCGATATTTCCTCAAGTGGAACTGTAGAATGTTCTTTCAATAATAGATGGAACGTTCTGGAATGAAGAGCTTCGGAACTAGGCTTCTGGTGTTCTCGTTAAATGGCGTAGTGATGTTTAACTTATACACGAAGTCAAAGAGAAGGTTATTTTTGAATAATTTCTAAGGTTCACATGCACTTCGTGAACGTAACTTTTTCGGCGCAAGTTGCAGTAATATTTATACTGTGCCTGTTCCATTCCCTTACTTTTTTCTTAGGTTTCTGCAATTATTTTTTAATGTTGAATATTTTCATCTATTTCTCTTATTCTTTGAAATGAATTCCTGAAAGCACTTATTCACTAGTCAGTATCGCATACGGAACTTTCAATATCTAAATTAAATAATTGAATCTAATTTGTAGGTTTTTGTAATTAGAACCCTTTAATATTGTACTCGGAGGAAATTGATTTCATCCAATTACCTACACGTCAAAAAGTAAGTTACAAATCTGATAAATTATATATTACGTTCAGACGAAAGATATTAGGTTTCTACGTAACTTTAATACAAAATTAATAATTGTGCGTGGAATAACCAGGTAATTTCGCATGAGACGAACTAGTGGCAAGTGTGTTGCCTTATACATCATCACGAAAATTATTTCAACTTTTGCCTTATTTACGTTTACCCTAGAAATGATCCACAGTCAACTCGTTGATTTGATATCCTGTTTCCGGGCGCGTCTACTGCATCTTCTGTGGCCATAAGTTCCGTTAGTGTAGTGAATGATTATCTTGAGAGGTGGCGGTGTTCCTCCCAAGCTGGATGGTGAGATCTGGCGCCAAACTACACACGGGACATTTCCCCCTCCAGATATCTCCCCCGTGGAACACCGCCCCAGCCGGGACAAGCTCTAAGCAACCGACTTGTGTGTAGTGCATGTATGCGTCGGTAAGAGGTGAGGTTAGGACGAAGAAGAGAAATGAAAGATCGCGCGTGGGCGGTGCCCCGTAATGCTGCGGAATCCTGCTATTGGTAGGAAAAACTATGGAAAACTACCGAATAGAGCATCTAACTGCTAGAATTCTCCTTCAGAAATCAGCTAATTCGACCTAGTTATACAGCTAGTCGAAAATTGGCTACCACGGTGACTCGAAATCGGGTCCTCCGGGTCAGAGAGGCTGCAGAGACATCAGTAAAGCTGGCTCGGAACTAAACTCAGCCGATGGTTGAATTTCTCTCCCATTCTATCTTGTGAGGGGGAAAATCGATCACGAAGAGACGCAACAATCACACGTACAGCTGACCACATAATCGTCAAAACCCCCAATTTGTGTTTTTCGCCGGAAATCGAAATCCGTATTAGCAGGAGCACGTTTCATTTCGGCAGAAAATGTAAAAGTCCACCTTCCTAACCTCGCCAAAAATAGCCACGCCACCCGGGTGAAAAAAAAGGGGGAAAAATATTGTGCAGGAAATACGTGACCTCTGGCGCTCGCTCGACCTGCGCGCGGCTCGTGTTCCTTTGGCCGCGAACAAAAGGGGCCTCACGCTGGATGGAATTCAAAAACGGAAACATTTAACCGGCGGCTTCCGCCGATAGGTGGCGGCTATGGCGAGGGCGGCCCTGGGGTGGGAGTTTAGGAGATGGCGGGGGTGGGAGTTTAGGAGATGGCGGGAGTGGGAGTGTAGGAGATGGCGGTGGTGGGAGTTCAGGAGATGGCGGGGATGGGAGTTTAGGAGATGGCGGGAAAGGGAGTTTAGGAGATGGCGGGGGTGGGAGTTTAGGAGATGGCGGGGGTAGGAATTTAGGAGATGGCGGGGGTGGGAGTTTAGGAGGTGGCGGGGGTGGGAGTTTAGAAGATGGCGGCGGTGTGAATTTAGGAGATGGCGGGGGTGGGCGTTTAGGAGATGGGGTGGAAGTTTAGAAGATGGCGGAGGTAGGAGTTTAGGAGATGTCGGGGGTGGGAATTTAGGAGATGGCAGTGGTAGGGGTTTAGGAGATGGCGGGGGTGGGAATTTAGGAGATGGCGGGGGTGGGAGTTTAGGAAATGGTGGGGGTGGGAGTTTAATAGGTGGGGGTGGGAGTTTAGGAAATGGCACTGGGAGAAACGTAAATGTCGCGATGGTATTAGCGAGGGAGAGGGCACTGAGGTGGCAGTGGCGGGACAACTAGGCTGGTGACGATGGCAGTGACTGGAGAGGTGGTAGCGCAGGAGATTATGATGGTGGTGGCAGAGGAGGAAGGTAATGGGCCAGGTTGGTTGTAGTGGGGGTGACTAGAACGGGGGTGGCGGGAGTGAGAGGATGTTGGCGGCAGGAGATACTAACTTGCTGAACGGGAGCGAGAGAGTGCGAGATGGCGGTGAGTGCGACTTCGGTAATGGTGGTAATGCTGGTGGAGAGGGCTACTGGGGTGGTGGCGATGCTAGTGACTAGAGTGATGGCATGGTGCTGGCGGAGGAGGATGATAATGGACCAGATGGAGGAAGATGATAATGGATTGTAGTGGGGTTGAGTACATGATGGTGGCCAGAGCTACATGGATGGCGGTGGTGGCGGAGGTGACCATGGTGATGGTATTAGGATGATAGTGGCGGTGGAGACTATGGAAAGGGGGCAACTAGGATGGAGTCGGGGGCGGTATGTGAAGCAGGAGTAGCAGTCTAGTGACGGCTGTGGGATCGGAACTGGCGTTAGTGGCGCAAGAGTATAAATTGAATTGAATTGAATTGAATTTAAGCCTTATTTTACGTGGCGAGACTCAGGCCGTGAGGCCTACTCTTCCGTCTGACCACGCAAATTTCGTTACGCTCCTTTCACCAACTAGAGGAGAAAGAAGGGGCGTATATGGTAACGATGGCGGAGGTGGCAGGGGTACCAGCGCAGGCGGTGGACGACGGGTGGGGTGGCGGCTTGGCAGGCGGTGGCGAAAGGGGGCGGGGACAGGGATGGGACTTCAGGTTTTCGCTGCCGCTCTGCCGACCAAATGAACCCTTTACTCTCACCCGCGTCCTCACAATGCGAGTGACGTCATCAGCGGCCACCTCGACAATGGGATGCCCATGCGCCCGGTAACCGCCGCATTACATATGAATGCAGAAGCAATTAGAACCTCATAATTCGATCTCTGTATTTTTCTCTTTTTTCTGTTGAATGTGAATATGTACGTTTTGTTCAGAGATACAGAGGTCAACGTGAATAGCACAGGTTTCGTTTCCATAGCAAATGTCAACGATTTCGAGTCACAACATACAATTTTTTTTCAACGTGACATTTTCAACTGGAAGTTTTTTTTTTGACGATGTAACATTTTGATGAGTATTTGATTGAGGCGATGAAGTTTCAGAAATAAGTTCTGGTTGACTACCACCAAAGAAACATTTGAAGTAATGTGTTTGTAACGATAGAACCTATTACAGGCATGAACTTAAAATTTCACTCGTAACTGTAACCGGACATGAAATCAAAAGTTTGTTTCAGCCCATTGGCAAAGAAGAAAAATGTTCAGTTGGGTGAATTAAAAACTTGAAATTTTTTTTTAAATTTTCATTGAAATTAATTATTAGTGCAAAACACATAAAATATGTTTAATAGCCTTTTTTTAAATTATGCTTTTCAAAATGAAAACATGATATTTGTACTTTTCATATATGTATTTCATTCTGGGTACAAATACAATAAAACATATTCAGGTTGTCATTGATAACATTATCAAAGTAACATTTGTAAACAAAATTGTTTTATTATTTGCAACTCGAATTGTATTTGTTTCTATGTATAGAAAACCGACAATTCAAAATATTGTTTCTATATCCTAAAAGTTATCAATTCATTCAATAGAATTTCACCATTCGTAACGATTGTTTCAACGTAAATTGAACAGAAACATTGTGTAAAATAATCAAAAATAAAATCATTTCCTATGTTCAATGCATTTGTAACGATAAAGTGGAACCTAGACCTTGCAAAATCCTTAACGCTCGCTAAAGCCAGCCTCGCCTGCTATTCCTCACGGATCGAAAATTGTGCTCCCCTTCTTGCAGCTTTTCCTCCCCCCTCTTCAGGACGCGTTCGCTTTCATCGCCAGGGAAAGGGCTAGGCGGAATCGAATTTTAAGTGACGCCTTAATAAACGAGAGAAAATTTTCCGGGCTTTCCTACGTTAGCAGACAGCAGGAAATTGTTCTATATTGGATCATAAGACGGCCATTATAACCCCAATCTCTTTGGGAGAAGAAGGGGAGCAATATGATTTTATTTTACGCCACAGAAATAAACTTTCCAACGAAAAAACCTATAACGCCGGAACATTAAATTAAGTCGAAACTCAACGTGAATATTTTGATGGTATTAAGGACTTCTCTACCATTTTTCAAAGGAATCATAACGTGTAGACCGCATAACGTTTTTCATGAACAACTAGAACGTTTATGTCATGTCATTCGTAGTAAGAAAAACTTGATAAGATATGGTTCATGGACAACAAAAGAACATATCGATAGTGGAACAGTTACTTTCCTGAATTGTAATTGGGACGTTTGCTGAGGACTTTTCCACATTGCTTCTACTTACACATTATCTTCATTAGATATAAGTATTTATTAGAATTGAAAATTTATTAAAAAAAATATTGACATTTTTTCAAAAATATTTATCTCACAAGAAGAATTATTCAGCTATTTATTATAGTACGTAATTATTGTCGCCCTGTTAATCATTGAAGACTCTTTTCAGAATTTTGCTATTAGTTGAAAATTTTCTCTTTGCAGAATATTGATTGAAACAAGAAAACTCGTTTTCGTTTTTCAACCTCTCCCAACGAACCAGCCAGTCATACAGACGCTGATGGCTAGAGACCGGATTTTTATGTAATTACATATTTTTTGTCTTTCTACCTACCGTTCTCAGAATTGTAATCTTGGCTAATTATAGCCCTCCTAACACAATATCGAATTTTTTCGTTACATATTCTTACATATTTAGTACTATATTACATATTTTACATATTTTTCTGTTTTCACAATATATTTTCTTATTTTATCAATTTTCTTCTATTTAAGTTCATATTTTTGTGATTTATTGAAGATGTATTTAAAAAATCAGCATTTTTCCCTCCATTATTGGATAAATATAGGTGTCCAAAACATCATTGACACAGCGTTTTGTGATCGGTGATCTTAATTTCCGAGAAAAATTTGCGATGACTGACGTGTAACACTTTGATGAATGTGTTACAGTGTATGCTTGCTGGTCGTATATCTCGCCAGTTTGTGCGATGGCTTCTATTGCGATTAGTTTGGCTGCTAAACTACGGTCCTGGTTTACAGTAGATTGAGCTTTTACTACTGACGAGAAAGTTGAATGATGTAAAGTGAGCAGTTTTTCTAAATGTAATTTTTTGGTTTGGAAATGGTTTTTAACTAGAGAATTTTAATATTACATATTATATACGATTTTACATATTTATTACATATTCTTACTATTTTTATTACATATTTATGTACATATTTTGACGTTTTATACTACGTATTTATCCGGTCTCTACTGATGGCTATCTCGGAGGAGTTTACCACTTACAATATCCCATTAAGCGTGTGACTGCTCGCAGCCTGGGAACATCGGTCGCCAAGTCGTCAGTAGATCTCTCGCCGGCAGGAGCCTACCCGCGGAGGTAGGCCGTGTGTTTCCGTAAGGCGAAGGCACCCGTCGTCTTCCCGCCCCGCCCCGCCCCCTCCGTCTTCTCGTCGTCCTCCGCCCCCTAACTCAGCGCAGCTGTCCGCCTCAGGCCGTAACGCATTGTCATAAGGCATCGGCGCGCCGCCCGCCCACCGCCCCGGGCGACCCTCCCTCGCAATCTCACGGCTCGCTGCTGTTGCGACTTCCCCGCACCCTATTTATGGTCGCTATTCCTCTCCGGATACGGCGCGCCCGGGGGCGTGGCGGGTGGGGCGGGGCAGAGCGGGACGGCGCGGGGCGGCGTGGGGCGCGGCGCGGCGGGGTGGGGCGGCGGGCTGGCGGGACCGGGCGGCGCGATGCGTGGCGAGGCGCGGCGGGGCGCGGCGGGGCGTGGCGAGGCGGGGGCCGGCGGGGCGGGGCGAGGCGAACGGAGCGGCCCGGGACGAGCCAGGACGGGGCGGGGCGGGGAGGGGCGGGGCGGCGCGAGTCAAGGCGGGGAAGGGGCGCGGCGGGGGCAGGCTCACTGCAGCAACTTTCCCTCCGCCGCCGCGTCGCCGCTCCTTCGCCCGCCCTGCTCTTGGGACCATGGCGCTGGGCTTCCTCCTTCAAGTGCATGGGTTCAGATATCGGTTGATCCACGTAGAATTAGCGGTGGATCTAGAGGATGCGTGGCAGGTTTGATCGGGGTACTCCTGTTTTCCCTGTCTCTCGTTCGCTTTTCATCATTAGTAACGGTATTACGTGAGTATCGATTTCAATTTTTCAGAATAGACTACTGATGCTCGAATTCTAGAAATTAGAACAATAATAATATTAATGATATAATTACTATTACTATTATTTTTAGTGAATTCTATTTTGTGTATCTATTTTATTTTGCTTTTCTCAAGTCGTCTACGTTTCCGCACATTTCCCGATATTTCGTAATTAACCTTCTATCCCGTTTTCTTTCTTTTACATTTGTTCCTGTCTCATTCTTTCTACATTACTTTTGTACCTTGCGTTCTTTCTTTTATTAATTTGAAGTACTAGTTTCCTTTTGCTCCTGCTGTCATCGTTACTTCCGTTTTCTTCCTCTTGGACCAGGCGTTCGCACTTTTATTCTACATTCCTACGTCACGCAATGATTTGTGTATGTTTTTCTATTCCTTCTATGAAAATATTAATGCTATCTGCCAGTAAATTAAAAAATAAACTAATATGCTGTGAGCATTCTGGGAAATTTTCTAATGTTCTAAATTCGGAGATGAATCTCGTTTAATTTGTTTGTTTCACACCTATATCTCGATTTATACTCCTAATAATATACATTCGTGCAATAGGGTCATTCATTTTGTACATGTTTTGAGACACCTTTTTAACTCCAGCATTCCAACATTCCTTTTTAACTCCAGCATCTTTCCAATCGCATTCTCTTTACACAAATGAGTTTTTTGTTCAACTCTGTGCCCTATGTTTCTGCCCATCATCCAACCACATACTACCTCCTCTCGTACGCTGCGTTAATCACTCTACGTGACCCCAACACGACATCACCTCGACCTCCAAACCGCGGGGCTCCGCATCCACTCCCCCGCGCCCTCTCGTAACAGCCACTCGCCCGCCCCGCCATCAGCTGTTGTTCTTAACCGCGGCCGTAAGCAACGGCCGTAACTCAACGCGCAGTCAGGTACAGCGCCTCGTATCCACGCGACTTCTTGCTGCGCGCGGCCGCACGCGGACCGTTTACGAGCGGCGCTCCTCTCCCTCGGGGCCCCCGACGCCGATTAATATGCCCCCGCCGCATTAATTGGAATAATGCGGCCCCTCGTCTCCGCTTGGCATTGACGCGAGCGTCGAGTTATGCCCCGCGCGGGAATTGTGCTGTGCGGGACCGCGCTCGGGCCTGGATATGACACCGCCTTCGGAATCGGCCGTGCCGCTAAGGCTGTATTGCCGTTATTGGGAGATCCAACGCAGCTGTTATCATCGTAGTGGCTTTGCTCCAATTGTAAGCCGTCTCCGAATCGTGCTTACTTGTGTAATCCTCGCTGACTCCCCGACGCTAATACAGTCAAAACGTTTTAAAAAGGAATGCCTTTTCATTGCTGTTAATTTTCGAATGTAGATATTGTACGCGCACGTTTTCTTCAGCCCTGGAATACCCGCCTCCCACTCCTTTGCCAACATTACTTAAATAAATGATACCAAAGAGTGTTATAGATAAAATCTGATAACTACAAATGTTCGCTCTCATGTAATAGAAATTATTTTGCATCGAAAAACGAACTACAAATTTGATATAAAATTCCTTTTGTCAAAATAACGAAACTCCTCACTCCTCTCACAACTAGCGAAACGAAACCTCAAGAAGACGTGCGAGGATAATATTATTAATCCATTGTTGACAGTGAGTCGTCATGAAATGTATCGCCGAGTTTTCCTCTTCGTCTTCATCTGTTGCGCCAGGCATCAATTTTCCTTGTCATTCTTTCACGACCATTATCTTTTCCACGTAATGTATCCAACATATGATATTTTCTTCGTTATTTTTCTTCTCTTTGAGCAAGTCTATACCAGTAAATAGCCCGGTCGCCTCCACTCTCTATATTTCGTGCTCTTGCCACGCGATTCTTCTTCTGTCGTTCACATTTGTTTGTAACCCAGTCTCTTCGTCAATATTTCAAATTACTCGTACATTATCCACACTTCTTCATCTTTCTTTCTCAGGAAACAAACAATTTAAAGACCATCCTACAACCTCATAATTTGAATGCCAGTTATGACTCTCTCTTATTTTGAAGACCAACTCGCACTTTCTGTCTACTCTTTATAATTATTGATCTCTCTGAGATATTTCCATGCGTACCAGTTCGCATTTCCACCATTTTGCTTTAGCAACAGACATTCAATTCGATCACTAAAATCCGGTCGCCTGAATCTCTATTTTGTCCAAAGCCTGTTGCCAAATGTCTAGAGATTTAACTTCACGAATAAGGTGTGTACGTAGTTTGCCACGCTCGAGTCAGGTCGCACACGCTAGAGTAAAGAAGTTACATATTTCTTATAAAAGGCTAAGCTTCTACAGTACCATTATGCTAGTAATTTCTCAAAAATTTGATCTACTAATATCACCGTGAGTAGCGGCTCTACCAATTTTATTATTAACTGACACAAATATTTCTAAAACCATCAACCCATTAAAAGAGAGGTCTTCATCACAAGCAAAGAAAGAGCTGTGGTTCATTCTTGTACACATATCTCTGTGGCCGAATGTTACTTTCTGGAGGTTTTTGAAGTTAATTATCAGCACTTTCCCTTTTCAATAGAGCAGCGAACTCGTTTCTCTTCTCTCTAAAACCAATATTATGAAGTGTACAGCATATGCTTCAACAAAATTAATATTTATTTACTTACTACCGGTTTTACCTCTTGACATTTCACATCCATCTCTCCAGTAGAGTATCACATTTACAGCGTTGGAGCTATCATATTTGTCAACACAATCATTACCTTTAATCTCATTCCATCCATGTCATTTCCCTCTGTCAACTTAATAAACATCATCGCTAATGACGCGTCGGATACATATCACTGTCTCTTCTGCAGAAGTTACACTATCACAAAATTCCTCCTATCCTGGTTTTTGGACTAGATATCAAAGAAAAAAAATTATGTTAATGATTGATAATAGAAATTGTGGACATAAATACCCCAGGGTTTGGACTTTAAGTAGAAGCAAAAGACAATGTTTAATCTATATTGCTTCTGTTAAATTGGTAAAAAACGAGAATTTATTAACTTGCAACTGATTAATTGTAGAAATGAATACGACATTTTATTTTTTGTTTTTGTCGATAGCAGAGGTTACGTCGATGTCGATTTTGCTTTTTTCGATAGCAGAGGTTACGTCTTCGTGATTAAGTGATAATTGTAAAAGCTTTTTAGTTCTATTTGCTTTTCATCACTCACAGACCATTTCTATGAAACAAAGTAGACTATCAACTATTCCCTGCATGTATAGTCCCAGCAGGAACCCATTTCCTTACATCCAGCATTGGCCTTCATCTCACCATCATATTTAGTCTACTCAAATGACCGCAACCATCATGACAGTTGTTACCATCGCAACCGCCGCATCCCACCGAATGCGACGGCCGACGGAAATAGCTGAGCGGTTCCCGCGCGGGGCGGAGTCTCCGTGTAAGCCACACCGACTCAATTACCGCCGCGGGCCGCCCGGCTGCAGCAGGGTTGCAGCAGCGCCGAGCGCGCGAAACTCGACCCGCGCCGAAAGGGAGCGCGCGCTTGTTTACTCGCGTCCGAATCCGAAACGCGCGGGCACGCGCGTCGTTGTGCGTTCCGGGACGCCGTCGCCCTTCGATTGCGTTCATTACGCCGCGTAATGGCTGTTCACCGCCAAACGCCGACTCCGCCGCCCCCGTCGCTACCGCCGCCCCCGCCGCCTCGGCCGCCCCCGCCGCCCCCGCCGCCCCCGCCGCCCCCGCCGCCCACGCCGCCCACGCCGCCCACGCCTCCGCCGCCCCTGCCGCTGCCCCCGCCGCCTCGCCGTCCCCGCCACCCCGCCGCCCACGCCGCCCCGCGCCCCTGCCGTCCCCGCCGCCCACGCGGCCACCGCCGTCCCCGCCGCCCCCACCGCCCCAGACCCCCCACCTCCCCCGCCGCTTCCGCCGCCCCCGCCGCCCCGCCACCCACGCCGCTCACGCCGCCTCCTCTTCCCCGAGAGCGATCCCGCCGAGCTGTGCGCTGGTACGAACCGCTCCGCGTTTACGGTCGCCTGGTTAGGCGAGTAATGCGCGAGGCAGATGTCTCTATTGTGTGTATTTGAAGGTCCATGCTTACGATTATTGGTTGATTGTTTATGCTTTCGGGTGCGTCAACTACTGAGCTCGTTAATTCATTAAGTGTTGTTAGTGGGTTTTTTTATTGTGGGAGATGGCGGTCGTCCTCCCTCGCTGAATGGCGAGATCTCCCACATGTGGGGCACCCTCTCAACCGGACAAGTTCTAAGTTGTCGACTGATCTTCCTACAGAGGTGGTAGTAGAGCACATGAGAGTGTAGGTGTAAGTAACGGGTGAAGATAGGACAATGAAGAGAAAGGAAAGATCGCGCTCGGTCCGTGGTCCGTTTGTTAGGGTACTGATCCGGCATTCGCCTGGTTTTGATTGGAGAAACTACGGAAAACAACGTATCAGAGCACCCGGTCGTTACAATTCTCCTCCAGACAACGGCTAAATTCGACTTCACAATCCAACTAGTACGGAATATCCTGCCACTGTAGAGACTCAAACCCTAGGACCTCTCTGTCAGAGGCACTGCAGTGGCATCTACTGATACCCTGAGTCATCTAAGCTGATAGGATTGTAGGATTCTGCCGAGTAAAAGGTTTGATTTTACTCTAATAACTTTCTCTACTAGTGAGAATTCTCCTAGATGATAATCCTTTGCCAACAAAAAAGTGTCTCAACTGCGAATGCCCGAGGCGATCATGTCGAGCACAGATACAAAGAACTTTGTAATTGGTAAAGAGCTTTGCGTTTACTAACTGCATGATATACGAGAAATGCCCGAGGTAAATATATTCTGCGTGCATTCAAAGGTCCGTGCCTAGAACTAAAGAATTCTGTAGTGCAAAAGATCGGAGAATCTACTATTATTCCTCTAGACGATTACAATTTCCACTACGCTATTTTCTGGCGAATAAAATAGTGTCCCTTAGCCACCGCCGGAGCCTATGTCTAGAATTAAGGAGCCATTTAAAAAAGATGGAATTTTACACATACTTCGTTTCCAGGCTGTAATCATTTTGTACTTTAAGGTATTTTTCTCCACGACAAAGAGCCTGCTAGCTAGTATGTCTTAGATGGACATAACGTCTGGAATGAATATTAAGAGTTTAAGTTGACATAGATTGTATGCATTGGAATTATTCAACGGCTCGTCGGCGTTATCATATAAGATCATGTGCCTTTTGCATCATGAATAAATAATTTATCATAATAGTAAAAAAAAGTATTCGGTGAACTGACATGCTAATCAGTTTTAGAGAACGAATCGTTAATGCATCCTGATACTTAACTTCTTACATAGTATTATGATTGAGAATCTTGTATATTTACATTCAATCGATTGTGTTAAAAATATTGCATTGAATTATGTCTCTGTTGCAAATTATTGAATGTAGCGATGAAATGGTATGCTAAACAAGTCTCCAGTGGGGAGATATTATGCAAAATGTTTCGTGCCTAGCATGAAAATGTATTTACATAGTACAGGTGATCGTGCTTGTGGCGGTATAAAAAATATTGCTTTATGAATACTTCGTAATGTATGAGGTCTATCGAACTAAACCTCCCAATAATATTTTTACATAATTCAGCAATTGTGTGACTGTAAAGCTTAATCCGTCCTAATTGTGTGACTGTAAAGCTTAATCCTAATTCTTAACTTCTTACATAGAATTATATTGAGAATAAAAGAAGAATTAGCCCCGTCTTCACAGTAAATATTTTACATTGTTCAAAAGGAAATAGAAATCATTACGTCTGCATATATTTACTCCATAAATTGAATAAAGTGCAAACTTGAAATAATAATATATTTTTTATAAAAATGAAAAGTTATTTCGTTATTGGAAGTTTAATTTTTCTTTGCAGTAATCGAGTAAATATATACAGATTTAATGAAGAAGCTTCATCAATAGGACGTACTCGTATAATTTTTTAGAAGTATCGGTGATACAACTGTGCCATATCCAAAGAAAGCGCAGTACCATTTCACCCTTTAAAAAGAGTACTTATTCTTTAATGGTAGCTCTAAATTTGGACCCGAGAGAAGACTAAAGAACCCAAGAGACCGTGATGTAGTTGAGGCTTTTTGACCTCGCGAAAAGTCCTATACACTGCTCCGCTTCCCACGGCGTGTTCACCCTCTGAAGATAGCCCCGGCTCGCTCTCCGTGTGAAGTGCACGCAGGTAAAAGAGGGGGGTTTTACAAACAACGCGAAATTTCAAAGAGCGCGCAGGTTAAATTCCGGTCAGTCTTCCCCTCCCGGGCCGCCAGCGCTATTCAAGTACGTTTTAGTGAGCTCCGCGCGCGCACATAGAGTAACACAATAGTCCACGTGCAAGGGGCACAATGTGGCATTCAAAGTCGCGCCGCAGAGCCTCCGAGAGTACTTCAAACAACGGAGAATCGCTTCATAAAAACGCGGCGGTGGTGCTGCTGCTCTCGGCGCCGCCCCCGCCCGCCCCCCTCCGCCCCCGCCGCCGCCGCTTCCGCCCTCCCGCGGGAGAGAGGGAGGGAGGGAGCGACCGCAGCAGCACGTACCTCGTAACAATAATTTTAAAAGCCTGGTGTCGGGATATATGAGAAATACATGGTCGAGAAATTCCCCCTTTTTTCGTGGGTCGCTCTCTCCGGCGCTCCTCCCTCAACTCTTTCCTATCCTTTCCAATTACGCGTTCTCTCGGCGGCGGTGGCGGTCGCGATGCTGCTCCGAGCCCGACGCCCCCCCGCCCCCCCCGCTCTCCGCAACACCCCGCGCGCGGCGCTCCTTGTCATCCCCGCTCCCCATCCTCCACATCCCCCGCTCCTCTCCCCTCACCGTCCGCCGATCCCCATCCTTCCCATCCCCCCTATCTCCCCATCCCCCCTATTTCCCCATCCCCGGCTCTTCTCCCCTCCCCGTCTCCCGAGCCCCATCCTCCCCATCCCCCTATCCTCACCATCCCACGCTCCTCTCCCCTCCCCGTTCTCCGCTCCCCATCCTCCCCGCTCCGCATTCCCCGCTCCCCATTCTCCCCACTCCGCATCCTCCGCTCCCCATCATCTCCGCTCCCCGTCCTCCCCGCTCCCCCTTCCTCGGCTTCCCTTCCCCCTGCACACCGTCTCCCACGTTCCCCTTTTCCTTGCTCCCCCGCTACCTGTCACCCTCGCTTCTCTCCCTTCCTCCCCCGCTCCCGTCTTCGTCATTGCCCGTTCCCCCGCTTCCCGTTCCCATCGCTTCGCGTTCCCCGCTTCCCTTCCCCTCCCCGTCTCCATCGCTGCATGTTCCCCCGCTACCTCCGCCATCTGTCACCCCCGCTTCTCGCCCCCCTTTCCACTCCCCGCTTCTCGTCCCCCTGCTTCCTGTCTCCCCGGCTCCCTCACTCTCCCCCTTCCCGCCCCCCACGTTCCCCTGTCACCTCCGCTTCTCCTACCCTCGATCCCCGTCCTCCCCGCTTCCCTTCTCCCCACCCCATCCCCCACTCCCGCCTTGGCCCTGGTGGCGCGTGCTCCATTCCATCTCATTTGGAGAGTTTTCCCCGGTCCCACCCCCTCCCCTCCCCGCCCCTCCTCGCCTTCGCTCATCCGACTCCCTCGCTGCTCGTCTCGGGAGCTTCCTCGTTTCGCCGTCCGACGATCCTAAACCCTACGCGTTTCTCCTGCTGTTTCCCAGCTTTTTTTCTTCACGTTTCACGTCTCGATGCAATTACTTGCTTAACGGTGGGATGTTTTGAAGTTACTGTTTTTCTTATTGGTAGGGAAATGCGTCTAAGGTTATTAACTTCTTTCAAATATGGATACATCTTCCACATCTTTTTCCGCATGTTACCTTTTGAAAAATTGAGATATTTACTTTAATTGTTTTGTATGGCCGACACAGGCGAGTTTCGTTGGATTTGTTCCTTCCAACTCACTTTTTGGTTGCTACTCTTTTCACTTTCTTGACGTATTTCGGCGCCTGTTATTACAATTGATATCTAATATAATTATATTCTTGTATTTCTGCTTCGTTTTTACATAGTGATTTTATCTAACATGTAATGTAACAAGTAATGTACTTCAGCTTCCGGGTCAATGACCCCCATCTCGATTAGGTTTTTGTCCAGTTTCCCTGATCCATTGAGCAAATGCTGAGATGGCCCCTTGTTTTGCTTCTGGACGTAAATGTAGCTTCACTGTGCGCACGTTTTGTTGAGCACTCCTTTTGCTTGTAGTTCATTTACAGTTGAAATTGATTTTCTATAACTCGGGAAATAACATTTTTCAAATATCTTTATTTTTCTAAAATAATTATTTTCTAAATTCATTTTTTCGGTTTTTTTTAATAAAATTCTGGCCCGCAAGAAAATGTGCGCAGATAAATTTCTTTCCCCACACGTCATATACAGTTTTTACTGTTTTTTTTGACAAATAAATAAATAAATAAATCTATTAGTTTCAATTGCTGTCATGTTGCACCAAAAGATGCTTGGACTATTGACGAGATTTGAAAAATTCCAATAAAACAAGTGCATTCAAGAAACGAATGGAATATACTGATAAAATAGCTTTTGGGCGACTTCACATCATCTTTGCAGATCTGTTAGAAATGTATATGATTTTCCTGCCATTATAGTATAACAGCAGTGTTTGCATTAAGGCAATGTTTGTTTGTAACAATCACAAAGAAGAAAATTGAAGCCATTGGATCCAAAAAGAAACAAAACTACATATTTTTAGAAAGCGAGCCAAATAGTTGTTTCTAAACCGAAATAGGATATTTAGTCTCGTTGTTTCTGTTAATTTGATTGTGTTCTTTGAGCCGCTTACATTTCCAGGAATAATTTTGCATTTCCATTTCCGTTTGTTTTTCCTGGTAAATCATTATGTGTTTCTCTTTGTGAACATTTCACATCACGTGTTTTCACTGGCATTATTGTGATTTTCAAAACGAGAATACCAGAGACAAAAAACTGTTTTGGTTATCTCATTGTCATAATATTACGCATTAAAAACTCCATTTCGAAATGCGTCCTCTGCCGAGAGCGTATATTTACGTGCATTTGGTATTTACATCTCTAAATCTCACAGTAGTCAGAAATAATTACAAATAAAATCCCGACCGGCCCACGAACAAGTCGCTCCGAGCAGCTTATCGTCGCCATTAGTAGCTATTTTCTTAAATCCAAGACTCGCTCCAGCATGAATATTACATGGCGGTTTTCGGTAAAATCCTAAATGAACTCACACGAGAGTGGAAAAAAAAGGGACTAAAATTTCCAGCAAAAGGGTCGGAACTGTAAAGCCATCCCTACAAAATGGAACTAGTGTTTCTCTTGTGAAAAATGGTCATATTTACCCATTGCGAGTAGGGAGAAACGTCTCTCGTGCGTTGAAATTCAAGTTGTATTAAATATTAAATTAGAGCATTTTGCTATTCGTTAACGTGTTTAATTTGTTCGTGTTCGGAGAAAAAATCCAATGAACATTAATGTTTAAAACTTTCGTACCTGCTGATTTTTGTTCAAAGAATACCACAAGAAAATTAATAAATTTTGGAATAGTTTTCTTAGTTGGAGTTCAGTTAATTACATTTTATTGCAAAATACCTGTCTGCATACAATACTTCGTCTCTTTAAAATTTTTTGCATTTGTTAAACCTATTAAAATTTACGTAATCTTTATTATTTCATCTACCTTTGAGTAAATATTGCACTGCTGTTTTTTAAGAATGTACGTGTTTTTTATTTAATTAAATGTATTTAGAAATGAATAATTCGTAGAATACAAATTGTGTTAATCAGTAAAAATCGTGTTTTGTATATATAAAGGTACTGACTTACATTAACAAATTCAGAATTAAATACTAATGAGACGTGTTTATTCCAAGGAAGCTTGACAGTTTGTAGCAAATGAATTTGCTTAGCACACATACATGTTCTGCAGTCGCTTTATGTACTGCGTCACGTAGCTTCATTACTAGTATTCATGTTTATCTTTTCTGTGATATGCGGTCTCAACGCACCAACAACCCTGAAACTCGTTTGTCAAATACTCTGTGTGCTTCGTTCATGTTATTCATGATTTATGCAGTCGGTGCACAGGGGCATAAATATTTTAGTGATGTTCTCGATCATTACATGAGTAAGTGCAGGCCGGATTGGTGGCAGATATACTTGCTTTAGCATTAACGTTTCATCAATTCGTCGGAAGTTGTGTACGTCTGTACCAAAACTCAAAACCGCAGGTAACGTGCGTTGTAAAATAGTAAAAAGAAATTCCTTGACGTATCATGTTAAATGTTGTATGTCACAGCGTATGATTTGAAGAGACATTGAGAGTTGTATCTTTTGATAATGATGGGAAAATGTTGCTCAGTTTCGTGAATTCAATTTGTTTCTAATTTTAACGTACTTTGCATCAAATAAAATAAACCTCCTATGCCTTTAAATATTCATTCTATCAGAAAACAGAAATTTTCAATTATTTATTATTGAAATTCACCATGAAACGAAATTTCTGCACGTTAAAACACGGAGACAAACTAAATTAGTCCGTATACTCACAGCCCTTTTAACAATCCAATAAGTAATAAATCCATTATTATACCACCTTGAAAGAATTAATGAGTTACCCAACGACAAATGAATCTCTTGGAATATTATTTGTGAAATTGTTTTTGATTTAATGTATATGTCAAGGAATATAAATTGTAGCCCAAACACTTGTTAATACCAAATATGTTATTTGAAGTTTGAATTCAGTAAACTGAAGTAATGCAATTTACATATTTTATTATATTAGTAATCTCAAAATTACAAAACAATAGGAATATTATTGTATGTCAAATATTAATATTCAACGACACATCTGCGTCGAATAATTGCTAATTAAAAGATGTATCATAGCCTCGGTTCCTTTCCCGTAATCAGGCAAAATTCATGAAAGGTCGACGCGGTACGGCATCTATTCGTAAAGTTCAGTGGCTCTCTAGACGGGAGTTTGTTCTTCTCTCTTCCTCCCTTCTTCTCACTACCCCCGCGGGCCCCCGCTCTCCGCCCTGCTTCCTTCCCGCTTTCCTTCCTTCCTTCCGCCGCCGCCGCCGCTGTGTGCGCGTTGAGGCCCCGGGGCGCCGCGACGCGGTGTGGCGCCGGCAGACCGGAGTAAACTCCAAGCGGCTGAGGCGTCGTTTGTGGTGCCGCTAGGCACCTTGCCCCGCCCCCTGTTTCCAGCCCCTGGCCCCGCCCCCTTGCCCCGCTCCCTTGCCCAGCTCCCTTACCCCGCCTCCCTGTTCCGCCCCCTGCTCCACCCCCTGCTCCGCCCCCCTGCTCCACCCCTTCTCCACCCCTGCTCCGCCCACTTGCCCCGTGAACTTGTCCCGCCCCCCTTTCCTTTCTCCGTCCCCTTGCTCCTCCCCCTTGCTCCGCCCCTTGATCCGCCCCTTTTCCCGTTACCCTTGCTCTGCTCCCTTGCCCCGCCCCTTACCTCAACCCCTTGCCACTCTCCTGGCCCCTCTCCTTGCCCCTCTCCCGAAATCTCCGCACTTCAACACTTCGCGCTTCGCCTGACGTTCCTCCGCTCCGCACCTCCCCGCCCCACCCTGCTATGCCCCGCCCTGTCCCGCCACGCCCCGTCACCCCACTCCCCGCCACATCACGTCCCGCCCTGCCCCGCTGATTTTCTACTCGCTCTGGTCAGATCTCTCTCTTCAAACTTTCTGTAGTCGGGTCTCTCTCACCCTCCTTCCTGGAACAATGCCCGGCAAATGACGGAGCAGCAGAACGCGGCATCAATGATACTTTTCACGCAGAGATTTCACCAATTATAAAGGGGGAAAATGCTGATTTTTAAAACATGATTTTTATAAAAAATGTAATAAAATTGAAGAAAACTGATAGAAGGAAAAAACTATTTTGTGAAAATAACAAAATATGTAAAATTTGCAATATAGTTCTAAATATGTAAAAATATGTACCGAAAAAATGGGATATTGTGTTAGGAGGGCGACGATTCGCCTTGATTACAATTTTGAAAACGGTAAGTGGAAAGACAAAAAGCTATGTAATTACGTAAAAATCCGGTCTCTACACATGCCACACGCTTGGCCATGCTCTCCTTCCGGCGTCTTCCCGCTCCGGGAGGCCGCTTCGTCGTTCAACGTCACGGCGTGAGCGATGGCCGCCTCCCCAGCGCCCGAACCCTGGGGCGAAGGACGTCCATGCGGGAGAGTGCATTTATGCCACTGACACGTCACTTCGCCTGCTCGCGCTGTTTCTTCAGCACCACGTCGCTTTCGGTTCATAATTTCGATTTAGTTCTTTCTCAGTCTGCCGTCTTAATTTGTACACTTATGAATTTAATATTAACACAACACACGTTTTGTGATAATAAGTTTCACATTACTTGTATTACATACGTGTTAATGTTTCTCTTTAATTTCCATACTTTGATTGTTTTCTTGAACCACAGAATTCTCACAAAAACTGTTTCAGAACCACAGTTTCTAAGGTAACAAACCTGAAAATATAGATGCGAGATTGATTTGCAAGCGAGAGGGCTACGTTACGTATTTAGACTAAACGGTGGTATTGTGGATGATATTTATGTTACACAATCACCACCAAAACCAACTACAACGACCGCCATGAACACAAACATAACCACAATCATTATCACTCCCCCCATCGCCATTATAACTATTATAATTATTATAACTACAACCATTGTAACTACAACCATCACAACTACCACTACAAACACAACCACCACAACTACATCCCCCACCATCGCCACTTTCGCAACTATTACTACTGTTAATAGCACACCACTACTTGTATTAGTAGCACCGTCACCACCTCAACTACTACCATTACCACTACCACCGCAGCTAGCACCGCCGCCGCCTTCGCCGTCGAGTCCCTCCGCGGACCACATTTCCCCTCCTTCCCCAGCCACCCCCCCACGCCCCACTTCGGGCCCTCGCGCACCACCGCGCTATCGGCACCCCTGCATGAGTGATTATTTATCGCACCCTGCCCCAGATACCCCCCCCGCCACCGCGCCGCCGCGGCCGCCGCCTCTGCCGACCCGGAGCGCCGGGTTTAAATACCGCCCGGCTATCTTACGCCGAATCGTGGACAGATATCGCGCCGCGTTCACTGCGCCTGTCGTGGCTTCACGCACCGTTAACTGCAGATAAGTCCGCCAGAGGGCATGCCCAGTATCGTTTCGCTCTGGAGAAGTTATGATTTGGGAATGAAGAACATTGTGATTAAAGTTTGTTTAATTATGCGTGTGACTGGTTATGTGGCCCCCAGTATATTTATTTTTTATTCTATCATTTGAATCTTTTACAGTTGTACTTGACAGTGTGGATAAAATTTAATGATCTGATAAAAAATGAAAATACTAAGTCATCTTCAATTTCGTTTATCGTTCAAAAATAAATACGTCACTTTCATAATAAAATATTATATCGTCTCGTCGAAATTTTGTCCAAATTGCTTTTAAAGTTCTAAATAATATAATGTTTGAAATTTCATTGTCTTTTGAGTAGCGTTATTTTAAATAAACCGGCATCATAACATTAGAAAATTCATCGTAATTAGTTACAAAATATCGTTTGAGATGGCACTTCAGGAGGTTGATGAGTGTCCATCAATCAATCTTCTTTTACTTACAAATATCCACCCTTTCTGTGAGGTATGAGGCTTTCTCCAGAAGTCCTTCCAGATGGGATACCACGAGCGTGCTAACAAAAGACCGGAAGAAGGCGACAGAAATGTGCAACGAAATATATTCAGACGATAACGCGGAAAGTTAATTACTGCACGAGATTTCAGCAAACAGAGAAAACCTCCCATGAAAATGTAATTTCCTGCCGCTCTGTGCCAGATTTGTAAGACACTATATAGCAGGGAAAATTATTTGCAACTCATTTACTTCATTCATTTAAGTGAACAAACCACTGACCACGTTCACGAATCGGTACGTTTTATTGCTCAAATTAGGTTCTGACTAGACTTCTTTTGGTTGGCAAAAAACTGCTGTAATGATAGGACAAACTCCCTCTTCGCGCTGTTTTACTTGTTTTCTCCGGGCATTGTTTTACATTTTTAAATAAACATGACAGTATGATTTATGCTGAACGTTATTCATTTTTATTAGACAAAACTACTACGAGTTTCATCTTTTGGAAAATTTTCTTATAACCTAGAGAAATTTCACATTCTATCTTTTTTCTATACCTTACATTATACATCCAAAAGTAATTTTTTGTTGAATTCATCGCACCTTTATTAATTCGCCACTTTCACTTTCAGCTACTTATTGTCGGACACGATTTTTTACATATTTACAGATATACGAAGTAACTAAATCTCATGCTTTTTTGTTGTAGGCTCTTAATTTATTATTTCTTTGTATCCATCATTGTGCACTGTAGTTTTTTTTACATTGATACGTATCATTTATTATTTTTCCCGTTACTTTTCATCTGCCTGTTCTCCTTCAAATTTGTTCTCCCAATATTTTGTGTATTTTTTTCGATTTCATCTCCAATGATTATTTTCGCACATCACCTCTCTTCTATGTAGTTCAATATTTCACCTGATTTGTTTCTTATTCACAAATCGATGCATTCTTGCTGTCTCTCACCATCAGTTCCTTTTAACAACGCCACTACCGTCTGCTCTTTTGCAATCGTTTTCGGAAGCCCGCAGGCGTCAACATCCAACACGACTAGTCATGCACATCCCCGCCGCGAAGCAACGACGGCGCGGACGGCGGGTTTCTGCCTTCTTTTTTTCATGCACACATCGCCCGACGTAATGCGCGCGCCACAATTAACGAGCCCCGAGGAGCAATCGCGCGCTCTGAGCGAAGCAAATGGCGTTTGAATTTCCCGAAAAACACACCAGAGGGGGTAGCGAGCGCGGTAGAGGAAACAAGCGACAGACGGCTTTTGCTTGAATCTCGTGTATGTGTGAACAAAAGCCTTGGTAAGAAGTCCAAAGGGTCAAGCAGCCATTGGTATCGAAACGAATATTTACGTCTAATCTTTCTAATATTTTCTGTAAATGATTCTAAAAGGGTGACATTTTATAACACGTTCGTGAGTTCATAAATTTAAAATCTGAATATTCTTTTCATAATTCCTTACGATTATAATATTGTGTAGTGGACTTCCATATCACACTATCTTAATTTTTGCACAGATCTTCATTTATTTTCCTTTTTAAATGTTTAGTAAATTAGGTCAGAATGAAAAGTATATTATAAAATGTAGATTGTAAAATTTTATGAATACATACGAATCTGGAACAAATATTAATGAAAATTTAAATATTTAAATTTTGTTACAGACATGTTCGTGTGTATCGTTCATTATAAACGTCTACATAAACATACCTAAAGTTGCTTCTTCATTTATTCAGTATTCATTTTTCTTTAAACCATTTGAACTTATTTAGCTTTACTATTAAACCAAAATCATAATTTGCGCTTGCTTGCTTCTCCTATGCTTTTTTAACCTTTCATCAAGATTTCAATCCACTTTTACTCTATTTTAGTGCATTTATTGGTTGGTGGCTTTCGAATCATAATTTCATCGCTCTCTTCTCTCTTCAACTTTGAATGACCACACGTCATAGCCTCTTCACTGCCTCTTCCCGGTGCATTCGTCATCACCCGATTCTCCTCTCCTTTCACTCATATTATGCATGCTCTCAACCCACCCCCACCCTCATCTCTCTCCTGTTCCGCTCAGTTTGAGCGTCGTTCGAATCGGAAGCCAGCAGGCATTTTTCGGGCCGGAGCCATTGGATCGCGATCTTAATGGCGTTTTTTGTATTGAGACTCCTGATCACGTCCTAATTACACAGACCCCTCTCGCCTCATCCCTCCTCCGACTCCTGCTCCAGCTGCGAGACTGCGCGTTTGCTCTCCACTCGAAATGAGGCGACTCGTCGGAATTTTCCTCATAAAAACCCCCCTTCGAGGACATGCCGGCCTGCAGTGACGTTTTCTGGGGTATTGACGTCAGCTGGGAATTTACATTTATACACGAGTATGAGGTAATTGGTGGAAAAGTTATGAAAGCGTATTGTGCCGATAAATTGAACGTAAATGTGCAATGGTTTTTGCGCAGGCGTAGGAACTTACCCGTATTGGTCGGAAATACCTCTACAGTTTTTCAATAAAAAAAAAATTCGCGTGCGGACTTCAAACGCCCGATTCGCCGTTGCCCTTCGATATGTAACTGAGAGGCGTGTATTCAGTTGACGGGTCGAATGGCTTGTGTTGACACGTGATACAGATCTCGTGAAGCTGTTTGACGGATATCAAACGCTTTTATTGCCTCATTGCTTGGTGCAGCAAAAACGTTCCTGATAATTCCATGAAGAACATGATAATTAGACAAGTTAATTCCCTACCTTCGTCAAAAAAGTATCGAGGGACATGTCGCGCTCTATGCAGTATGAATATGTATTTCTGTAGATTAATCGATAACTGAACGTTGAGTATTTCTCTTTTTCGTTTGCAATTAGTTTCTGCATTCGAATTCAATCAGAATGATATATTATACTGTTTTTATTCTGAAGTTTGATTAATATGTTACAATTAGTTTCATGGAATCACGTTTGACATTTACATAAGGTAATTTTTTTACGTTCTTCTCGGGTGTTTAGTTCATACAATTTCAAAATCAAATTGATTCACTTCTTAACTTTTATCAAATCAGCTAAGTTCACCTAAGAATATTAGTAAACACACATAAGCAAGCTATTTAAAAAGAAGCTTATTTTCCTGGTAACTGAAGTTCAAGAGAAGGATAAAATATTAAATAGACAACTATCTCCAATTTTCCCCTGTAATGTATATTCTTAATAACACACGTTTCAGTCTCTCACCTTTCGGGGAAATGTTTAATCATAAAACTCGTTACACCTAGCCAGAAAACGCCTACAGACATGTCTTTATATTATGTCGTCCAAAATCTTTAACTATACTAATGGGGTCGTCGATAAACGTTACGCTAATGGGGGAGGGAAGGGGTCTGAGGCAGCGTTAAGCTGCGTTCAAGTGCATATTACGGGTGCGTTACAAGGGGGCAGGGGGTATTAAAATACTCGAAATTTGCGTTACGTAATTTATGGACGGACCCTATGTTATCGTAGAATGCATTTGATACGTCATTTGCCATCTAATAAAACATGGAACCATTAAATCTGGTAAAGGAGAAGAAGGAAGTGGAGTAGGAATAAGCAAACAAGGAAAGAACCCCTCGGGAAGATAATTTAAGCCGCAGCAACTAACGGATCAGCACTAAACCTCTGGTCACAACACTAGAAATAAGCGAGTAAGATAACGTAAAACGGTTCACTTCCTGCGTCCCTGGCGCGTAATCGTCCTAATCAAAACACGCGCGTCCCGTCGCGTGGAAAACGACCGCTCTAATCCCAGCGCCTCTCGGACACCTTACACGTTCCCAAGCAGAGACGGCACGTGGGGGTGTCTGTTTCCGAGAGGTAACGCCTTTAGAGGGCGTCGGCGGCGTGAGCTGCGTCTTCATTCACGAGAGAGCGTTGGAGGCGGCGGCGGCGGCGGCGGCGTTGACGAACTGGCCACACTCCGGGTGCCGGTAATTGCCTTAGACCGCCGCGGCCCCCGCCGGTGCTTTGCTCTGGGCGTCCCTACCGCCGCCATCCCCGCCGCCACAGGCGCCATCTCAACCTCCTCCGCCACCGCTGCCGTCTCCACCGCCGCCGCCACTTCTACCGCCGTCTCCACCCTCACCGCCGTCTCCACCGCCGCCACCACCACCACCACCACCACGACCGCCACCGCCACCACCACCACCACCACGACCACGACCGTCACCGCAACCACCACCACCACCACGACTACGACCGCCACCACCGCCACCGTCACCACTAACTCACTAACACCACCGCCACCACCACCACCACTACCACCACCACCGCTTCCACCACCACCGCTTCCACCACCACCGCTTCCACCACCACCGCTTCCACCACCACTGCGACCACCACAACCCACCACCATCACCAACACCACCACCACTACCAACACCACCACCACCAATACCACCACCACCACCACTGCCGCCGTCTCCACCGCGGTTACCCCCCACCACTACCACCTCTGCCTCCTCCTCCGCCGCCACCACCCCCTCCACCATCGCCGCCACCGCCATGGGCCTCGACGGACTAATCCCCGGCTGCCGAGCTTTCCCGCCTCCGGCCGCGTCGGCCTCGGCACGGGCACCCGGACGACCATTAAGCGCCTTACATCCACCCCCCCGCCCCCGATGTTTACGCGCGCAGGTAGGCGGGCGGGGTGTTTGCCTGCGGGGGTAATCCGGAGGAAGAGCCCGGCCGCCTTGGCCACTGTCTCGCCGCTCGCCGCAGGCTCTACGGCCCGCGCAGCCCCAGTTGCTTCTGTGACTTCTGCCGGCCCCAGCACAGGGTCCTCTCGACCGCTTTGCACTTGGTGTACTACGGTGTTTATCGTACTACCTTCAAAAATCTCTGAGAACTTTGATTTTAATTTTTTTCCCTAATGACCTCCCTATGATAACTGCTCTTCTATATGTCTAAGATTATTGAAACGTTTATTGGAGATACTTTGGTCTTATCGATCCTTCCCTATGGTATTCTACAGCTAAGGCTGTGTTAACAATGAAACGGCCTTCCTTGCTTGAAGACTTACCCTAATACTGCGCTTTTTTCTCGCAGCAGTTGTCTGACTAGATTTGTGTTGCCATTGCATCATACAAATCTATCTACAAAGTTCATTGTTTTCAATTTTAGAGTTAACTCACGCTGCTTCAACTTTTCTCACTTCAAATTGGCATCTGCCTGTAATTCCGACTTCAATTCTATTTGCAGGTGTGCGCAGCTGTAAGAAGATCCCTTCTAAAGTATTGGCACAAATGGGAATATTAGTTCAAGTCTAACGTTGCTGAAGATATTAGTCAGAAAATCTTATGAAAGCCAGACATGAAAAAAACAGTTGAGGCAATCGAGGAAAGAAAAACAGAGGAACAAATAGAACACATACTCTCTTAACATAGCGCGAACGACAACGGGAGCATGTGACAGCACTGTTTTAGCTGTTCTACCAATCGATTCTGCCCCATTCTAGGAAAATTAATAAGTAGTTTTGCTATTACCAGTATTATATTGGAAATATATGATGTCTTTCATAATGACACAAAGTGCAGTGAAAACTTTATATTAAGGAATAATATTATTATTACGAGAGAGAGAGAAAGAGAGAGAGATAATTCTTAAAAATAAGGTCAATGAAGAGTGCAAGTTAATTACAATACATTCCCTTTATAGTGTAGATGTGCTTTCGCTGATAAAATATCACACCGAACCTGCACATTCCACGTGTCGGAATCCATTGAGGAGGCAACGTTCACTCTATCAGAGCCTTGCCAACGGCTGGTGCACTTCTCGGGGCTGAATTCTACAAATTACTGTCGTATTAAACATTTCAAATCTTGCGAGCTCTAGAATTCCTACAAGTCTACAAGTTCTAAAACATCTAACATAATCTAACACTAAAACAACTTTCCACTTGCACGTGTCGGAAACCATTGAGGAGACAACGTTCACTCTATCAGAGCCTTGCCAACGCCTAGTGCACTTCCAAGGGCTGAATTATACAAATTACTGGCATATTAAATATTTCAAATCCTGCGAGCTCTAGAACTCCTACAAGTTCTAAAATATCTAATATAATCTTACACTAAAACAGCTTTCCACTTGCACGTGTCGGAAACCATTGGGGCGACACCGCTCGCCCCACCCCTACCCCTACCCCTACCCCTGCCTCTGCAGCCGGCCTCTTGCACCTCCGGGGAACGCCGAGTGGCGGCGGCTAAGTCGCGAGCGTTTAGCGTCGGGCCCTTGGCGCGTCGGAGCCCTTGGCGCCGCGTGTCGCTGGCCGCTAAGCCGCGCAGTAAAGAAGGGCCAAGGGCCGCCACTCGCTGTTGCCCCGCCGAGGGCGCTCGCCCTGTGCGAGACGGAAAGTCAGGCCGTGCGGAATCCCCTCGACGCGGAAACTGTTATGGCGACTGACCGTTGTCGCGGCGGTTCTTCTCGCCGTCTACGGCCGTGGTCCGGAGCCTCTCGCGTCGTACAGCTCGTTAGTTTTGTGCTTGAAGTGGGATGGCGTGGGGGATTTGCGGACCCTTGTGTCGACTTAATTCTCAAATAATTCGTTGGGGTTTAATCCCGGAATGCCGTTTCTACTTGAGTTTGCTCTTCTGAATGTGTGTCTATTATTTTGAATGATAATCACATGTAATAGGATAGGATATTAAACGGTATTAAAGCATGGAATTATTGTCCAATAATGCTATTAAAATCATTATCTCCTTCCCCTTTTGCGTTCCGTTCTTTTGTCGTTCTTGCTTGAGCCTTCTGTGGAGAGATTATTAGTGATTCTTCTTTAGTCTTACAATAGCTCTCGTAAATGTCCGAATTTCATTATTAGGCAAATAAATTTTGGAAGACTTAAGTTACCTAATTGAGTTGTTTTTTTTTTCTCTTTCTTTGTTTAAAAGAAATGTTCGTATTTCAATTTCATATTCACCTCGACGTAGCCCCGTCGAGGTGGGTTGGTCCACGTCCTGACGGGGGGATGCAGAGAAGGCTCTCAAGTGTTCCTTTCTCCATTTTTTCATCTTCTTGCTTCTCATTTCATGTCATGTACGTTCTTTTCACTCCTTTTTCTTCCTCACTGGCCTTCTCTGTATGCTGAACGCCCACCCATGTGTTTGCCGTGCATGGCGACCCGTGTCGGAGGGAATGTGTGTCCTGGCAGTTGAGGGACCTGTTTGTTTCCCTATCTAGTCCTAGTGCTACTGTTCGCCTTGCACTAAGGGGTACGTTGGTTACGTATTTGGGAAACATTCCCTGTAGGTTCCAACACACTCGCTTTGGCCCCGGACTCTTCTAGACGGGCGGTCGGGAGCTAACCCACTCCCGATCAATCGGCTCGGACTAGGTCTTGTACTGAACTCCAGGGTGAGCGGGGGAATCCACGGCGGTGCAGCGCCGTGTTATTCCCCCACTATATCCTCGTGGCAACCCTGGCACTCCGATGGAGTGTCCCCTTGTTGGGCTCCGTGGTGGGTGGGGACCACGAGGATGAACCTATTCCATCTATATGGATATTTCACCTTTCCCCCCGCCCTCTTCCGCAAGGAAGAGGAGATGTGCCGAAAGAACCATTGACTTAAATAGTTTCTTTTCTAGAGAAGAAGATCGACCCCAAGATGCCTCGTTTCCTCCTCATGTCATGCGCTGAGGAAGGTAAAACTTTTAAAACTGTAAGTGCTGTCCGTCTGGCGCGAGCCATAGAAGAGGCTTACGGGAAGCTCCAAGCGGTCGTGCGTCAGAGGAACGGAACGATTCTTTTTGAAGCACGTACCGACGAGCAAATAGGAAAAATTAAAAATACAAAGCAGATTGCCGGCCTCCAGGTAGTAGTCACGGTCCATCCCACCTTGAACCTGTGCAAGGGCGTGGTAAACCACGAGGACTTTGCTTCAGAAACGGAGGAAGATCTTCTAAACTTTTTTAAGACCTATGGCGTGACTCAGGTGTACAGGATCGGAAGGAAGGAGCAGGGGAAAGTGATCCCTACTTCTACCCTGATCCTTACTTTTGACCGACCATCTCTCCCGGAAAGGATCGTTACCGCTTTCTACAACCTCCGTGTGCGGCAGTATGTGCCGAACCCTTTGCGCTGCTTCAAGTGCAAAGGTTTGGGCATACTCAGCAGCGATGTATGTCAGTAAACGCGGTTTGCGGGAAGTGCGGATCGTCAGTTCACGACCAACAACCCTGCGACAAACCACCGCACTGTGTGAATTGCGAAGGCGATCACCCAGCCAACGACAACCAGTGTCCCACGTTTCTCCGGGAAAGGGAAATCCAAAAAATAAGGGTAACCGAAAAGGTTTCCTTCCCTGAGGCGAAGCGTAGGTTCCAAACCAGGAATCCAGTGGACCTATCACGATCCTTTTCCAGTGCTGTGAAACCTAAGTCCCCGGGGGTAACAGCGAGTTGTCAAACTCACTGTACCCCAGCGGTAGTCTCACATTTCAGTTGTCAGGTGTCGCCGGTCGACTTCCCCGAAGATTCGGCGTGCATCCAAGGTGGGAAAATTATAATTCCCACAAAGTACAAAAAACCTGTCCAGAAACTCCACCAGACATCGACCACCTCAACTGAAACTTCTACTGAAATCGATCTTAAGCAGACACCGCCTCCCAGGAAAAATACGTCATCCAAATCCCGTCCTCCTCTTTCTGTTTCCGAGAATCACATCGGACGATCCTCCAGCTCTTGTAGATCTCGGTCACCCGTGGCCAAAAGTCGGGAAATCCCCCGACACAGACGACCTTATCCAGCAGCAGTCAGGATGACTCTGCTGGTGATGAGGAACCCCACGAGAGTTCCTCTAAAACCTTTCAGAAGGTGAGAAAGAAAAAAAAGCAACCAAAGAAATAATTTCTCATAATGGCTCTCTCATGGAACTTAAATGGTCTTCGTGCTCACTCAGAAGAATTAAGATTAATAATTTCTCGCCACAAACCATTTATAGTCTGTCTTCAGGAAACTCATCTTCTCCCTCTTCATCCCCTGTCTCTTCGCGGATTTAACATCTATCGGTTTGATCAAGACGACGGACTTCGTGCTCACGGCGGCGTTGCGGTACTCATCCGCGACTCCCTGTTCTCGGAGGAACACAACGTTCGAACCGACCTCCAAACAGTGTGCGTACGGGTACACCTACCATCCTTCTCTTTTACGGTGTGTAGTATATACATTCCCCCTGGCCAAGTCGTGTCACAAGAGGAACTCGAAGATGTTTTTTCTCAGTTGCCCGCCCCTTCTTTTATTGCGGGGGATTTTAATGCCCACAATCCCCTCTGGGGTGGCACGAGGACCTGCCCGAGAGGTTCTATCCTCGAAAATATTATTGACCAGCAAAACTTAATTCTTCTGAACTCCGGGAATCACACTCATTACTCCATGGCGTCAAACACCTTCTCGTCAATCGATCTGGCACTCTGCAGTCCATCCTTATCTACCATGGTAGAGTGGACCGTACTCGATGATCTACATGGGAGTGACCATTTTCCCATTTTGGTCCACTTTAATGTCCCTGATTTAGACGTCATCTACCCTCCTCGCTGGCTATTCCATCGAGCCGACTGGGATACATTCAGCGAGAAAATTATAATGCCAGACCACTTCTCAAATAATATCGATACCTTGGTGGCCCAATTCACAGACGCCGTTCTTCGCGCAGCCACCATTGCAATCCCGAAGTCTACGTGTCGGCCACGACGCGTCCCGGTGCCTTGGTGGAATGCTGACTGTGCCACCGCGGTGCGTGACCGAAAGCAAGCACTCGCGAGGCTCAATAGGTTCCCCACCGCATCAAACCTGATCGATTTCAAAAGAAAGCGGGCCAGAGCCAGATTAGTAATACGGGAAAGTAAGACCGCTTCCTGGAGAGCCTTTATTTCTTCTCTTTCTTGCCATACCCCGCCTAAAGTAGTATGGCGAAAGATCCGACAGATCGGAGGAAGATTTTCCCCATCATCTGTCCCAGGACTTCTTATTAATGGAAATCTTATTACTTCTCCAGAAAAAGTAGTTGAGGAATTGGCCTGTCATTATGAAAATTCCTCCAGTTCCTTACACTACTCCCCTAGCTTCTTGAAAACGAAGAGTAGAATGGAGAAATGCAGATTGGACTTCTCTACCTGCCTGGAGGAAGATTATAACGCCCCTTTCTCCATGGATGAATTTTCCTGTGCGCTCACCCGTGGGAAAGATTCTGCTCCAGGACCAGACCAAATACACAACCAAATGTTAAAACACCTGCCGGAAGAGGCACGTATCTTTCTCCTCCGTATCTTCAACAAGATTTGGATGGAACATACCTTCCCTAGAACCTGGCGCGAAGCGATTATTATTCCTATTCCTAAAGATGGAAAGGACAGGACAAAGCCGTCAACCTACCGTCCAATCTCGCTCACAAGCTGTATATGCAAACTTCTGGAGCGAATGGTGAATACGCGTTTGGTCTGGCACCTGGAGCAGAGAAACCTACTTACCCCCATCCAATGTGGTTTCAGGAAGAACAGGTCAACCATGGACCACCTTGTCACCCTCACCACACAGATCTCCACTGCTTTCGTGCTACGTCAACACCTGGTAGCAATTTTCTTTGATATAGAGAAAGCTTATGATACTACCTGGAGGTACGGCATTCTTCGCACCATCCATTCTTGGGGTCTTAGGGGCCGGCTCCCCCTTTTTTTAGTAGCCTTTCTTTCCTCAAGATACTTCCGCGTTCGCCTTGGTGACAGGTTATCCGCCAGCCACCATTTAGAAAACGGAGTCCCTCAGGGCTCAATTCTGAGTGTCACTCTGTTTGCCATCGCTATCAATAGTATAGCGTCGATAATCCGAGAGCCGGTGAAAGCATCGCTCTTCGTTGACGACTTTGCCATTTTCTGCTCTTCCAAGAGTATTCAAGTGATAGAGAGACAATTACAACTTGTCCTCAACAAATTGCAGCAATGGAGTGATGCGACAGGTTTCAAATTCTCCGCATCAAAAACTAGCTGTATGCACTTCTGCAGGATTTATCATCTTCATAACCACCCCGATCTTTTTCTTGGAAGCCATCTTCTACCTTTTGTGGACTCTGCAACTTTCCTTGGGCTTACTTTCGATAAGAGCCTAACATGGCGAAATCATATACGTAAACTGAAGAGCCGATGTGTCTCACCTCTGAACCTCCTCCGCACCCTTACAGGCAGCTCTTGGGGAGCAGACCGTGTGTGTCTCTTGCGTTTGTATAGAACCCTCATCCGCTCTATTTTGGATTATGGATGTATTGTATATGGGTCAGCGTCACCATCAACCCTCCGGCCATTAAATACCATTCACAACGCCGGTATAAGAATTAGTACAGGCGCCTACCGCACGAGTCGCATCGAATGCCTCTTGGCCGACGCTGGAGAACCATCTCTGAGCCGAAGGCGAGATATTTTATTAGCCTCTTATGGGGCTAAAGTGTCGGGACTGGTTGACCACCCTTGTCGTCGTATAATCATCCACCCAAAGTATGAGTCCTCGTACACTCTTCGAACATCGTTACCCCATCCCCCAGGTATTAGATTACGAAATCTTCTCCGGGAATTAAATGTAGAACTTCCCACCCCTGTGAAACCCACAAGTGACCGGATCCCCCCTTGGAAACTCCTCCTTCCCAGTATTGACTTCAGACTCTCCCATCTGCCCAAACAAACTACTAGTCCTCTGGTTTACCAGAAGCAGTTTCTGGATATGAGAGAATCGTATCCGGATCATTTATTCTTATACACGGATGGTTCATCGTGCAGCGACGCGGTGGCATGTGCTTTTTACTGTATCAGGGCCAGCAAATCATTTCGGCTTCACTCCAAATGCAGTATTTTCACTGCCGAAATGTTTGCAATCTTTGAGGCCCTAAAATACATTGAATCAGCGACGTTGCGGCGAGTAGTTATCTGTTCCGATTCTCTCAGCTCTCTTCAAGCCGTCTCCCGTCCTTCGTCAGACTACCTGACCTTATCCGTTCAAAGCCTGATTCATCGTCTTCTGTCCCGCCGCTATGACCTGGTACTTAGTTGGGTCCCAGGCCACGTGAGTATCAGAGGGAACGAACTGGCCGACCAGGCGGCGAAATCAGCGACTCGTAAAACTCGTATCGACATCCCTTCTGTGCCATTGTCCGATGTTCAGGCTTTCTTGAAACGATCCGTGCTTAGAGCGTGGCAAACAGAGTGGCACAATAGCACTTTCAAACTAAGTACAATAAAGAATTCTGTGTATCCCTGGCGCTCCTCATCACGGTCCTGTAGGCGCGAGGAAGTGATTTTAACCCGTCTTCGTATCGGACACTGCCATTTCTCTCACGGCTTCATTCTTCGAAATGAAACTCGCCCCATCTGTGACTCGTGCAAGACTGTTCTTTCCGTGGAACACGTCCTGCTGTACTGTAGGAAATTTGTTGGCAGTCGACGAAGACATGACCTGGGCAACTCGCTACAAGTGGTGCTCGGGGATGACGATTCTGCGCTCTCAAAACTTTTTGTTTTTTGAGAGAAAGCAGAATATATAATTTTATTTGAAAGATAACAATGTTTTATGTTTTTGTTTGGCCCCTTTACAGCCAATTTTACGTTTTAAGATAAATTTTACGCGCCCTTTTTCTATTTTCCTTCTGCCATTTCTACATGTATGCCTGAAGCAGAATGCGAGCCTTCTTTTTAGCCAATGTACATGCTTTTAAACAGTGAGTAAGTTACATATGCAACACTGAATATTCTTTTCTCCAAATACTCTGGCATGGGCGCAAATGACCACAGCAGTCGAAGCGCCCTCTAAACCCTATTCAATCAATCAATCAATCGACGTAGCCGAAAATATTTAGTATATATTCGACGAATAGTTTTCGGTACGTATTACGTACAACTTGACTAGTTGAAATACTAATAAAACGTTGAAAGAAATAATGAAGAGAAATGGAATGGAATCGTACAACAAACAAGTTTATCAGCGACAATTTTCTTACAACTTACGTACTCTTTATTTTACTAAGTTTGCAACTACACATGGTGTGCTTTGTCTATTATTACAATTATCACACGTATTCGCGAATTCTTATTGTCATACAACTTCCGTACTCAGCATTTATCTAAAACTGATAGTACACATGATTTGCTTCGGCTATTTTCACAATTATCCGATGTTTTCTCGGATTTTTATTATCGTACGACTTACATAATCTTCATACTCTACATACTCTTCTAGTACCCATGGTTTTCTTTGCCTATTTTCATAATTATTCCATGTATCCTCGAATTTTTATTATCGTACAACTTACATACTCTTCACACTCTACATACTCTTCTAGTAAACATGGTATTCTTTGTCTATTTTCATAATTATCCCACGTATGCTCGAATTATTATTATCGTACAAATTACGTACTCTTCATTTAACTAAGTCTGCTAGTACACGTGGTTTGCTTTCTCTATTACAATTGTCCTACGTATTCTCGAATTCTTATTACGGAACACTTTCTTGTATTGTACCCTACTTCACTATTCTGTTCCGCGTCACCTGCAGTGCCCCGCCTCCCTCGCTCGCCTGCTTCCGACGTCATAGGTGGGCGCGGGGCCTGCGACGGGCCCTCGAGCGCGGCCTCGGAGCCCACGCAGACAAGTGGAGAGCGCTTCTGCGAGTTGGATGCGAGCGCTGTTGCCCGCAACAAACTGCTGCGACCGACCGCAGCGCTTGAGGGCGCCCCAGCGGCTCCTCTCGTGCCATCCACTCCGGCCACGCCCCGCCCCGCCCCGCTCCACCCCACGCACCGCTTCTCCTTGGTCCCTCCCACCCCGCCCTCCCCGGCCTCACACTGCTTCTCCGCAAAGCAGCCCACCTCCTTCCGTCGCCCAACCCACCATGCTTGACCCTTCTCCCCCTCCCCATGCTTCATCCCACTCCGCTGCTGTTCCCCCCCCCGCCTCTCCCCACCACGTCCTACCTTGCTCCGCCACACCTCGCCTTGCTCCACTCCGCCCTGATTCGACCTGCCCTGCCTTTCTCTGTCGCAACCTACATTGCTTCATGCCCGTTCCCTACCCCGCCTCACTCCTTTCCATCCTTTCCCTCTCCCCAATCAGCCGCTCCCCCTTCCCTCTCGCTCTTCTCAGTTTGCTCGACACTCTTCGTTGCTCCCCGCTACGCTCAAATTCACTCCGCTCCGCCCCGTCTCGCTCCATCCCGCCACACCCTTTTCCTCTTCGGGCCGACCCGCCTCTACTCTCTCCACTCCGTCTGTGCCCCACCTATCTCCGCCTCATCCCGCTCCGTCTCTCTCCATCTCTGCCCGTCTCTCCCCGCATCTCCCTGCTTCTCCCCTCCTCTCCCCTCCTCTCCCCTCCCCTCCTCTCCCCGCCTCGTTCCCGCTTCACCCCAGCGTTGACTTGTTCTGCCCGTCTCCTTGTTTCGCCCTGCCCCCCTACTCCACTCCACTCCACTCCTCCCCGCCCCACCACGCCTCGCCTCGCCACTTCCCGCCACGTCACTCCCCTCACCGCCCCGTCCCGCAATGCTTGGCCCCTCTTCGCCTCGCACCACCTCGCTTCGCCCACCCCCGCCAACTCGTTCCCATTCGATTAGTGAGCGAACCGTCCGTTCTCTGAGAACGAATCGCTTTTGCCTCGTTGTTTGCGGCTGCCGTCGACTTCTTGCGGCCGGCGCTCTCTGTGGCGCGGGGGGGGTGGCTTTTGCGAGGGAGTTACTCGGAAGAGGAGCAGAAAAGGCTCGCTGCACTCTTGAGAACAGGAAAGAGCGACTTTATTTCTACGAA
Source organism: Acheta domesticus (assembly GCA_031308135.1). NCBI lineage: Eukaryota > Metazoa > Arthropoda > Insecta > Orthoptera > Gryllidae > Acheta > Acheta domesticus. The sequence continues at coordinate 116,001,621 of JAHLJT010009355.1, forward strand.
AAAACTCTTCATTGCGTTCAGGTGTATGAATGTTATAGACGAGGACGTAATGAGAGATTTAGGAAGATCAGAGAAATATTCTCGAACAAACTAGGACATACAGTATTGAGAATATCGTTAGAATTATAATCGCAATTTACTAATTGAATTCGTGTTAGTCACTTATTTCTCCTAATCAGGAGAGAATATGTGATGTAGAAATCATTAGTAGTAAATTAATGTTATTGTTATAATATTTTACGGACTGCTCAGAGAAATGAAATATTAAAAATACTGCGTTTAGTCATCTTCCAAAAATGTCAGGTTTTGTGACAGCACTTTACATAATCAATCCTAACATCTTTGCCATGCAACAAAAAACTGAAGGCAGTGCTAATTTCGATAGACAACATATGCAGTGCAACAATGTTAGTTTTGATTTGAATGGTAGGTTTAAAAAGTAAGAGATTACTTTGTAGTAATGCGGAAATGACTTGGTTTTCTAATTACAATGTCGTAAAAATGATTCATATATGACAGTATTTTCACAAACAATACACTACACTATGACTAATACACAATGTAATAATCTTGCTAATCCCTTATACAAAAATAAACTACCCAAAAGTTCTTCGCACAAACGTTTGCAACCCAGTAAAAGCTCGACTGTTGAGAAATAAAAGGGAAGAATATTGTCTACTTTCCACGTTTTTAATTCCTTAAAGTTCCACCTGGCATTAAATAAGTAATTCTGTGATTCATCTCATGAGAGGACAGAAACTAAAAGGGCGATGTTGGCAGAAATTGTAAAATCTTACAAAGTCCATTGAAGAAGATGTTGGGAAAATATTATCCTAGAGACTCATGAAGTATTAAATCGGTAGTGTTTTTCGCATTCCATTTCGTATTTACTTCTACAATATTGAACGTTACAAAAATACTTACACTTTTTTGAAAGGATAAAGAAAGGCATTCCGCAAGGTCCAGATCTTGGTGCGCAGTTTTCCGACGACGTCTGGGAAAGACGTCCAGAGTCGATTTCGCGGGTGAATCTCGAAGAGGAGGTCGGAAAGGGTTTCGCCGCTCGCTCGTCGGCCACTGACCAAACACAGGCCCGGCGTGGCTCGGCGGCCAGAGGGCGCTGTTAGTCGAAAACGAGGCGCAAAGCACACCGTTTCAATTCCGAGCGCGCGTCCTGCCACAAAGAGAAAGAAGACATTTCGATTCTAATTGCCCGTGCCGTCCTCGCGGGATAAGCCTTCCCGGGCCGCCCTTGGTGCCCAGCCCTTAGCCCTCTGTCCGCGCGCGCGAACGGGATACTCAAAGCGGCAGCGCCGGCGGCGGGGTGGGGGGTTGGCTGCGAGTGGAAGCGGAGTTGGGAGCGAAAATTCAACTGGCAAACAGTGGTGGTGGCGGCATGGACGACGGGAAGGAAGAGAGAAATAAACACGGTGGAGGGGTGTGCTCCATGTAGCGCAGAGACAAGCGGGAATGTGGAATTGGAAGGAAAGATGAGGAAATAAAAGGACAGATGGTGAAATTAGGTGTGCCAAATAAAAAAAACATCACAGTGAATGGCGGAAGTAAAAAGAACGTGGACGAAAAATTCAACTGGAACAAAGCTTTGTCGATGAAGGTTATTTAGATACGACGGATCACGTGCAAAAATCAAAGATAGTGAGAGTATTAAGACGGTTGATAATCAAGGATAAACAGAGATTATTAATTAGAGTATTAATTAATTAATTAGAGTATTAAGACGGATGATAATCATTGAAAAACAAATTCTTGTTTTGTTGCGTTACTTCTGCTTTTTGCGTTGAATCCGTTACTTCTGCCCTATCAGAGGTTGAGCTAACACAGGTTGACGAGGGAGAGGAGAATGTGAAACCATTTGTTAAGCAATCATACAAAGGGAACATTGAAAAATAATTCATAGGTTTTTCATAATAACTTCATCCTTTTGTTGACTTTTCTATTAGAAGCTGAAAGTAATAGAAATGAGCCAGAAAATAAAATGGTGACAAAGAGAGGAGAATAAAGAACGAGTGGAGTTAAAATACGAAAGAAAATGATATATTATAAAAATATATTGAATTAAATAATAAACATTTTCTTAAATATTTTACTATATTTTTTAAATTATCACTGCTTTTTTTAAAATAAAACGGTGTTAAAAGAAAAATAAACAAATGGTGGTAAAAATAAAAGGCGAAGTTCCAAAATGAGAGGAACAAAGAAACCCCTTTTTCTGAGATTATGGAGAAAGACAACAAAATGGAAGATGCAGACTTTGTTGGTCCATTTTCTGTCCAGACTTTCTCCCCGCGCCACAGTAAAGGGTTTTAATTAAATTACTTTATGCTCAACGAAGTCTTAGGTGAGGTTCCATGTGCAAGATGGAAGGTGTGAAATAAAATGTTTCAAACCTTAATCCTTAAGCAAGTTTATGGACTTTTAAAGAACATCAGTACATCACTTTTGTATGTTAGAGGTACAAGATTTTAAAGCCTTGTGAGCATTTCAATTTATTAGATTACACAACATAGTACAAGTGATCGTAAATGATTTTCGACATTCATTCGTTTACAACAACTCACTTGTAGAAAATTATTTCTTTAAATAAGGAATAATTTCGATGATGTAACGTAAACTAAAATTTTATTTATCTTATGTATATTCTATTTTATAATTGGAGTGTGTGAATATGATTCATATTCCGTACAATTATATTGTAATGAAGTTAACAGTTGGGTTTCTAAATACCATGTAGTCCCCTTTTACCCGCAGAAATATTAATATTTTAAACAAGTGAAATATTTTTCCTGTATATAATAAGAGTTTTCTTTTGTTATAGGTAAGTGCCTTTTCATCTCTTAAGTCAGCAGATCAACAAAAACTGTAAGTTTTAATGCATTCTTAAAAATTGATAATTTGAATTAATAAGCACGTATTTTCCTTTTTCATTTCGACTCAACGAAATGAATATTCCTTTCTTTTTTAACACATACCGCGAGAGAGAAGGGAATAAATTCAAGAAGAATACAATTAGCTGATTTTACTTTTGTACACTTCAACATGCTTGTTTTTGGAACCTCAATAATCATTGAAATAATATGTAATATTTTTTATTAATTTAATCACTTTTCGTAGGTAATAATGACGTAAGTAAAAATATCTCGTTATTTTTGCTAACGTGTTTAACTCATGCTAAACATAAAACGGTTATCGATCGGCTTCGTTGATTTGTGTCCCTCTCGATGCATTCACACATAGTCATCTCGAAAATGATCGCACTTAAACGCACAAAGGAGAGTAATATATTGAACATCTATTTTCGTGCATGTTGTCTACTCAATAAACATCCTTCGCTTTGGCAGCCTCAAAGACATACTTCGGGAGGGAGGGGGAAAGCAGATGGTTTTATTAACGCGTCACACAATTGCAGTGCAGTTTATGGCGCTGGGCAGTCTGCAGTGATAATTACGTCTGCAGACCTTGTGCCTCCTCGCGCGACCCTCGTGTCCTTTTATTTCCTGCCCCGCGATACCCTGCTCTTGTGATGCGCAGTCGCGTCACGTCCCTTCTCCCTGAAGTCCCTCTCATATACTCGTCATCCTCGACACCTCCCACGCGTCCAGGAACCTCGGCGCCTCCCATACCCCCTAATTCCCGACGACACTTCCGAACCCCATAGACCCGCCTTCCCGATCCCCCAGTCCCCCCGTCACCCCTCGACATATACACGACCCAACTTGACAACCCCCGACATCGCCGTCTTCCCCTGGCCAATACCCCGACCAACACGATCCCCGACTGCCCCCTCGACCCCCGACCCCTTGACCACTCCCGACCCCCCGACCACACCCGACCCCCTCACTAATCCCGACCCCTTACGACCACCCTCGGTCCGCCTCCGACTCCCTCCCGCCCCCTCCGACTCCCTCCGACCCTCTCCGATCCCCTCTGATCCCATCCGACTCTCTTCGATCCCCTCGGTCCGCCTTCGACCTTCTCCGACTCCCTCCGACCCTCTCCGACCCCCTCCGATACCCTCCGACACCCTCCGACTCCCTCCGACCCCCTCCGACCCTCCTCCGAACCCACTCCGACTCCCCGAACCCCCAAACTCCCGACCCTCCGACGTCTCGATACCCACGACACCTTCGATTACCCTTCACCCTCCTCATTCCCCGAAATCCACCCGACTACCCCTCCCGACACCCCCGACTCGCCGTCACGCCCGGCGCCTACGCTTCTCTCGCTCACTATCATTGTGTGCTAGCCAACTGCCGTCCGCCCACAGCAAACCCTACGTCCACCACTCACCTGCGCCCTGCACGCAATTCCCCTCTCTGCCCGACGCCGTTGTCCTGCTCGTCTCACCCCCTCGGCCGCCGTCGGCGACGCCACCCGGCCGGCAGGGCGCGCTGTTTGCCCGGCCGATGGCGTTTTGATGGTGGAATTAAACGTATTGGGCGGCGCTGTCGCTCGCCGTTCGCCCGCCCGCCCGCCGCCGCATCGGAATAAACAAATTTGTCTCCCGTCCAGACGCGACGTGCCAGCGGGGCGCGCGTGCGATCGGCCAGTTGCAGAACGGGGCGGAAGCGGCGGGCGGCGGGGACGGCGGGGGCGGTGGGGGCGGCGGGGACGGCGGGCGGCGGGGGCAGCGGGCGACAGGCAGCAAGAGGCGACGGGTGGCGGGGGTGGCCGGTGGCGGGCGGCGGGGGCGGCGGGTGGTGGGCGGCGGGCGGCGGGCGGCGGGCAGCGGGGGCGGCGGGCGGCGGGGGCGGCGGGCGGCGGGGGCGGCGGGCGGCGGGCCACGCGCCGAGGTGGTCGGGCCGATTGAGTGCTGCGCGATAGTGTGATCGACTTGTATACGGCGGAGGGCGCTGGAAATGAGTTCGTGATTCCGAGCAGCGAGGGACAGGTTGTCAGGGGAGAGGCGAGGGAAAGCTAAATGAGAACATTGCCCAGGGTGACAGTGAATTTACTGAATGCTGAATAAATGTTGAGAAAAACGGACTTTGTAAGTGCGTAGTACTTCGTGTGAGTATTGGCAAACAGCAGATTTGGTTTAAAGTGCTATGGGTGTAAATAAACCAATGTTCTTGTATGAATACGTGATGTTTGTAGTATTTGTGGTCATGTGGAAAAAATAATCATATTTCTTTACTTTCACTCAAAGTAAATAAACTAAGAAAAATCACATCATTCAACTTTAGGCGAGCAACTTTTGCATTATTAAGAAAAATGAGTGTTTCATAAAATTGTTCAGATCTTCAGTAGGGTGAACAAAAGAAATAAAAGTAACAAATAGGAATTATTGTTCTTTACAAACCATATTATAATAATTAATGGTAAACATGTTGATATATAATGAGTCAAACCACTAACTCTGCTTGTGCTTTGCAAACATGTAAATGAATGTAAGAAATGTTAAAACTATGAAAAGTCACAAAGGAGTAAACGAGCGTGAAATATTGCTATACATTACACACAAAATAACATTTCGTAAAGAACACAAGCATAACGTATCTGATTCAAATTTGTATTTGACGTTTTTCCTAATAAACGTGCACAATAAATAACTCAGAATAAAAAGGAATATCAAATACAGAAAGCCGAAAAGAGTAGGCAAAATTCGCTTCCGAGAAGAGTTCTCTCGGGTAATTTCAACGAAAGCAGCGCCACAAAGCCCCGTGACAAATGTTACGGGGAAGCAAGGCTCTGTCAACAGGCCTCCCAGCTCGCCTCGTCAACAGGCGAATCGAGGCGCGCGATTCGGACAAGTGCTCTCGGATGACGCACGTTCGACCTCGCGGCCTTTGCCCTCCCGAGGATCCTGAAACGCCATTTCGCGCTTTTTCCCCCTAAAATTACTCTCTTTGTTCTCTGTCGGTGGGTGCGCTTGCAGCACAAACGCGACATCCAAGCGATCGCCTTTGACGTTTCCGTCACGGGTCGAAAAATTAATTATAATGTACTTTTTAGGCATTTTCGATTCTTTCGCTTTGATGTGACGGCGCTGACACGATGACCGCTTTATTCGCTCTTGATTCTCAGCGGCCCATTCACTTCATTTTTCGAAGATACAGAGCAATAGTGCGCCATCTGATCTAATTGATGCGTTTTTGGTAAACGAGAACGCCAACGTCAGTAGTGTCAGTACATCCTTTTTCTTCGTTTGAGCTAGCCCTGCAGCAGGGGGTAATGAACATCTTCGATCGTGGAGAAATCACGTTCCAAAAGCAGTTGCTGCGATCATTTTTCGTGGTGGATAATACGTTGTTTCCTCGTCTCTGCCGTTGGATCCCTAAGTAGCCCTTCAATTTATCTACTATTCTTTTTATTTCTACCTCACAATCAGCAAACCTATCACCGGCTGCACCACTACCTCTCTTTATTCAATGTTCTCTAAGGCAATTGCGACAAATGTCTCGAGTGAGATTGCAATTTTTTTACTATTTAAAGCACTTTTGCTAGATATTTGCATTTTTCTTTCCATTTTCCTTTCAATTCATATACCTTTTTCCTGACCTTTGATGTCAGACTTAAAATGAAACTGATACCGCTACTTCCAATGCTTCCACTATTATTATATTCACTTCCATTATGGAAATTACTGGAATTGTTTGCTACCTTTAGTGCTGTCACATTTCCCACTAATACATTTCCTGCAGTCTTTGTCACTACGGCTATCACAAAGCTTTTTGAATATCATCGATATGAACGTACATGTTGGACCACGTACTTTCACGTACTTTCACTTTAACCAGCATTTTCATCAGTGATAACACTAATATTCCGAACCACACCTCAAATGCGTTATTAATTTTTCTACTCTCATTGTATAATGCCGTCATTTGACGGCTCAACCAGTTGCATAATGATACTCATTACGGTATAACTTCATTACGATACAAGGTCTTGACCTACCACAGAGAAGTTTACAAACCAAGTATTGTCACTCAGTTAATCATTAAGAAACGTTCTAGTAAATGTTTCGTTCGATTGTGTACACAAAAATTACATTTAATATTATATTATGCTTGACAGTTTTAATTTCTTTTATTAGTAATATTTTTTCGTTGAATATTATTTAAAATAAATTAGCTCGTAATTTCACTTTGATCCTATTTGACTAGCAGTACTCACTCGCAGGCGGACGGGTAGCGACAGCCACTTGCGGCAGCATGCGAGGGTAGAATTAGGGAGCTGTCCGTTAGGTGGCCTCGGCTGAAGTCTTCGTGTCAACTGCCACAAAATGATTCAATGTAAAAGTTTAACTTGTAAAAGTCGTAGAAAAAGTACCGGGTATTAATACACTCGTGTGAAGTTTACGATACTCGCTCGTTCCTCGCTCGTTTCATATATCACACTCGTGTATTAATACCCATCATTACATCGTCGTTTCATAATGTACTATTTTAAGACAAATCACCATTGCTCCATCAGTTAAACCTACCGCCTTCTCCAATTCTGTCATGTTTTCTCTCCGGACTCACATCTCAGACCCAATCATCCAATCCGAAGGCCAGCGTCTGCAACCCCTCTGCTCCTATATGGAGCCAAAGCCCCACGCACAAGTCGTTGCCTGCGTACAGCGTGGGACGCCGTGCGGGACGGGCGGGGGCGGGGGCGTTGTCTCGGGGCAGCCCATAAATCCGCTGTTTTATCGCCCAACGTCCGGACGCCCAGCGCCGAGCTGCTGGCTCGCACCAACTTGCTGCACTTGCAGCACCGCGCCTCCGCTCGCCTCCACCGCTACCGCCACCCACCCTGCCACCAACGCCGTCGCCGCCGCCACCGCCACTCCCGCCATCGCTAGCACCACCGCCAGCGGGGCTCCCACCTCCTCCGCCTCCGCCACCACTCTCGCCATCACCATCGCCCACCGCCACCAGCACCAGCACCAGCACCACCAGCACCATCACCTCCGCCACTACTCTCGCCATCGCTACCACCATCGCCCGCGGCGCCGCCATCTCCTCCATCAACGCCGACGCCAGGCCAACTCCATTTTCACCGACGCCTCCACCTTCGCTGCCACCAGTGCCGATGCCTCCCAACCACCTCTGCCCCCGCCACCGTCCCCACCAACAGACCTAGGCTTTAATGCCTCAACCACCGCCTTCCCTGCCACCCTCGATCCCTGAACCCATAACGCTAGAACCGCTACTACCTCCCAGCGTCCGCTACGTTCTACGCTACCTCCGTCGCCATCCCTGAGTCTGGCATTACCGTTGCAGTGTAATCATCTCCTTCACCACCGCCTCCTCCGCCATTGCCACCTCCACCTCCACTGCCGCCACCACCGTCCCCATTGCCAATGCTGCCACAGCCTGCCAGACTGGCATCGCCGTTGCAGCGTAATCATCACCATCACCACTGCGTGCTCCGCCATAGCAACCTCCACCCCCTTTGCCGCCACCACTGCCCCCATCGCCACTGCCGCCACAGCCGGCCAGACGTGTTTTTAGGGGCGCGAGCGCTTGCGGCGGGCAGCGAGGGGCGGGCGGGGGTTTTTATCTGTGAAGCGTTGCGCATCGCTAGGTCCGCCCGCCCGCTCGCCCGCGCTCACGCCGCGCGGCGCCGCGCCGCGCCGGGCGACGCGATGGCGGCGGCGGCGGCGGAGGTCGGCCGAGCTGATGTGCATGTCCTCCCTAACCACCTTTTATCTGAGTGACGTCCGTCATTTATTTCCTCTGACCGCGCTGTAATTCTCGTCCTCCTCCTCCTCTCCCTCCCATTCCGTTTCGCTTCCCCGCCTCCCCACCTCCTTCTCCGTCTCGCCCTCTCGCCGCCGTTTATTTCGCCCTTCGTTGCCCTGCTGAACTATTGTCCTAGCGGGCCGCCCTTCCCTTCCCGGCTCCCGCCGGCGCCTCTGCCGTCCGGCTTGCCCTGTGGATTCAGCGCCCTTCATCTGGTTCAGCAAACAGCCTCCCTCGGCCCTTGGTGCGTGCTCCGCCGCGCGGCGGCCCTCGGTGTCCGCTGTCCGGGTGCTGTGCCCTTGCCCTTTTCGGCGGCGCGGCGGTCGCCTTGCAGCTGGCAGACGCCCGTGCTTGCCCTCGGTGTGTGTGTGTGTGATGGCCCATGGCAGATGCAAAAATGGCCGCGCGGCGTATTTGAAATCTTCGGAAGGAAATATCGGTATCGTATATGTGTGTGTATCAGTGTGTGTGTGTGTGAGTGAGTGCGTGTGTATGAGTGCATGTGTGCGTGCGTGTGCGTGTGCGCGTAAGGGATTGTCGGAGGCCGTATTATTCAGCAGCAGCTTTTGCCAACCCATGCTAAGACGAGAAGGACGTTGTAGGAGTAGAATAGCTCTGGTTTCTCGATTAAAGGCTTCGAAGGGGAAAGATGCAGCAACGCAGATTTTACACCAAAACGGTGGGTTCCTGGATGGTAAAAGTATGGTATATCTTAAATAGGTACAGTATAAGCAGTATAAATCCGCTGAGTATATTCGCAATACAAGAATGGGAGTTGGTTTAGTTCCATTTAAATAATTCATTTTTCTCTGCCGTACAATGAGTCTTTTGTTGAGATACTTTTAAACAACAACAACAACAATAATAATAATAATAATAATAATAATAATAATAATAATAATAATAATTCCATATTTTGTTCAAAGTATTGTGGAGTCACCCAGTCATTATATCTATTCTACAGGAAGCTGGAATACATTTTATATTTAACTGGCACACTAACGTTTAATTAAATTTTCGAAATTATCTCCTGAGAATTTCAAACATTTTACAACACGTTTTTGCAGCTCCTGCACTACATCATAGTCAATTTAAAATATTTAAAAAATATGATATCGCAGATGTGTAACACATCACACCCGCGGACATGAATAATAAGTGAAAAATTATAATGACTTGAATAATACGTGTAAAATTATAATTTTAAAACTAAAAAATATACCCGTTAACGCAACGTGTGATACAGCACCCCAGCTTCCCAGCAGCCCCGCGGGGCTGTCGTTGACGTTGTCGATGAAAGGGGGCGGGGGGGCGCAGAGGGTAGGGGCGGGGCGGAGAGGGGAGGGGAGGGGCGGGTTGGAGAAGGATGGAACACGGAGGGGTGGGGCGTGGTGGGGATGAGCGGGGCGTGGCGGGGCAGGGAGGGAAGGGGCGGGGAGCGGAGGGGCGGGACGCGGAAGGGATGGGCGGGGCGGGGAGGGATGGGGCGGGACGCGGAGGGGCGGGGCGGGACGGCGCGTCGCGATGCTTCCGTGGACGTTTCGACAGCGCGCCCGCGAGCCGCCGTGTTATTTACTCCCCTCTCCGCAAAAAGCCGCGGGGGCGCCACGGGCGTCCACCGCCGGCCCCGTGACGGGAACATGACGGCCCGTGAAAGGCGGGGGCGGGGTGGGGGGGCTGGCGCTATGTGTATGCGTCCCTGCGCCCCGCTTGCTGCTGTAATCTTTACAGCGTTCGCTTTTTTCGGGCGAGGAGTGTCAACAGGAAGGGGTTTTAGGCTTTTTCGATGCTTTTTGTACGAATTGGGCGTTTTTTTCTGTTATTTTTGTGATTTTTGCGGTGGAAGTTTTACGTAGTATGTAGGATGTTTTTAAGTAGTGTATTTGACGGCGTTTAAAAGAATAATTAAAAGTAAATATATGAAACGTAGTTTTGAGCAGTAGTCAAAGTGTGGTATAAAATTTAACCCTTTATGATAATTAATTCCTCATTCAATAATGGTATTTTCTTTAACTGGATGCTTCTGTTTAATTAAAAAACTTCAGCTATAGTTTTAATTAATATAAATAATGAAATATAATAATTTTGATTTAAGCTATATTTACTATCGTTGCTTTCAAATAATGCATTCCTTAATGCAATATATATATATATATATATATATATATATATATATATATATACATCAGTGTGTGTGTGTGTGTGTGTGTGTGTGTATGTATAACGCTTTGCGCGTTCAAAGTCCTATATCGTAATTTTTCTTGATGTTTACGCCAAATTAACGTATTGTATTGTCACCAAAAAAACAGCGAAAGATCGTTCCTCGAAGGGAGGATTTTCTCATACTAATAAGTCACACAATTTATAATTGCGGAGTACTTGAGGCCTCCCGTGCAGAGTGCAAATCCGTTGGTCGCAGCGACAGCCGCCGGCCGCGCGCGTGTCGTATCCCGCGCCATCAGCGGCGGTGGCAGCTCGCGCCGGAAGTCTGCGCTGCGGGGATTTTTCGCGCCTCCGCCGACCGCAGGCCGGGCAGGCGGTAATTAGTTTGCAAAGACAACACGGGAGGGCGCTGAGTGTTGGCGCTCGCGGCACGTGAGGGGCCTCGGTCCCTCCCGCCCTCCTTCCTGCGCTCTGGTCTCTTGCCCTTGCTCCCTCCTTCCCTTCCTTTCTTCCTTTCCCTGCCTCTTTTCCCGTCCATCCGTTCCTGCCCCTCCTTTCCTTTCTACTTTCCTCCTCATTTCCTCCCTCCTGCCCTCCTTCACTCTGTTCCTCTTGCCCTTGCTCCTTCCTTCCCTCCCTTCTTCCTTTCTTTCTTCCTGCCTCTCTTCCCCTCCATCAGATCCTCCCACTCCTTTCCTCTCTCATATTTTCTTTATCTTTTCCTCCCTCCCACCCTCCTTCCTGCGTTCTGGTCCTTCTTTTTCCCTTGCTCCCTCCTTCCCTATCTTCCTCCTTCCTTCCTTCCTTCCCCTCCCTCTTTTCCCCCCAATCCGTTCCTCCCCCTCCTTTCCTTTCTCCTATTTTCTTCCTCATTTCCTCCCTCCTTCCTTTCTCTCTCTCTCCCATCCTCCCTTCTACCCTCCTTGTCTTCCTCTTCCCTAATTCCCTGTCTCCCTCTCGGCGTCTGTCTGCCTTACTTCCCTCCCACCATCACTCCGAATCAGCATTTCTCTCCCCCTCACTCTATCTCTTTCACTGCCCCTGTGTCTCTTTTTCTCTCACTTCCTTCCTTTTCTAACCTTTCTGATCTCTCTCTCTCTCTCGTCCGCTCCCCATCCGCTCCCTCCTAATCATCTCCTTCCCTCGCTCCTCCTTGATTCCAAACTCCTTCTCGAGTCCAGTTTCTTCCTCCTCTTCACGGACGAGCTACGTTCCGTACGTTTCAGTCCACTGTTTTCTCTTTCATTCGCGCTCTCTCCCTTTTCCATTCTCTCCCTTTCACCACCTCTTAACATCGCCCGCGAGTCTCTTTATTTGCCGAATTTTGGGGCCTCAATATCCGCCGTAAACAGATAACATTCTAAAAATTCACAAATTGCCGGAAAAATCCAAATAAACTGAAAGGAAAGAAACTATTTCTAAATTTTATACAAATTGACCCAGGAAGTATTGTTTTAGAAGTAGGCTACATACAAGTAAGTGTAGTTCGCACTTAGGATTATTTTGATATTTATATGCAGATATCGCATTGTTCCTTCCATTGCATGTGTTTGGAAAGGCTCCACATGCTAAACTGATTCATCTCAAAATTTCTTAGTAATCTCTGTACTTTATTCCCTGTGCTTCCCGTTCGATTGAATACGATCGGATTAGATTTTCCAGATTTCTCTCACAATTTTGTTCCAACCTTTACACATGCACTGAAGGAATCCAAGGACTCACAAAGACTTATTTACTCTGTTCCAACTCCATCACCATCTCTCTCATTGTCACTTCTACTATCATCTTGCCTCTGTAGTCGACTACAGTGGATGCAGAAGGAACAAAATATAAGAGAGCACCATTTCGAATCAAATTTAGGAATACGACTTTCTGGAAAACTTAATCCTTCAGTGGTACATACGTTTTGTTGTTTGTATTGTAACCATCTAATAGTACTCCCTATTACATTTATTTTTTTTGTTTTGCAAAATTAAATTAATTTTACCTTTCTTTTGGTTTGTCACTTTCTTCTTGTTGTGAACCCCTCAATTATTACTTCTGTTGGTCTCGACTAAAATAATATTGTCGTGGTTTCAACTGACCTGCAAGCTTCCCGTAGCTCGTCCCGGCTCAAATTTCTTTATAGCCTTCTTTGCAGGCTGTGTATTAAGACCCTTTCTCCTCTTTCAGGCCGCCCCTCTCACCTCGCGTTCTCCATTTGATAGAACGCGATTCGCAACGCTCAGACGCCCACGCGTATCCGACATCAATCCCCTGGTTTATGGGACTTGTTGTTTGGCACTCCCCCCCCGCCCCGCCCCGCCTCGCCCGCACTAAAACATCGCCAACGACGTAACTTTTCAGTCGATCCGTTTGCGTCACAGCGTATCGCGCCCCACTTTCCGAGCAAGATTGTTTGTAATGCTTTCAGCTCCGGAACTGCAGGAGTGTTGAAGAGATATTTCACTTTTATTCGTCCCAATGACTATTATTCTATGAGTTCTATTTATTGCTTACGCGCCATCGACCGCACTATCTTGTGAAAGAGTCATCCACTTCGTTTATCAAGTTATTTACCATCTCCCAGAGTGTTTGTTTTTCCGAGAGTTCAATCAGATAGCTCTGAGGATGCTCTTTTTTGTTCATCTTCCTCTCGTATAATTCAGCGATCTTCATAGAATCTGTGAGCGAAGAAAAATAACACGTGTCTATAATTAATTTCCTTTCATTTGGTGGTTTTTAAAACCATCGTCTTTAATCAAGTTTCGAAAAATTGTTCAAAACTTTTTCATGATACCAAATTGCCATTTTCTTTTTAAGTCAAGGGTACAAAACAGATCATTCTTAAATTCCTGTACATTTTTTTGTGTGATTACATAAAAATACGCAGTTATATTAATATTTGCTAATAACCGATTACATAAATTCATCAGAGGTTTCAAACATCAATTTGTAAAAGTTTGTTAAATAATTTTTTTTAATAAGAACTAGGGACTTTATTTTCTTTACGGATTTTATAATGCTTCTTAGACATTCTCGTGTGAAATTTTTATCACGCTTCTAATCGCTCATGCTACAGAAAGAACAAACTATACTACTGCAGTTCTAGATTCTTCCGCCGAGCAGTTTAACCTGTAACAACGGAAACATACGGCCGACAATCTGGCAACATTCGTCACGCTGTGGTGACGGCCGTGAGATATGAGGCGCAGTATTTACCTCACCACACCCCGTCCAACATCGTCATCCAACGCCACGTGCTCCCGAAACAATCTCTTGTTACTTTCTCTGTTGTAACTTTGTCACCACCTCTCCCACTGGTCTTGTCTCCATAGTCAACTACAGTGGATGCAGAAGGAACAAAAGATAAGAGATCGCCATTTCGAATCAAATTTAATAACATGCAATATGACTTTCCGGAAACCTTTGTCGTTTAATCGCAGACACGTAATGTGGTTTGTATTGTTGTCTGATACCCTGTCTGTATCACGTCGCTTTCTTTGCAAAATTAATTTTACCTCTCACTAGGTTTCAGTCCTTTTCCCCAATACCTCCCACTTTTCTGCTTATAACTCCTCAATTATGAGTCCAGATGTTTTCTTTGTGATTTTGACTAAAACAATGCTATCGTGGTTCCAACTGACTGGGAAGCTTCCTGTAGTTCGCCTTGGAGATAGTTAATGGAGCAGTAAGTTTTTATTACCAACTCTAGTACCGGATGTCTTTCATTTCTTTCTTCAGCATTCCTCATTGGCCAATCCGAAATCTTTATTACATCTGATAGACATGCGGAAATGTATGAACAATTATTAACAGTCTAAAAGGTAGGTAATGAAATAAAACTTAAATAAACCAAATTAAACTTTAAAAAAATGAAGTAGAGCAGGTCTTCAGTCATTGAACGAAGTCCAATCTATTAAAACATAAAACTGTTAGCATCTAAAAGTATACCCCGTTAAAACGTTAATTACGAACTAATAGTCGACTAAAAGTAAAGATTTTTCGAGATTAAGTCTTAAAAACTTAGTAACCTAGATAAATCTACAGCTTACAAGTAATAAATATTTGTAATCAAACGTTAATTATAGTAATGAGGCTGTATGTATACTCGAATGTTTCGACTTCTTGAGGTATTGAAAACACCTGGTTAAACCTGATACAAGAAAAAAATGATGTATATGACGTCATATACAAATACTAATAGACATCCATGGGAACCAGCAACATATTCACCTTTCCTTCTCGCATCACCACTGGCACCTCCACCACCGGCATCCCCCCTCCCTCTGGGTGTTCGCCACCCGAAGCACACCTCGTATTAATATCCCTGCGACACGCCGCGCGGAAACCGCACGACGGTTCTCGGCTCTCCCGCGACGCGGCGCCACTATCGCCGGCGGGGGCGGCGATGGCCCAGCACCTGCCGGTTCATCCGCCCCCGCTCGCCGCGCCGAAGGCCGCCGCGCCATCCATTACCCCACCAAATGACTTCCATTTCCAGGCGCCATTGTGTTGCGCGGAAAACATGCCGCCCGGCGCGCCGCTCGCGAACCGGCGCGTGCAAATGGATACCTGAATACGTGAGGCGCCGGCGGTGACGGCGAATTTATAAGGTGAGAGTGCGGCGGCGGCGGCGGTGCTAGGCGGAAGCCGGGAGCGATGGCGATAGAGGGGGGGGAGGCGGGCGGTGGCGGCGACTGGCGGCGGTTGAGGCGGGCGGCGGTTGAGGCGGGCGGCGGTTGAGGCGGGCGGCGGTTGAGGTGGGCGGCGGTTGAGGCGGGCGGCGATTGAGGCGGACGGCAGCTGAGGCGAGCGGTTGAGGCGGGCGGCGGTTGAGGCTGGCGGCGGTTGAGACGGGCGGTGGTTGAGGCGGGCGGCGGTTAAAGCGGGCGGCGGTTTAGTGGCGGTTGAAGCGGGCGGGGGTTGAGGCGGGCGGCGGCTGAGGCGGGCGGGGGTGCTGGCGGGGGCGGAGCTGTCGGGCGGCGGGTGGCGGCGGGCGGCGGCGGGTGGCGCCGGGCAGTGCCGGAGTGCAGAGGGCGGTGGGCAGGGGGCGGCGAAGGCTGACGGCGGCGCGGGCGGCAGAGAGCTCTTCAAGCGGTTCTCACGTCCGTCTGCCCGCGTGTGAATTACCGCCGCGCGACGCCAGCGCAGCCACTCGGAGGAGAAATGAGTTTCAGAGTCTGCGAGAGGTTTTGCAAATGGGAGTTCCTCGGACGTGGCGTTGGGAGTTGTGGGCGGAGAAATGAAGTGTCTTGGCGCTTCAGATCCGGGGTGGAAGTGGAAGTGGGAGGGGGTTTTATCGCTAGGTACGGAGTGTTCGGCTGTTCAGTTCGAGGCACGTTGCAAGAAAGCGTATGCATGTAGAATGATTATCAAATAATTTCTTTTATCTGTTGCTCAAATTGCCTTCAATAAAATCTGTGGAATGTCGTGTTTTTTCATCTTTGAACTGAAAAATGTCTACACATTTCTAGGCACATTTTTGTCATCCGAACGTTCAAGCCAGCACGTAGGGATCAATTTTGTAAACATAAGTTCTGAAAAACATCATAATTGTAAAAGAATGTAAAATGTAGAGTGATACATTACAAACTCTCGTGCATAGGTACTCTGTGATAACTTCAAAAATATTGTAATAAAGTATTTCGCACATAATATTTTCCACTTTTTTATGTCCATGAAAAATTCAGACTTTTTTCAAATTTGAGAATTGTTTTTCTGTTGAAAGAAATAGAAATTTCTATTTAGAACTTTTATTGAAATCCAAACATTCATGAACGTATATTGAGATAAAACCCTTCTTCTCTTTTATAGAATATTTTATTTAATAAGCTGTAAAATTGCAAATCTCTGAAGTCTGTAAACTATTTTGAAGCAATTCAGATACTTCATTTCGATTTATATACCGGTACCTTTTCCGAATTATAATTCTTGACTCTGAGTGTGTATGACTTTATCATTAAAAAAAAGGTTCTAAGTATTTCCAAAAGTTCTTTTTGAGTATTCAACTAAGATTTAAAACGAAAGAGTAAACTTCATGATTGAAAATAGACCTATCAAATACATATTAATCATCACGTACCTAACATTGATTCTTTATTCTATTCGCAGAACATACGAGAGTTGAATTATTCCAGACTCATTTTCCCCTCTTTACTCCCGCGTTCTGCATTTTGGGTTGTAAATAACACGCAGTGTATCTCTGCGGTCCCAAGAGGCATAATTGCTTATTGATTAGCAAATGTTCCTTCCTCATCGAATTTACATCGCTGTATATTAATGCGCGTTAATTCGTATGTTAATGCTCGGCGACGTCAGCGGAATATGCACGCGCCTTCGACGAGCTCGTATTTAACGCACTGCGTTCTCTCCTGGCACTCGCTTTGTTTGGCGACGACGAATGACAATGAGGGCCCAGAGGGTTCGTTCGGGGTCTACTGAACGAGTGAATCTGGGTTGCTGGTGCATGTTTCATATTCCGTACTAAGAGGTAATTATTAATTGTTCATAAATCAGCCAAGAGATTTTTCGTAGGTAATGCCACGAGGGCTTTGAAATTTGTCGATAAATCCCCGACTCGCGACGCGAGGAGCAAAATGCCCAATCAGGGTGTATCTGAAAAAGTTTATCAAAAATTTTTTATCGGATTTTTTTACCTCTTCTCCCTTCTGGTCAATCATAAACTGTGACTCATCTATCTTAGGAGACGGTGTTTATCGATCGCTATGTCGATTTCCAATGTACTGTATACATATCCGCCTATGTACTATAACAGAACCTCATTCATTTTAACATATTTTCAATATTGGCGCATTTTGGAACTCTGGTGAACATAATTTCATTCGTGGAATAGTCCTCTTAAATATCACTCGTGCTTTTAAAATTCTCGGATAAATCCCCTCCCCTCCCGCGAGTTATGGATTTACGGATAATTTCCAAAGTACACGTGGTATTACCTATGACTATTCCACGAATGAAATTGCGTCCAACAGAGGTCCAAAATGAGCCAAATATTGAAAATAAGAGAAAGCTATGTTAAAATCAAAGAGTTTATTTTACAGTACATACGCAGTATATTGGACATCGACATAGCGGTCGATGTATACCGCCTCCTAAGATAGATGAATCACAGTTTATGATTGGCCAGGACGGAGAAGAAGTAAGAAAAATCGGATAGAAAAAGCGATAAACTTTTTGAGAAACACCACCTTGATTGAGGCATTTTGTATGTTCAGTTAAACACTATTGGTTCTAATTTCACGAGTGGAATATCCGTTTTAAGTTTCGGTCAAGTCAACTTATTGCACGGTAAGAAACTGAAAAATTTAATTTTTATTACATTACAATTATTGGTTGGTTGTTATCTTAAAAATATTACTGTGGTTTTACTTACGGGTTTTACTATTAAATACATTTATTTAGCTCTTTAATGATTTAATTCTTCAGAATGTGAAGAATATAACGAAATAAATACCCGTATATGTTGTGAAATTTATTTGTGGTTGCATAAGTTTTTATTATGTTTACAATAAGATATATTGAAAATTTTGTGTCCAAAATATTAGAAAAATTTCAATCATTGTTTTATATAGTTATTAATTATAAAATAAATTGAAAATATCATACTTCAGAATAAGTTCCACCGATCATGAAATCGTGAGATGCTGTAAACCATACATAATTTTTAGATATAGCTGACAATCCCTTTCGGAAATTCAAAATGTCTGAAATTTGGTAAGTAGTCGATATACATGTTGCTGTGTATTCTGTATGTCAAAAATTCTACGATAAAATATGACTTTTTAAGAATCAAAACTTATATGGCGTCGTTCGGCAAGAAACGTCTCGTATAATAATTGTGAAGAAACAAATCACAATGTATTAATACCACAATTCATTTAAAATTGATATTGAAGTGAATTCTTTACCTTTAAACTTTCTTAACGTACACCGAAGATATAACATGAACAATAACATGAAATTACGTTATTTAAAAAAGAAAATCAGAAAATACATGTATTAATTTCAATGAGACGATCTCTTCAAAATTTATTATATTTTGTTTCGGAATTAATACGTTTTGATCCATTGCTCCCTATTTGCCTTCCGATCCGCGCCTTGATGCTTCTCTGTTTGGTCCACCAAGCCACCATTCTATTTCTCGGGAGTAGGCGATTAAGGAGCAGCTGAAGACTCGACGTCGTTTCTCGCAGCGCTAGAAGGGCCGGGGAACCCTTGAGGGAGACGAACCATTAGCAATCGAACAGGCCAAGACGATTGAGAGAGCCCTAGTACTGTAGCAAGAAAATCTGCAGAAGGCTATAATATAAATATCAATGAAGAGACGCGGAATTATTTCAATGACATTTGCATGTAACAGTACGAACTGTTGATAAATGTTAGTCAAATTTGTTTATTCATTAAATTATATGTGTTCCATGTATTGAGAATAGTCTATTATTTAGTATAAGAAATATATAAATAATTCAATCAAGCGTGCATTTAGTATCGCGACAGATTCGAGGATATTGTTTTCCTCATCTTTAAGCTTATATATTTATTATAAAATACTTTTCATTTCAAATGAAATTTGACTTTTGACGCGCCCAGAAACGCCAATCATACGAAACTCTCCCTATAGTGCGATTTTTCTCACTTTACTTCTTAAGTCCCTACGGCCATAATGGAATATCACACGTCATTTCGCGTCTTACTCCGTCGTACTTGTAGAAGTCGCATGATCGCAAATACTTCTTGACACGGTCGCGATCATGCGATATCCAGCGGCACGACTGAGAAAGACGCGAACTACGTGACATATTCCGTCGTGAAGACGGGCCTTGAGAAGCAAAGTTAGAACAATCGCAGTATAGAGCATTGGTGGCGGCAGTTGTTGGCATCGCTGCAACCGAACCCACTGCGAAGTGTCGATGGAGATCGTAGGCGCGGTGGCGGCGGCGGCGGCGGCGGCGGCGGCGGCGGCGGCGGCGGCGGCGGCGACGAGTGGCCCGCCCGCGCGGCAGACAAGGCGGCGGCGAAGGTCTACTGGCAGCAGTCATTACGAGGGGTGCAACTCTTTCAAAGTTTTAATTAGTATTTGCAGTAATGATTTCCGCTCTCTGTACCATCCTCGCGGAGGCGGGCTGGCCGGGTGGGCCGGGCGCGGGCGTTCAGCCGAGCTGTAACTTAGCATCGGCGCCGTACAGTCGCGGCGCCTGCAACTAGCCCCCGGACGCCCGTTGCTCCTTTGAGCGAACGACTCGCAGGAACGCTCACGGGCGAACTTCTGTTTGATGTTTAAATACTAATTGAAATAAGTTAACACCTCTCTTCAAACTGGCGTCGAGAGGCTTAATTGATTCCTTCAACGTTATTTCAAGTACGCTCTACACAGGTTTCATCGCATTTCGGAGACTTTTCTGGAACGTGTAGGATCTAGTTGGAAATTGATAGTTGTGAAATGTGTTGTAAAATGTGAAAAGATGTCACGAGATTGAAATGAAACTCGGAAATTGTGTATAAATATTATTTTTGAGAACTCTTGTTCTAAGATAGAGCAACTGCTGGTATTTTGCTTAAAGGATCTGAAAAGTGTAATGAAATTAATAGAGAAATAAATATTTCTATTCAAAGGTTTTTGTAGCGTTGTATTAATTTCGTCATATTCCTTCCTTACTGGCATTAGAGGATCAATCTGTAATAATATTTCACTCTCTGATAATACTGTTACTTGGTCTTTGGGTTGTCATTTAGTTACATATTGTTTGCACATGTGAAAAATATTTTCTAATAAACATCTTATATAAGCAACCCAATCTGTTCGTTAACATTTTTAATTATTTTCTACGCATCATCGCCAATGAACCGTTAGGATAAAACCATTTTTCAAATTAATTACGGTTACAAGTCTAAAACAGCACAAACGTTTCTGATGCTGAGAGGAAGGCTCCATTTTCTCTTGAAAAGGAGGTACAAACGGTTTTTCTGATGGGATTACGAGTGAAACTAATATGAGTAGAGATTTTATGCGCGTTTCAAGAAGTCTTAAGGCTTTCTTAAGACAGATTTTTTAAAGAGCATTTTAACTCGGCAAAAGGGTTCAACAACGGGACAAATTAAGCAGCGAATTCAAACTTGTAAATTGCTCCCTAGCAAACGAGTCGAGACAAATGACTGTGCAAATTAAAGAGTGCCTCTCCTCCCCGCGGACCCGCCGCTGCCGCATTAGTACCGGATGAGCTCAGCAGAGGGAGCTAATGAACCCATAAACAACGCACGATCTAATTGAGATTCTTATTAACATCCTGCTTATTCTCCGGTTTCTCTATCTCTGGTCCAGGGTTCGCGTCGGCCCTCCCGAAATGGGTAGTAAGCGGTTTCATGAAACACATTAAGCGGCGAGAACTATGAAAATGAGGAAAAGAAGGTAATATTCAGATCAAGTGCCTTTTCCGGCTGAGACTTAAAAGGGTTGAGTTTTCTCGTTTTCCGGCGCAGAAATGGGAGAGAGATCGTGCGGCACGCCGTAATAACTTGTGCAGTTAGTCGGTCGCCTCCTGAATCACGTCACGACAACAGGAAATTTTCGACGTGATGAAACCTAAACGAATTCGGCAGGGGGGGCAACGCTAGCAGAGAGAACTGCCTCAGGTTGGGGTTCGCTGTGGGGAAACTCAGGGTTGAGAGGTCGCCGAGAGGGAATCCCGAAACGAGGTAGGGTACGCAGAAACGCGTGCGAAATAAATGGTCGATGAAGCTGCTGGCAAAGGGGACAATGTTTCAAGACGACGACGAGATGAAGAAGATTCTTACGAACGAGAATGAGGGAGAGGCAAGCATCAAAATACTTGGGCGACAGCCGACTTCCATCTAAGCATTCGGGTGAAATGTAGTATTTGACATCTGCACCGTAGTGTTGAAGAAACAAATCAGAATCATAATAGGCTAGCCGTCTAAACACAAGCATGAATGTATCAAGTATTAAAATAAAAAAAGAAGCAATAAACAAAAGAGAATATACGAAGAATTTTGAAAAACCTTTGATATTTAAGTGTCCGAAAGCAACTACACTAGGAGAATATGAAAATTATTCAGCAAAAGATGGCTAAAGAAAATATAAAGAAGACAAGAAGAACAAAACAAAGTTCGTGAAATGTATTAAATGAAACAAAATGACAACAGGAACTTGAAATATTATTTTATCGAGTGATTGAAAGGGCATTGTATCGTCACACTCTGCCAACACTTTTTCTTGTTGCATCTGCTGTTACAATTACCGTAGCTACTTATTTTTTTAAAGTAGTAACACTTCAATTCTCATTTTATTTTAGTTTTATTTTAAATTTCTTGTACAATGTACTTTAATATATTGTACCTTCTCACTTTGTACAATTATAACTTACACATTTCTTTAGAGGAACACTTTTACGTTCAATTCTCTCTCTATATGTCATCAATCTATCGGTTGCTAACCTAATTCTCAACAAGCTAAGTACATCACTTGTTATTTGTTTACCAATAACAATGTAAAATTGTAAATAAATATTGGGAATATACAAAACGTTACAGCATCTTAGAGACGAAGAAATTCAAGGAGAAAATCAGTGCAACTACTTCCACGCGTGAATTAGATGGGCGTAAGCGCCATTTCTCCCTAGCGGAACGAGGCGTCCTCTCGAAGCCAGTGGCACGTGTGAGGACGGCAGAAGTGGCGGTGGAGCGCGGGCCCCTCGTCAAGGCGACAAGACGCATGGCACCGGTGCCCCGCCCCCTCCCTCCCCCCAGGAATTGGCTGCGGGGGCGGAGGGCTCGGCGCCCGCGAGCGGCCCCGCGAAGCGACCCTGCGGAACACCGCGTCGCGCAGAGCGTGGAGGGGCGGGGCGCGGATGGCGGGGTTGGGCTGGGCTACGCAGGCCGCGGCGAGTAACGAAGTTTCCGTCCGCCAGATTGTATTTAGGGGAGTGCGGGGCCTCAGAAATGAGATCTCCTTACCGGAGTGCGGAGCGTCTGCTGAGGAGTCGGCGCGGGAGATTGATAGTCCGCGCGGCCCCCTGCGTCTCAGACGCCCCCGCAGACTCGGCTCAGCCCCCCTCCCAGCGCGCCCCTGCAGCCTCCCCGGGCCCCGCCCCCTAGCACGCCCCTGCAGCCTCCGCGGCACCGCCTCCCCGCCGCTCCCGCTGGACGATCACCACCAGTCCTCCTGTCGCCAGCTCTTGCACTCCTGCCTCATACCCTCCCTGCCGCTCCCGCTTCACCGTCGCCACCAATCCTCCTGCTCTCCCGCCTCAACTGCCACTCCCCCTTCCTCCTACGTCCGACACCCGACCCACCTGTCCTCCCTCCCCCGACTTGTTTCCTCTTCCTAGTCCGTCTCCACCCCCTCTCCTTACCTGCCTATGGCCCTAGACTGCCTCCGTCCCGCTCATATCTTCACCTATCATCACTAGTTTTTACTCCCACTAGCTTCGTCACCTCCACCATCGCTACCCTCCGTCTTTATCGTCGTCACTTCCTTCACCACTCACTTCTTTGCTTCCCCCACTTAACCATCTCCGCCTTTCAATCCGCCTCAGAAACGCTCCCACCCCCTTCCCCTCCTTCGCTCACATCCATCCCCCAGGCCTGCGTCCGAAATACCGCCCCAGATTACGCCTTTGCCATCGTCGCCTTCGCAGATGGCCTGAAACTGCCTTTCCTCCCCTCGTATTCGGTCCCCGTCGCCGCACCTCAACTAACACCGCTTCCTCTATACCGTCGCCCTCTCCTCCCCGCCACTTCCCCACGCGCGCCGCTGATCAGGCCGCCCCTCTCCAACGGAGGGAGAATTCGCATTCTCTGCGGCCGCCGAATTGCGTTCACGCTGCCATTGCTGCCAACAGCTGCGGAGGATTCCTTCACATTTCGCAGTATGCTACGCAGTCACTTTGAATTCGACAAGAGTTGTTGTATTCTATGACCAGCGCAGTTACGTTATTTGTACAATCATCTGCTCGCGACTTGTGGGAACTTTCTTGTTATCTTTACGCCTTTTTATCTTTAAATAATAAATTGTCATTGAGCTATTAAACGCAAAAAAATGGAAAGGTAAATACAGCAAACTTGAAATATGAGGTATTTCATTGCATGAGAATTGATCTGAATTATTTTGAAACAATTGCTTAATAAAACTTTGTACTCCCTTGTAAATTGATCCTGCTTACCACTTCTTGTGGTTTCTTTCTGTTCAAACATGCAGTGTTTTGAAATTTTTTGATAGCACTTTCAATTTCAGTGAAACAAAATATGGGTATTTATTAGAACAGTTCTCTAAAAACTCTTAGTCAACAAAACTAATGAAAGAGCTCTTTCTGAAGTAATGAATGGAACCAATTATAAAGACGGAGGAAACAAAAAATAAACTTTTCCCTCTCGTTTAATTTGTCTGTCAAATACCTGAAAATAACTGTCGTATAGTGAAACAAAAATACACCCAATTCACAAGCCTTAGAGAAACTGTTGACTTACTTCAGACTCATTTCCTTTTCTAAGTTGAACAAACCAGCCAGACAACTATGTATTTAAGGAAATCAAACAAGACTCGATTTTTCCACATCTGAAAGCGTGCCTAATTGTTGCATCGGCATGTTGACACACCGCCGATCCAATATGTTTCTCTCTCTCGTTCTGTTTCTCTCCGTCTCCATCTCTCTCTGCGTTCGCGGCAGAGTTCGCCACCATGCGTGAGTGCGTCTCGCGATTTGAAAGATTCCACCTCAAATAAATATTCGCGGCGTGTTTGCGCGTTCGCTTTGATTTTACACGCAAAGATTCCACGAGGCG
Source organism: Acheta domesticus (assembly GCA_031308135.1). Classification (NCBI taxonomy): domain Eukaryota; kingdom Metazoa; phylum Arthropoda; class Insecta; order Orthoptera; family Gryllidae; genus Acheta; species Acheta domesticus. The sequence continues at coordinate 116,026,277 of JAHLJT010009355.1, forward strand.
GCGGCGGCGGCGTCCCCAGAGTTCGGAAACCGCCCGGGTCACCGATACGCAGAAGAGCGAGCACGCATCGAAAAAGCATTGGACCGCCTCCGCTCGCAGACCGCTTTCCTTTGACGCGGTAGCCGCAGCCGCCGCGCCGGGTAAACAACGCGAGAGTAATAGCTTCCATTAGCCGCCGCTCCTGGCGAGCGCGCGCTGTGTGCGCGCGTGGACGCTGTGGAGTTGTGGAGTTGCGGCGCGGTGTCGCATCGCGGTCTGGTCGATGTTGCAGAACGCAGATAAAGTTAAGAGGGGTTTTTTATGGTCGTGTGTGAGTATGTAGGGAGGTTAATGTTCGAATATTGGTTGAGTTGAATGTTAACTGTGGGTAATATTTTTTTGTATTTATAAACGTTTGTTTTTATTGTCTAAAGCTTAGTGTGTGGAAAGCAAAAGACTAGGATGTGTCGATGGACCGAAAAGCAGTTTCTCTTGCAAAATGAAAATGTATTCTTGTCGTTATTCCAGTAAGTAACGTTGTAATGGAGGTTTTTGTTCTTTGTTTGCATTTCAATGTTTCTTGCGACTTCATTGTTAGGAGAGCTCCATCAAGAAAAAGTGCAATTGCCAACATTTCAGTCATTCGCAGTGTACTTCCAAGTTGGTATAACAGTATAGACGAACTCGTCCCCTAAGTTCTTGCTATAAAAGTTATTTACAACGTAAGCACTGTCTGAAGCTTAGTTTGTGGAAAGTAAACGACCGGGAAGTGTCGATGGACAGAAAAGCTATATATTTTGCGAAAGAAAAATGAATACCTGTCATTATTCCAATATGAAACGTAATGGAGGTTTTTGTTCGTAGCTTGCATTTCAATGTTTCTTTCGTTTTCATGGCTACGAGAGCTCGATAGATAAAATATACAATTGCGAACATTTCAGTCACTCGCAGTATGTTTTCAAGTTGGTGTAATAGTAAATGCGAAGTCGTTGCCTACGTTCTTGCTATAAAAGGTATTCACAACACGATTTAATGCAATTTTCTATGTACGTTTATCCCTTAATAGAACGACTGCAACGACACAAGAAACAAACCAACTCTGTGACGCGAAAAAACTCCTTTCCAGATAAACGCCTGCATCCATTCGGTTTGTACCCTTTCCTGTTCCTCATGAAAGAAGATGGAAAAGGCGAAGTCACAGCCTTTTGAGGTAAAAACAAACATCGATATCCGCACAGGTCATAAAACTAGCGACAAAAATAATAGTGTGGAATGTACCATAAATCCCTTTAAAGTAGCTTAAATTAAAATGATGAAAGAAGAGGGTAGTGTTTGTTATAACTCAAAAACACTCACTTTCCATAAGAATATTTATTTACAAAAATCTGGGCCAACTCGGCCGCTATGTACAGTTACCACAAAACTTCATATACAAAAAACAATCTGCCATCTGGCTGAAACCACGCCGAGCGCTCTACTGCCGGTGATCCTCCGCCGGCGTCCTTTTATTTGGGCCAGCTCCCGCGCAAGGCTTCCCGCGGCTTCCCCTGATTGGCGGGTTCACCAGTGCGCGGAGCCCAGGTAACAGGCGTGGCTGGTTTCTGAGCACACCCTTGGCGCGCTTGACGAAGCTCAGCGCGCCTGATGCCGACGCTCTGTGCTGCGCGCTGCCGGAGGCGGGAACATGCTGCCGGCGCTCTTTGCCGCGCTGTTAGCGCGGCAACTTTGAACTGCCGTCCGCATACTACAACCCTCCCCACCGAAGTTGTGATGTAGGGGGTGAAACGACGCAGTCGGTTGCTCCTCCGCAATGCCGGCCGCTGCTGCGACTGTAGAGATGGCTCCTCGATGGTTGCGCCGGAATCCAGTGTGGGCCGCTCCTCCTGCTGGCTTGAAAAGGGAAAACGCATTACACTTTCTGTTGCCCTGCTTTGCGCTGGCCCCCCCGCCTGTTGCTTATCTACTACAGAATCGTAGTACCGTCTCCTAATCTGTGATTGATGCCGAGAGATTGCTCTATCTTCTGTCCTGAGGACGTAAACTCTGCCTCCTCTTACTGCAGTTACTATTGCTGGTTGCCACTTACAATTACTTCCGTACACTCTTACCAGTACCTTATCTCCTCTCTTGAATTTAGCGCCTTTGGTTGACACTGGCACTTCTTCCGGAAATAACAAGGACAATAAGGTACGGGGCTGCCGACCATGCAATACTTGAGCGGGGCTTCTACCTGACATATTCGGTAACGTCCTATAGGTGGTCAACATGCTAAGTAACGCCTGCTCTACTGATGCACCCGCTCTAGTTGCTTTAAGCATGGCTGACTTGAACGTCTGCACTAATCTTTCCACCTCTCCATTTGACTGAGGATGGAACGGTGGAGCCAAAATGTGCTGTATCCCGCTACTTTTACAAAATTTTTGAAATTCCGCTGATATGAACTGCGGGCCGTTATCGGAGATCAATACTCGTGGGAGGCCTTCTGTTACGAAAACTTTCTTCAAAGCATCTATTGTATGTGGTGCAGTTGTGTGTTGCATGCGCATCACGTACGGATAATTTGACAATGCGTCCACTACTAACAACCACATATGCCCTAAGAAAGGACCCGCAAAATCTACGTGTATGCGGTCCCACGGCTCGCAGGGTTGGGGCCATGAGCTTAAATCCGCTCTCGGCGCTGCCTGACTAGTTTGGCATGCTTCGCAATGCTTGCTCATCTCCTCTATATCTTTGGTTATTCCTGGCCAATAACAATAACGGCGGGCTGCTTGCTTTGTCCTGGCTATACCCCAATGACCCTCATGTAAAAGGCGTAATACCTTTGGTCGCAACTTATGCGGAATCACTACCCTAACTCCTTCATCACTAGCCAGTAATAATACGCCGCCCTTAACCGACAGCCTGTGTTGGAGCTTATACCATTCCGTCAGCGCCCTGGTTCGCCTATGCGCGCTGGACCAACCAGTTTGCACGTGGTACAGCACTTGCCTGAGCTGCGGATCCTTCTTTGTTTCCTTTGCCACTTGATATGACGAGACTGGAAAACCTGATACTGCCTCCTCTTCGGCTTGGTCCAGCTGGAGACAGGCGATGTCCTCAGAGTCAAAAGTTGCATCCGGCCCTTGCGGAAGACGGGATAGTGCATCTGCGTTAGCATGCTGATATGTAGATCTGTAAAGTATCCTGTAACTATAATCAGACAGGAAAAGCGCCCACCTTTGCATCTTACGCGCCGTATTATCTGGGATACGCTTGTGTGGCGAGAACAAAGACACCAACGGCTTATGATCAGTAATGATTATGAACTTTGACCCATACAAGTATTCATTGAATTTTCTCACGCCGTATACAATTGCTAAAGCTTCTTTTTCTATCTGAGAGTAATTCTTCTGGTGAACATTCAACGTTTTTGACACACAAGCAATTGGCCGCTCAACACCCTTAGCATCCTTCTGCGAAAGGACTGCCCCAATACCATATTCTGATGCATCTACAGCTAGTATAGTCGTTCTATCTGGCAAAAAAATGTTCCAATTTAACTGCCTGCATTAAATTCTCTTTCAACCTCCGAAATGCCTTGTCACAATCTGCCGACCAATGCCATTTTACGCCTTTCTTACGCAAAGCGTTGAGGGGTGCTGCTATTTCCGCCATGTTCTTGATAAATTTGCCATAGTAATTAATCTTCCCCAGAAATGACTGTAGCTGCTGCAAATTAACAGGAACCGGAAGCTGCTGAATCGCCGTTGAGTTTTCTCCGGTTGGCCTGATCCCCGAGCTATCCAACACGTGACCTAGATAAGTAATCTGTTCTTTAAAAAAATCACACTTATCCAAGTTAACCCTTAGGCCCCATTCATTTAAAGTCTTTAATAAGAGATTCAAGTTTTGTAGATGTTCCTCCTCCGACTCGCCCGTTACCACTATATCATCTAGGTAGTTGGCGCTGCCCTTCACCTGGGCTGTCAGCGTATGCAGGCAGCGCTGGAAAATAGCCGCAGCTGAAGCGACCCCGAAAGGCAACCGGTTGTATCGGTAAAGCCCGAACGGTGTGTTAATTACCAATAAGTTCGCAGACTCTTCATCTAACGGGATCTGCAGATACGCGTCCCGCAAATCTATTTTTGAAAATCTCTGCCCGCCCGCTAGCTTCTGAAAAAGCTCTTCTGCTCTGGGGATGGGGAACTGCTCTACCATGAGTTGCGCATTAACGGTGCTCTTGAAATCTCCGCACATTCTAATTTTACCGTCTCTCTTTTTACTATGACTACTGGAGTTGCCCATGCACTAGTACTGACGGGGGTCAAGACGTCCAAATCTACTAACCTGTCGATTTCCTTTTTTACTTTATCTTTCACTGCCAGGGGAACAGGTCGTGCTTTAAAAAATTTAGGGGTGGCATCTTTCTTCAACTGCAAATGCGCCTCAAAAAATTTGCATTTTCCCAATTGCTCCGAAAAAACTTCTGAATTCAAATCTATCACATTCTTTACCTCCTTTGGCAGGGCGCTAGTCTGAATGACAAACGCGTCCTGAACCGTAAATCCAAAAATTGTGAAAACATCCATTCCTAGAATGTTAACCGCATCACGACTGTCCACAACCACCAGTGTTACTTGTCTTTCCATCGCTTTGTATTTCGCTAGCAGGCTTATCTTACCTTTCGTCTTGATCCTCTGTCTAGCATATCCATAAAAAACTGTGTTCAGCGAGGCGCAAGGCGGAGAACCCAGCTGCTCATAAGTAGTCATGCTTATTAGAGTTGCTGCTGCACCTGTATCCACCTGGAATAATACAGATTTACCACCTATTTCCAAGTTTACAAACAATTTACTCTTGTCATCACACTGCATAACTGAATAAATACAATCACCATCCCCTTCATCGATGCCTCTTTCTTGCCGCTGGCTTTCGGCATAACCACTGCTGCGTCCTTCTCTGACGTGCCCGCTCACCTCATCGATGTCCATTTCTTGTCGTCTGTTTTCAGCAGAACCACTGTTGCACACTTCTCTAATATGCCCTTTCTTACCGCACTTGTAGCACTCCGCTCTGAGGAATCTGCAAACCTTCCTGTCGTGACTAATAAAACACTGTCTACAAGACTTCAATAGCTTGCCTCTGCTGGTGGAAGGACTTTTCTTCTCCTGCTGCTTCCTGCTTCGTGGCTTGGCTACCCAATTTTCCTCCTGTACACTCATTTCCTCTACATCTCTTGCTGCTCTATCGCCTAACGTCATCTGATGCGCCGTATGCTTCGTTACCTCATACGATGTTGCTAATTTTAAGGCGTCTTCCAAAGACGGGTTGTTTTGTTGCAATAATGCCCACCGAACTTCTTTTTCCGGCGTATGCATTACCAACATGTCCCGTATCAATGACTCCGCATACGATTTCTCTGTGTTGCATTCAAACGCACAACGCTTCGCCAAACCCTTCAACTCCGTCGCCCAATCGGCATGCGTTTGGCCTGGCTTCATTCTGGATGAATAAAACTTGTAGCGTGCCGCCACTAAATGCGTCTCCCTCGAAAAATGAGCTAGCAGCCGCTGTTTAAGTATATCGTATGATACCTGCGAAATCTCTTCTTCCTTGCTTAACTTACGTAACAACCTATTTAACGGTGCGCCGATTGTGGCCAGAAAAAATGCTCTTTTACGAGATTCCTCTTTAATATCATAGCATAACAAATGTTGCTCCAATCTGGCCACATATTCTTCGCAGGTTTCCTCTGCTGCATCGTAAGTTGCGAACGGCGGGGCTGGGCTGCTCGGTCGTGAGGAAATTGCCGCTTGCTGCAATGTCTGCACCATCATCGCCATCTGCTGCTGCTGTTGCTGCTGTAGACACGCCATCAGTTGTGAAAATTGTTCCGCGTTCATTCTCCTTTTTACTCGTCGCCACTGTTATAACTCAAAAACACTCACTTTCCATAAGAATATTTATTTACAAAAATCTGGGCCAACTCGGCCGCTATGTACAGTTACCACAAAACTTCATATACAAAAAACAATCTGCCATCTGGCTGAAACCACGCCGAGCGCTCTACTGCCGGTGATCCTCCGCCGGCGTCCTTTTATTTGGGCCAGCTCCCGCGCAAGGCTTCCCGCGGCTTCCCCTGATTGGCGGGTTCACCAGTGCGCGGAGCCCAGGTAACAGGCGTGGCTGGTTTCTGAGCACACCCTTGGCGCGCTTGACGAAGCTCAGCGCGCCTGATGCCGACGCTCTGTGCTGCGCGCTGCCGGAGGCGGGAACATGCTGCCGGCGCTCTTTGCCGCGCTGTTAGCGCGGCAACTTTGAACTGCCGTCCGCATACTACAGTGTTTATATTAAAAAAATAACAATTATTACGAAACCCAAATTGTGGAATACGGTGAAATATTGGGGATAGAATACGACCAAGGAATATTTCCACCTCTAATTACACCAATGATTAGTTTTAAAAATATATACATATTATCGAAATATCGGCCGTTCATGAATTTTTTCTTACTGAAGAACAGGTGGAGGATTTTGCCGACTTTACTTCACCTTTTACTGAAATCGCTAGCAGCATCTGGAGGATACAGAGAAGAGGGGTCATTGCTAAAGCAGCGTTCGAGGCATCTGGCCTGACCGGAAGCCGGAATGTTGGTGTTAACGACTCCAACTTAGCAAAGGACTAAGAGGAACAGCACGGTTTCACGGATGGTGGGAGAAACGAAGACGGCGCGACTCACTAGAAAAACCAAAGGGGCTTTGAGACCATCGCGACGTCCTGAAGGTGACTACGATGGACTACAAGGAACTATTATTACATTACAGGGGCGTTCCGAGCATCGAACTGTTCTTGCCCGAGTGGCGAGGAGGGCTCCCCGGCGGGCAGGTCGGCGATGACCGTGTCGACGGGAGGAGTGAGGGCGGGGCGGGGGTGGGGAGGGCGAGGTGGCGGAGGCGGCGCGAATAAGATAAGAGGATTGGCCCTGGAATTACCCAGCGGGCGCGCTAATCTGCTGCGGAGGCCGCCCTCGCCCCCGCGCCGCGCCATTAGGATGGGCGCCGGGCTCTTTCTAGCGCGAAGACCCGCCCCCGGCCGCCTCGCCCGGCCGTGCGCCGGCCTCACCCCCCGCGCCCCCGCCGGCGCCACCTACCTCACCGCCGCCTTCGTTTCCGCCCTCGCCTCTGCCTTCGGCTTCACCTGAGCCTCCGCCCTCGCCTCTGCTCTCGCCACTACTATCGCCTCCGCCCCTGCCCTCGCTTCCACTCTCACCTCCTCCTCACCCTCGCCTCCGCCTTCGCCCCCGACTTCTCCCCACTCTCTCCCCGCTCTCTCCCCCACCCTTGTCCCGCCTCTTCCCCGCCCTCGCCCCCACCAACGCCTCCGCCCCCGGCCTCCGCCCTTGCCTTCGCCATCGCCTCCGCCATCGCCTCCATCGCCTTCTCCATCGCCTTTGCCATCGCCTCCGCCTTCGCCGCCGCTCTCACCCACCATCTACTAAGCCTCCGCTATCTCATCCACCATATCCTCCGCCATCGCGTCTGCCATCGCCTTGTCCATTGTCTCCGCCATCGCCTCCGCCGTCGCCTTCGCCGCCGCCATCGCCTCCGCCATCGCCTCTACAATCGCCTCCTCTTCCTCCTCGCTCTTCCATATCTCCATCTCCTCGCCCTCCTCAAAACTGCTCTGGACCGTCCACGCCCCCCGCCCCCATACCACAGATCCCACACCCATCCACCGATGCGTCCGTCGGCAACTCTGTACCACCCACTCCCAGCCTCCCTCTTCGCTTCAATATCCATTCCCTCGCTTCCGTCCCTACCTCTCCTTCACCCAATCTCTGCCTCCTTCACCTCCCGCCTTCTCCTCCGTCCCCGCCTCCATCCTCCACGCTCCTCAGAGGGACGCGGCTCGTTCACAAATCGCCGAAACCGGACTTAACACGGAGCTCCAGATTTGGGCGCTTGGGCGTTTGCACTGAGCGGCTGCGAGCCCTGCAAAGGGCGCGGATCGACAACCCTCGCCTGACGCCCGCGAACGCACGGAGGCAGCCAGGCTGCGGAGCGGGCTTAGGACACGCCCCTGGGACTGGGCTGAGCTTCAGATTTCAGAGTTTAGGAAGCTGATAATAATTATCCGTGAAAAATTATTGCACACATATATGTGGTTTGTTGTTTTTACTCACGAAAAAATTACACAAGATACATTGTCCGTCCGGGTAAAGGAAACCTACATTATCGCTCAGTGAATATATAGATAATACTTCTTAAGTCATAATTAAATGAAAAATTGCCACGAAAATCATTTTCCCTGAAGTAATTATGATAATATCGCTGACTAATAAAAAAATTTAATGGTCGGTTGTGTTTGAGAAGATATTTATGCAATCAATTTAAAACTTTCATTTAAAAATATCAACAATATATTTTGAAGTTAGCTCAGTGTTATGCTATTTGCATTTCTTGATTAGTTTTGCCTGTATGTAATATGTGTTCCCACGCGTTATTACAAACGTATTCGGTCACAAATATATTTCACAATATATGAAATGAGATTCTTAACATGTTAATAGCTCAGCCGGTATGTAGTTCTCTAATATTACGTTTTCCGCCCAATACTGAATTGCCCGTTTATTTTCTTTGGTACATCGACGTTTAACACTAGTATTGACACAGGCGAACGAGCCCTCTTTCACCAAGTTAATGACCGACTACTACACAATAGCGACAGTGATCAGAACCCACCGCATAATTACTCTATTCCTCACCGCAAAGCACACAATACGGAGGCAATCTGGCCCACGACCGTCGATTAACGACACCCGTGGGAAACATGTCAGGTATCGCGGGAGCTTCGTTGTTGCGAGAGGTGGAGGGGGGAGCTGGCGGGTGCGATCTATCGATCTCGTCCCATCACACAAGGATCCCATCTGGGAATCCGGCGGCGGAATCACGGCGTGGGCGCCGCCAGAGCGCTCTCGCGGCGGGGCGAGCCAACACCCGACCGCCGCCGCGCCCGGCGGGGAATCCCCACGACCTTTGGCTCGTGCGAACAGCGGCGGGGACAATTTAAATGGAAATGTTGGCAGCCGTTGGCGCCGGCCCGCGGCGCCGGCCAGCGAACCCCGCTCAAACGTCGACGCCGCCGCCGCCGACACCGCTGCCGCCCCGGCGCCGCGGGCGACCGGCGGAGCGCTCTCAGCGCCGCTTTCCATTAGGCGTCGCGCCGGACACCCCCCCCCGCCGCCGCCGCCCGCGGGCGCTGGCTGACAGGCAGAGCCGTCCGACACTTTGACGATGGGTGCCAGAGGAGGGGGAGCATCCATAGATGGCGGCTGAGCTTATGAGTGTGGGCATGGCGTGAGAAGATGTGGGACGGAGGTCGTGGGTGCGAGGGACGGTGACGGCGAGCGAGCGGGAGAGCGGGCCAGCGGGTGGCCTGGTGAGCGGGAGAATGGGTGAGCGGGAGAGCGGATTAATGGGACGGTGGGCGAGTGGGGCAGTGGGAGAGAGGGTGAGAAGGAGGGCGGCGAGAGGGATGGCGCGCGAGAGGGATGGCGGGCGAGAGGGATGGCGGGCGAGAGGGATGGCGGGCGAGAGGGATGGTGGGCGAGAGGGATGGCGGGCGAGAGGGATGGCGGGCGAGAGGGACGGTGGGTGAGAGGGACGGCGGGCGAGAGGGATGGCGGGCGAGAGGGATGGCTGGCGAGAGAGATGGCGGGCGAGAAGAATGGCGGGCGAGAGAGATGGCGGGCGAGAGGGACGGCGGGCGAGAGGGATGGCGGGTGAGAGGGATGGCGGGCGAGAGGGATGGCGAGCGAGAGGGATGGCGGGCGAGGGGGATGGCGGGCGAGAGGGAAGAGCGGTCGACCGGAGGGCAGGTGGAGTCTCTAACAGCGGGTGGGCGAGAGAGGGGGCAGAAAGCGGACTGTTGATCAGTTGGGCGAGGGAGCTCTCTGACACTTGGGGTTGAAAGCAGGTGAGCAAACGAGTGACGTGCACGTTAATAGCATGGTTCTTTTAAGCACTACACTGTTTCATGTACAAAGAGGCTAATTGAGATAAACATTGTTACTGTGATGAAGTAAGCCGATTGTTCTCTCGATTCGCTTGGTCTTTGTTCTCAGCCTTGAGTAACACGATGCATCAAATTGTCCAAGAAGTATATTTTCAAAATGCGTGCATTGCGTCGACACACCTATATTAACATTTGTGCAAGTAAGTAAGGCCGCACTTTTGACTTTGGTTTATTTTCCCATTCCATTGGTTTACTTTTTGTCCAACCGTGTTCGTTTGAATAGGAACTCTCTTGAAGCATATGGATATCTGACAGGATATTTTGCTTGTAATGTAAGTTACCTAAACACAGAACAAAAGCGATATATTGATATATCTTAAGAATTATTAATAATGTAGCAGTATAGCAAAGTAATGTTTTGTAATAAATGTTACCTCCATTCGTCAATTGATACAAGTTGCATGTATATTTACAAAACCTTCATTTTATGATATAGGTGAAATTATGATTGGGTGATTGTTAGGGATAATATTATATGAAATTTTGGACGTGGAAGAGATAATTAAATGAGGAGAAATGTGAAGATAGATAAAGAAATACCAGGTTGTTTATATTATAATTTGGTTCATAGCTCAGAGTTTTAATTTTTATTACGGTATTATTCTTCATCGCTGCAAGTGGTTCGTGTGTTACAGCAGAAAACCATTCCGCTTATATTAAAATTAATAACGCTTGTTGAAAGTACCTCACCACTGATTGTCATTCCTAAAATATTTCCCACTATCTTTTATAACGTCTCGTCCACCAGATGTTGAAACGGCGACACATAAATCTACATCCCCGAATTACGTACATAATATAATCCGGACGTTCATCCGAAAGCTTTCACAGCCATCACCCCTACTCACGACCACACCTGGTCGGCATCTTGGGATCTCGCTTTCCCCCCCCCCCCCACTACTTTTACTACCGCGACTACGCCTCCTTCCCCGATGTTGCCGGAAACAATATGCCCAACATGGCGCCTTGTTCCCTCCCTCCCCCTCGTATCTTGGCAACTTGCGCGATTAGAACATCTTCTGCCGACGTTTAGGACGGGGGCGTCGCGACGCGACGCGACGCGCGTCTGTCGCGGAAATCGCGGGACGCGGGATAAAATATTCACGGCCCTGAAAGCGACCCGCCCCCCTCCACTCCCCGTTTTATTTCTTTAGTTAGCTTCTCCCCCTAGGAGAAGCCGGGCGAGGCGAGACGCACGTCTCCCTGCCAACGTCTTCACGTTGCGCTGCTTAATATTGATAACCGTCAGCTAGGAATGCTGCTGCCGCTGCTCGCTCTCCGACGCGGATGGTGCGGAGGGTGACTTTTTCCCCAGACGGCGCGGCGAGGGGTGGGGGTGGCGCGGAGAGACGACCCCGCCCCCTGGAGGAGCAGATGGTCGTTGTCAATGGAGGAGCGACGCTGACAATGGAGCTGAAGGCGGCGGGATTGGCACGCGAAATGCCCGTTGTCAGGGGGATTCGGCGCGGAGGAAGAAGTGTAGGTTGACAGAAACTGGTCAGATCTCACGTCACGTTAATGTGTGATATTAGATTTGATACAAGAGGACCTGGAACTGTGGGGGGAGTAAATGATATATGATGTGTGGGGGGCGAGAAGAAATGATTCAATTGGCAAGGAATGTTGGATGTGTCGTTCCATCCAACAGTTCGCCAGTTCCTCACGTAGAACCCGAGAGGGTGCTGAGGTAAGCAAAGGTAATCGTTTGGCAGAATCGAAATTCTCGAACGCTTTTAATTTTGACTATTTTTTGTTAAGAGAAAACGTTTATCCTCTGTTTTTTATATTAATGTGAGAAAACATAATGAAAATGCCATTTATAAGGGAGAATCGACAACATTAGTTTCTTTTTAAATAATTTATAGTGGAAATATATTTCATTTAAAAACAGTACTAAATATTATAGTGTTCTTATTTGTGCTCTTCAATTCTTCAATTTGCATAATTGAATTGAATTATAATTTTCCGTATCTTTTTCTTTCCACCGATAATATATCATAAATTAAGAAAAATATGGTATAGATAAAAGCTAAAAAAAAGAATCAGGCTATAGAGATCAATAACCTCGAGCAACTGTAATGTGTTACAACCGAGACTTTGCTGATTTGTGATGTTTGTTTGTTTCATCTCTTCTTTCGGTTCCTGGGCACTGAACTTTAAATGTGTTTAGGCAGGTGCCTGAAAAATGTTCCCCTTTAGTTTGTTGTTACTATTGTATGACAGGAATGTCAAACTGACTCAACTTAGCATAGTTTTGGATGTGTGTTTTGATAAAACAGAGACCTAAATATTGGTTGATTGATAATGATTGTACTCGTAATGAAATACTATCTCCTTAATATGAGAAATTAGCTGAATTCAGTTATACATTTTTGACATACAAAGGGACAATCACTTTTTGATTTACGTAATAATTTTAAGCACAATTTATGAATCATTCTTCCTCAAATAATTTTTAATTTTTTGAATTTAATTAAATTTATGATTTTTTAACTTGTTAATATAGTGTGTTATTACTTTCTTTTACTCAATATTACTTTTATAAAGATTAAGCAGAACATTAAAAACTCATTCTTATTTATCTGTTTAATAATAATTACTAATTTAAATATTTTAATTAAAGGGGAAACAGGAAAGACAGCGTGATTAATACCATCAACACATTGGAGTAACTCTGAGCATTCTACGTGCTATAAATGTCTCTGAAGCAACCTTTACATTTCTGTCCTGTGACATCTCTTCCAATATTTTTAAGTTTTACCAATATTACTTTCAGATGTTTATTCGCTCCAAGTGGCCCAGATTTGCGGTTTTCAGCCTTTGATCTTAGCACTCCAATATCTTCATTCAGAAATGCAGGACTCTGCCGACATTCTCTTTAAATATTTTGTTTCCTCTTCTCTTCCAAATAAATATCCTCCATCCATTCAGCTTTTGCGCCTGAGGAAAACATCTTAAAAGACTTTTGAGAAACGTTTGGTAAATAATGTGTTGTTTGCTCAAACACAGTTTCAACAATCACCATTAAGAATGCACTAACTACGAATAAAGATAACACAGTTTATGATACCTGTAGAAAAAACATTTATGACCAGCTTCTTTTTTAAAAAGATGATTTTCACTAGATATTAAAATAGAAATGATGCCTTCCCTATCAGTCACACTGTAATTAAAATAATGAAGCTTTTACATTACATTCCAAAAATATGATTATAGAAATCTGGAAACGTAATTCTAAAATGATAGATTAAAAGTATCATCTGTAACAATTTTGTTGAATATAGTGGCATAAAAGATTTTACAGTCCATGATTTTATAACAAGCAATATCCGTTTACGTTCCTGTAATATTTTACTGCTCGATCAACTCACTGTCCTCCGCCAAAATTAAACCCGAGTAATCGCCTGGTAAGCTGTAAGAATAATTTAATGTTAGATTATGTAACATATGTTTTGATTTTTATATAACTTTTTGAAATAGAATTTTAATACAATCGTAAAATTTATCATGATACATTATGATTATAGTGTACTCAAGCAAACTTTATTTTTGGAATTTGTAACATTATCAGTATTTAATGATCATGTGGAAAGCACTTTGCTTAAAAATTCTTAGATAAGAATTTGATTCATTGTATGAAATATTATCATCAGAGAATAATTTTCTTAATCTTATGTAGAAATAGGTTATTACAGTAAGTGGCGTCTTCAGGGGAAAAACACTTTGAAATTATGTGGGCATGAGGTCTTTGTATTCTTTAAAATCCTTTGACTCCATAAAAGTTTCAAAATTTAAAAACACGAATCTTAAGAGTTTTTTCGCCATTTGAAGCCTGTATAAAATAAAACTCGTGTCGAAATTAAACGTAACAAAGGATGATTGCTCTTGATTTTTTTTTTACATTTCAGAACAAAGAAGATTTATTTCTGTTTACAATAGTATTGCAAATTTCGTCGGTTTATTTACAATACTTCGTTAGGTTTGATTCCTAAACAGGGCTGTTGGAATTACCACAAATTTTTTATACACGCAGAATTCGATACAGTGCATATTTGAGAAATTTGAGAATGCTTTGCAGGTCGAGGAGATTTTAAATTCTCCCCTTTTTTTAATAGCATCTCTTGATTGAGATGTTCAGAAAAAAGACGAGCATAAAGAAGTCTTTGTTCCACGTTAATGGTGTTTCATATCTATGTCGCGTCCGTGCATCGCGTGCTGTCGCATAGAGAAAAAGAACGTCGAAGGAACGTGGAGCACATAGTGTCCCCGCGGCGTCGAGGCACTTGCGCCGAGATAAGACCTCGGCTTGGGTTCGTCCCGGCACTGTCGCAAGGGAGTGAGCTGTTGCGCATATCTGGCTCTCGCGAAGAGGACTGCTGCAATTAGTACTCACGTCCCCGCGGCCCCCACCTCCTCGCGAAAGGTCGCGTGTCGCGCGCTCGCCGCGGGGAGCGCTGCAGTCGCCTCGGCCCGCGGACGAACATCTGCGACACGGGACCCGCTTCTTTCGCGGAGATGGAGGATAGCCGGACACGCGAACAGCGAGGCGGGCGCGATATAAAAATGCGGAGATGAAGACGGCGGCGAAATTAAATGAGATGGTAAGGAAGCTCGACAGTGACAATGATAAAATATAGAAAATTTCGATACAAATAGAGTTTTCATCAGAAAACGAACAGACAAAGGTGAAGTTAAATTGAGAAACTATTGGAAGAAAAGAAACCCGATTAGACGATATAAAAGGTGTCAGAATAAATCACTGGCTTAAAATGAGAAGAATGCCCAGGAGATATTTTTCAATGGAATTGGATAAATTGGACTGTTTTTTAATGGAAATGCGCGAGTCGAGGGAATGACATGCTCTTCTCTGTGTAGTCTATCTCACAACGTCTATATTTTTTTCTCGGTCTAACATTTATCAATGGAGTGTTTCGTTTAACTTTCTAATCATTTGGCGAAAAAAGTCTGTTGTATAATCACAATTAATTAACTGCAACTTTTCATGCATGCTCATAGTAACGTTCCGATTTTAAAGACTCTCTCTCTTCAAAAGTTCAATACTCAGTGACCAAAACCGTTCACTCAGTGACCAAAACCGCGATCTTCGATCTCAAACTCAATGCACCTTCCACATCTGAACATTTCGTCGAGGCTAAGTCGCCACAGCCAGAAGCAAGTGGCGCTGACGTATTGGTTAGTTACGGAAAGGGCGAGGCCCTTAATTAGCATCGCCTTTACAGAAGAATTCACGTAAAAATCCTACCACCCCTACAGGCAGTGCCCCGCGCACATCTGGGCGTTTCGGGCCGACCTGCGTCGGGCAGCGGGCGTCAGGTGTGGAGGAGCGACGGCGCTGACATATCAGGAAGCCTAGGACGAATAAGGCCTTTGTCTCGCTCTGACGTCACAACCGACGCCGAAACTTGTATCTTCATTCGTACCGCTCTGGATATTACTTTCGCATACTTTGTGATTTTTAAATTTCTTATTCTTGATGTTGATATAGCAAAAAGTAGTCAATGAACAAAACATTGAGTGATTTCTCTAACAAGAAACTCACCAGTATGCCCTACCATGCGCCCTTGGTGAGGCAACCTAACTTTGAACATTATTGGACTATTTTATAAACATTTTAACGGAACTTTTTACTTTTTTCAAATTGTAGACGATACACCTAAACGCAGTAATCAACTTTTGCTCAATTCTTCTGCAACATCGCCTATAAAAAAGAATTCGTTAAAAAATGCTGGAAGAAATAAAGGACTTTTATCTTTATTCGTAACGCTTTGGATATTACTTTTAGCATGCTCCATCACATTCCTAATTATTTCATTTTCGCGACTCTAATTGAATGCAATCCGGTGTTACTCTAGGAAAAAGTACTCAGCGTCTGATTTTTCTCACAAAAAACTCACGAGTCTATCCTACCTTTGCATTATCGGTTTCAACAACCTAATTGTGAACATTCTTGGTCTATTTTTACATATATTTTAAAGTAATTCTGTGCACATTTTTTCAAATTATGTGAAGAAACATTATCTACTAGCAAAAGTTGAATTTTCGTGCAGGTCCTCCGCACCCGCAGCATCGCCTTTAAAAAAGAATTCACGTGAAAATGCTGCCGCCCGCGCGGCCCGTGCCCCGCCCACACGTGGGCGTATCGGCGCCGGCCTTCTGCGCGGGCGTCAGGTGCGGAGGCGCCAGCGGCGCTGACGTATCGGGGCCTGGCCGGCGACGGCGAAGCCCTTATCTCGCTCTGACGTCACAGCGTCCGCCGCCTCCGCCCCCACCCTCTCCGCCGCCGCTCACGCCGCCCTTGCCGCCCCCGCCGCCGCCGACCCCGCCGTCGACCCCACTGCAGCCCACGCCGCCGCCCCGGCCGCCGCCCCCGCCGCCGCCCCCGCCGCCGCCCCCGCCGCCGCCCCCGCCGCCACCGCTGCCGCCAACCGCCGCCACCGCCGCCGCCGCCGCCGCCGCCCATGCCGCGGCCGCCGCCCCCGTCGCCGCCACCCTCGCCGCCGTCCCCGCCACCGCCGCGACAGCCGCCGCCGCCCACGCCGCCGCACAGGGTCGGCTGGGCAGCGGTGGCCTATTCTGGGCGCTGGGCGCGCGGGCGGGCGGGCGGGCGGGCGTCGCGCGAGGTGCAGATAGCATCGGAATTAGCGCCGGCGCTATCCCCCCTTCCCCCCTCTCCTCCCTCTCCCCCACCGCCGGTCTCTTCTCGGGGCGTCCGTCCGTCCGTGGGTGGTCGCGTGCGCCCGCGCTAGCGCCGCGCCGCGGCCCGCGCTGGAAATAGCGCGTCTAGACAAACGCCGGGCGCGCGCGGCGGCGATGCGACGCTATCGCGATGGCACGGCGCGCCGCGAGTGCCTGCGGTGTGTCCGTCTTGTTGGGAGAGATGTCACTTCGGGCGGGGTGGCCTAATTAACTTAGGTTTATTGCGGATTTGAAACTGGCTAAGGTAGCGCGAGGCAAGAACTGAAGGCACTGCAATGCCTTTGATCACGAAGTCCTAGCGTTTTCGAAACCAGATAGCTACGTCAGCCGCTGTCTGGAGGAGAATTCTAGCGCTCTGCTGCACTCATCAGTAATTTTTCATGGTTTCTCCGATCCATATCAGAAGAATGCCGGAGCAGTACCATAAAAAACGGGCCATGGACCATGCTAGATCTTGATTTCCTTTCTCTTCCTTGTCGTACCGTCATCCCTTACTTACTAATATTTACTCTTAGATACACATGCCGGGAGCATAAAGCTTGGCCCGGCTGGATAATGCCCCGCTGTTGGAAGATATCTGAAGGGGAAATTCCGCAAGCCGACTTGTAGGTTGGCGCCGGGTTTCATCCTCCAGCAAAGAAAGAACATCCTGTGATAAAACATGCACAACACTTACAGGCATAAAATGGAATTGAATTGAACTAACCGGCCAAATGATTACAGCTGTTAATGAATCTGCAAACACGACATAATCAATTCATACGGATTTTACCTTTTTTGTCGTAAATCATCACTTTTTTTCTCAGCGCATTGCAAATGTGTATTCTTATGATTGTTTCAACTAATCACGTATTAATCACGAATGTCAATCTCACGCAGTGTTTCGGATTTTTAATTTGAAACCAGTGACGAGAATTAATGACTCTAATTGAGTTCTTGTTCTAAAAACAGATCTTAATTAAGAAGTCATATGTTGCTCTTCTCAAAAATAATTTTCCAACAAACATTTGTCAGTTGGTATTCATATGATATCAAATATGTTATTCATTATAACAGTTAAAAACAGTTTGTTTCGAAGTGACATGGTATTTGCAGTGATTTGAATACTGTATGTTTACATCTATTCCATTCAACGACATTATCTATTCTTTTTTTACTAGTATCTCATTTAATTTAATTTTTGATGCAATTTTATTTTCCATAAAATGTTCGTCTCTCTACCTTTCATGAATGTGAACAAATAAATAAATTAAAACATACGTTTGCGTCAATCATGCTTCACTTTTTTTGTAGTTGCTTCATTGCCACAGTTCAGTTTACTATATCCAAAACTGATATACCTCCCCGCACCCTACGTTCAACATGTACCTATTCCCTAACTATTTAATCTCACTGCCGTCCTCTCTGCATCTCACCATTCCGAAATTCCTTCACTCTCATTTCCCCACTTTTCCTCAGAGCAGTCTCGTCCACTAACCCCTCGCCTCTGCCTTCCTCCCCGACTGCAGCCGCCAGCGCCATGGCGGGGCTGCGAAGGGGTGAGCCGACGGCGCTGGGCTAAATAATGCAAGCGGACTGAAGAGATCAAAAGACGTAATCCTTTTAAAGATACGCGGCACAAAAGAGAATCCTCCGAATACAAATTGTTGCTGACACGGGCGCCAAGCGCCGCCGCGCACAAAGACAGGTTAGTCGCAGCTTCCGAGGCCTTTTTTGGGCGCGGCGCGGCGAGCAGATGGGTCGCGGTGGACTTCACCCCCGCAGGCCTTCACTTGGGCCACGCCCCCCTTCTTCCTCCACCCCCCTGCTCCCTCCACGCCTTCTCTCCCCTTCTTCCCTCCTCGCCTTCTCCTTCCCCTTTCCCTCTCCCCGTCTGCACTGTACCCTACTTTCTCCTCGCCTCTGCCCCCCCACCTTCTCCCTTCCCTTTCTCCCTCGCCTCACTCCCTTCCCCTTACTCCCCTTACTCTCTCGCCTCACTCCCCTTACTCCCTCGCCTCACTCCCCTTGCTCCCTCCCCTCACTCCCCCCCTTACTCCCTCGCCTCACTCCCTCTTCTCACTCCTTCCTCTCGCTCCTTCTCTTCACCCCCTCCCCTCACTACCTCCCCTCACTTCTTCCCCTCACTCCCTCCCCTCACTCCCTTCCTTCACTCCTTCCCCTCAGTCAGTCCCCTCACTCACTCTCCTCACTCACTCCCCTCACTCACTCCCCTCACTCACTCCCCTCACTCACTCCCCTCACTCACTCCCCTCACTCACTCCCCCACTCACTCCCCTCACTCACTCCCGTCACTCACTCCCTTCACTCGCTCACTCCCTTCACTCGCTCGCTCCCTTCACTACCCCTTCACTCTCTCCCCGCGTTCTCCATCTCCGCATTCGTTCCCCACCACTTTCTGCCTGTCTCTAACAGACACAATCCAGCTGCATCACACGACATTTACGGGTTTGCTTAGAGAGGAGGATTTGCTACGAAAATAGTGATTTGCTTAAAGTCGCGGAGAATTTGCTACGAAAATAGTGGTTTAGGTTTGATGACAAATATTTCCCGGAATGTGATTCATGTCAAAACGTGAATAAACTTAGCACAAATTATTATTTCACTTCTGCAAGTTTACATGCCTAAGTGGTTGTAAAATTTACTTATATCTCCAGCAATATTTGTGTCCAAAAATTAGGGACATGGAATACTTAAAATTACAAGTGTAGTTAGACTGTAGTATGCAAGGTGACTGAATTCCATTGTACTGACTATACTGACCAGGATACATTATAAATGCATTAAAGATTCAGATCTTGTTGTAATTTTTCAAATTTAAAAATACAAGTAAAAGATTTAACTAAATACAAATAATATTAAATGAATAATATTAAATAAAAATGTTAAGTGGGATATAACGTAAAGAATTAGTACCCATTTCAGATTGTATTGTTGATGACGATAACAATTTATCTACCAGCTGTAACCGTACAAACTTTCAAAATTGTCATTCTTTTCATAGCAAAAATATCTAGCATACAGTAACGCACCTTCAAATGGCTGAACTTTGAATTGTGCGTTACATCATATTCAGGCTCAGGACAGGGCATGATTGAACGTTACATTGACTAGGGTGATCGCTTAAATTCCTAATCATTGAATAACAAACAGGAATACTTTCTCGATTTAACTGCATACAATATTAGAGGGTGAATTCAATTTTACATAGATTTTAATGCCCTGCATGTTCTTGGTATTAAGTAAGGCGTCCTCAAAAATACGTATGATGAATGACATATTAAAATGAAAATGGTAAAATATCAACTTATATTTTCATGTCGTTAAAAATATATTCATAAATTTGAAAGCTACTCAGCGTAAAACCAGATGTGTTGTGTAAAACAAGAAAGCTGCGTAAAGATAAAGTAGCCGTTTTCTCCGTGTCAGGCACATAAGGAAGAAGGAAAGCGTCAGGTCTACATGTACGAAATTCCGCAACTAGCAACATTTCATTCAAACGAATGGAATCCCGCGTGGTAATGGCTTCCTTGAAGCAATCCTTCTTTTAAAGCTACACAAAGCCTTGTCTACATAAGCACGTCCCTCCAGAACACATGCGGAATAAAACTGCAGAAGACTGCAGGCGCTAAAGCCTGAAAAATCGAAGCAGGCGCTTCAGCTAACCGCCGGTCGCCGTAACTTTTCTCTACTGTTCCGGCCGTTCACCCAGTTTCCTGCAATCGCCCAGTCGCCGTAACTCTCTGCGCCAGCTTCCAGCTCATTCTCCCGAACGGCACTCTTCGCGTTTTCGCCGCTTTATCGCGGCTGCCTCTTTTCCGACTACTTGGATGCGATGACCTTCTAACCGAATCGCTATCGTTTTTTTTTTATCTTCATCAACTTTCTACTCTTACGTATTTTCTTTTCCCGTTCCTCTGTGTCATTGTTTCACTTAATTGTTACTTCGATGGTATTAACATAAAACTGCAATGAAATGGGAATTCGCAATGAAATGGGTTTCAGAGTATCAAAGATTCATCAATGTTCAAATGTTACGTAGGTATAGTGTAATATTAATTATTAAATCTGTTCAAAGAGTTGTCCCCCCTACCGAGATTCAAACTCGGGTCTCCTGGTTTGAATCTTGGCCGGGTTGACAATTCTTTGAACAAATTTAATTACTAAAATACATTTTTTTTCTCAGTAAATGTCACAACTTGGTGTTATTTACGTCAGCGGATTATATTTCTGAGCGTAAACGCATCCGAAATGGTGCAAAGGTGGTGACAATCATATGTCTAATATTAATAACAGCAGATGTCTTCCATACATATTTGTGCTTTTCAGAATATTTCTTATTCCATGAATTATCGTGGACGGGGGTCTGAAAATCCAAATTTTAATTGTTCATAAAATATGTTAAATATATTTATGACGATTTCTCTTCGATTTATTGAATTTCATAAATGTTTCCAAGACTGTCTAAAATAATTCTCTAATAAACTGAGAACATTCGGTGTTGTTACAAGAAAGTAATTAAAGTTGTTTTCTGGCCCATCCTGCAATGGCCGTGTCTCACGGTCCTGTGTGGGCTGTCCTTAGCTCGCGCTGAGTTTCGTTTCTTGTCCCGTCCTCTTGCGTCCTCGGCTTCGCCTTCCGCCCTCCTGCGGAGTAATCCTTGCGACCGTGATGAACCCGCCTGCGCGCCCCGCCCACCTCAGTCCTCTCCCCCTTCCCTGCATCATGCCTCGGACCCCGCCCCGCCTCTTTACTCCACTGCGCCCAGCCTTGCTCCGACCCGTTCCATGCTACTCGCCACGCCCTGCACAATCCCACTCAGACCGCGCCGACTCGCCTTCCCGTACATCCCGCTCCATCCGTCCCATTCCACCCAGTACCGCCCCGCCCCGCCCCGCACTGCACCGCTCCTCTCCGCCCCGTCCCGCCCCGTCCCGCCCCGACACGCCCCGACACGCCCCGACACGCCCCGAGACGCCCCGACACGCCCCGACACGCCCCGGCACGCCCCGACACGCCCCGACACGCCTCGACACGCCCCGACACGCCCCGACACGCCCCGCCTCGACACGCACCGTCCCGCACCATCACGCACCGTTCTGTCCCGTCCCGTCCCGTTCCATCTCATCTCGTCCCTTACTATTCCAACCAACTTCTTCCACCTCACCCCATTCAATTCTAGCCATCGCATCTCTTCCCATTCTACTCAACCTCGCTCTGCCTCCTTCCATTCTGCATCTTCTGTGACCCCGCTCAGCTGATTCCTACTTTATACCTTGTCCCCCGCCCTACCCTGCACCGGCTCTACACTTCCCCCGTTCTAACCTATACGTCCTACTACCCTGACCCTTCCTGTACCCTGCCGCACTATATCCTTCCCCCGTTCTACCCTGCCACCGCTCCGCGGTTCCCACGCACTACACTGCCCCCGCTCTATCCTGTCACCGATGTACGGTGGCCCCGCTCTACTCTGACTCCTCTCCACTCAATGCTCCGCTATATCATCCCCTTCCTAGCCCAACTCTGTCTCTCCTCGCTCCACCCTTTTCACCCCCGATCCTTATTGCTCACCTCCTCGCCTCGCTAGGCCACGCTAAGCCCCATCCCACACCCTCCCGTCCCGCCTTCTCCCACATCATCCCATCCCATCCCATCCCAACCCAACCCACCCCGTCCCGTCCCGCCTCGCCCCGCCCCGTCCCGTCCCGTCCCGTCCCGTCCCGTCCCGTCCCATCCCATCCCGTCTCGTCCCGTTCCGTCCCGTCCCGTCTCGTTTCGCCCCGCCCTCCTCCGCCACTCATTTTCCCACCAAGCTCCCCGTCCCTTGTCGCCCCGGCCTTCATGTTCCGCCTCGCTCTCACTACGCTTCTACGCCACGCGGGGCCGCGCCCGGCCTCAGCCGCCCATCTGCTCGGTCGGTCGTAATCCGGGCCGCGTAACGATGACAAATAGAGTGTAATGATATATGCATAAGCCGGCCCACCTCGGCGCCGCCTCTCACCTGCGTAAGAACACCGGTTTACCGTACCGTGCGCGATATTTCTCCAGATCTTCGGGCAAAAAGGGGGAAGTGCGGCTTGGCCGGTCCCGGAGGAGGAAGGGCCGGGCCGGGCCGGGCCGGCGGGAGAGGAGAAGGGGACGTATTTCTTGAACGCGGTCCCGCCTTCATCTGTTTCGCTGAGCCGGGTGCGCCGCGCCTCCACCTGGCGCGCCCGCCGCGCGGCGACAGCCATTTGTTTTGCACATTTGCTCATCTCATTTTTCTTCCCCCATTTGGCGGACCCTCGCTCTTTCTCACGTCGCAAACTCGAGTGGATAAAAAGTTGAGCCAATGTTTTCTTTCTTCTCCCCCTCCCGGCCGCTTCTTTCTTCCGTCTGTGTCTTTCCCCCTCTCTCCTTTCCCCTTCCCCGTCTTTTTCTGTCTCTCTCTCGTGCTCGTTCCCCTCCCTGACTCCCCTGTGTGTCTGTTTTTTATCTTTCTCCTGGGCGTCGGCTGTGAAACTTTCCCTCCGGCTAAAAGAAACGGCCATACTCTATTGCTCTAAAGAAAGATTTGCCTCGCCAGAATCTTCTCTCACTTTATTTTTGAGCGACCCGCAGTTCACCGTTGTGTACGAGGTCGATCACGCGAAATTCTCCTCGTTTTCCTGTCGGCGGAGTCTCAAGGGTGCCTTGACCGGGGTGAGTGGTGGGAGGAAGGGAAAATCACGATTTTCCGGTGATGCTGACGAGATTTCTGCTCCAGTGTCCGTCGAGCAGAGAACCTGTGACATCCCTGCATCTCACTTCACGTTCGCACTTTAACTTTTCTTCGAGGACTTTTTTCTTTTCCAAGGTCGTTTTCGACAGGCGGACGGCTTCTGCATTGTCTACATTGGCCATTTCGTGACTTTGGAACTTAATAGAGAGCCAGATGATGCTAACACTCTTACTGTGGAGCAATAGGATTGGCATGCGTAGTATAGTACCTTTTTTCGCCAAAAAGTTTCTTAAATTTCCCTTCCGTTCATCTACTCGTCGTTGGTTAATTATTGTCACGCAATAATTACTTATCTGCACTTACGTTACTTTCATTCTTCATTATATTTACCTCTCTCATTCTAGTCGATATTCTCAATTTTTATATTTCACTCTTTTATGAGCATTCATTAGTGCCATGTACCAGTCTGCATACTAAAATTTATGACAGTCAGTAGGCAATCCAACCTCAATCATGATTTTCTAACTTTCATCTACTACAAGCTCTACGAGCTGACTTTTGTTTAATTCGTTTCCTCTCGTTCCCTAATTCACCGCGGCTCTTTCCAAGTCGTTCTGACCCGACTCAACGCGCCTTCCAGCGCCCTCCTTCCGCCCTTCCTCTCCAAACCACGCCCTTTCCCTCGTCGCCTCGCGAATCGATAAGGGCGCGATTAAATACGGATGTAGATGAAGTATCCATTACGATCTTTTCATCGCGCCCTCCCGTCGGCGCCGGGGTGAAGACAACACCGAAGAGCTAGCCGTTAACGAGGCAATAATCGGGCGTCCATTTGTCTTCCAACTTTCCGCCGGAACGGCCGGCGCCGCGCCGCGCCGCGCCGCGCCGCGGTGCGGCAGGGCCTTCGATCGCGATCCAATGAAAATTTTCGCCACTCCCGCTTTCTCTCACGCTCGTTTCCCACCCTCTGATCCTCACCAACCCCACCCCCGCCCCGGCGTCTCCGGATCTCCTCGCGCCGGCTGCATATTTCATAAAAATGTTCATTTTCCTTCCAGTTTCAAAAAAAAAAAAAAGAGTCGGCGAAGCCAGCGCGCCGCGCGGCGGCCGGCGGAAGTTCTGGCGTCGGGGTCTAATCCGGCGCTGAGGGATGGACCCGGCGCTTATCCGGCCTCCTCGTGCTTCACGCTCGTGTTGTTAATAACATTTTATTAAAAATCCCACGCAATGATTCATACATCATTAAATTTTTAATTTTAACTTTTACAACATTTTGTTCTCGACGCCGCTTTCTGCGGCGGCCTTCCCGCGACCATCGGGTGAATACGAAAGTGAGGAAGTTGCGTAGGAAATATTACATTGATTATGGAGTTGAAGACTGCTGAAGCATGACTCGCGTCCCCGCACAACCAATTCATCAGAATTTTAAAGCAATTACTCTAAAACCGTAAAGTTTAAAATGCGCATCCACGGTGGCCGAATGAGTCTTGTGTACACGCAGTACACTGCACTCCTCGTGATTCATGTTATGGGAAGTGCGAGGCACTCCCGCCCTGGGGTGAAACTTTGGAACTAACTCAGCCTACCGCGGAGCACATGGGTGGAGTGAGGGGGGGGGGTCAGTGGGATGCGGGGAAGAGGGGAGGGGGGGAGGGAGGAAGGATCCCCACGCAGCCAAGATTGTCTCGGGCTCCTAGACAGTTTGAGGGATACGGGGCTGTTGCGTTCCGTTCAGCGGCAGGCAAAAGTTTCCAAAACGCGCGGAGGAGGTGCGTGTGTGAAATTTGCGAGCTCGTTTCCGGGGAGTTGAAAATGAATTGGGCTCAGCCCGCAGATGAGAAGTTTCTTTGGAATCCAAACACGATAGGGTGTAAGGCCGCAGTTTCATTGTAGCCATAAGTAATACGGATTTTTAATTCGGTTGTTCATTAAAATTTGTAAGACGTCTCTGCCATTAATTGCTATGGCAATAAAATATTCAATTATATATCTTTGACAATAAAATGCGTTTCTAAATTTCATTTTTTCCTGAAATTTCTTATTGAAAATACTTAAAATACGAAGGAGATCAGTGGGTTAAAATTTGCAATGAATAAAATTACTCGAGATATTATCGATGAAACATTTTATTTTTCTGTATTTCATTTTGATTTTGTTTTCTTTATTTAAAAAAGTGATTTTGAATATTTATTATTTTTGTTCTTACACCTTAACATTTAGTTTTCTTCCGCTGATAAAAGTATTATGTTTTAGAATTACGAAGATAGTTACTTTCCTTGGCACTTTAAAGGGAAATCTTAATGTGGTTCTTGGCTGTCCAGGATGAGCCGCGCCTCAGTGGAGGTATCTCATCCCAAACAGCCAAGAATCAAAAGACCCAGGCCGCAGAAGGCTACGAATCCAAGATCTTAGTTTCCATGTATATTAAATTCAGAACATGGGGTGAATACCAGAATTCGAAAAGTTGGAATGTATTACAATGCATGTATTATAATGGATTAAAGTCCTTCGGCCTTGTCGTATTGTAATTTATAAGTGTTGAAGGATATGTAATTTATAAGTGTAATAATTTCTTAATAAAAATAGTCAGACCACAAAGATTTCTAATTACATCCGTCAGCTGTTACGGACATTCACATCAATTGAAAACAACTATATTTATTACAAAGAAAAATTCAAGGTCACTTTTTCAGCTATAAATTAATATATTAACTACGTGATAATCCACTGTCATCCGCAAGAACCAAAACAATAGCCCCAACACAAAAACGAGGATTACGTGCTTGGAACTTGCACTAGGTCGTAACTTCCCGCATTCTTGTGCCAGGAGACCGCTATTAATATTCCCTTTTTATAGAGAAGGAAACAAATGGGTGACATTCCGCCTAATGAGCCTGTTGATCGCGCAGAATTTGGCAGACACATGTAACGCACGCGACGAACGCAGCATGCAAAAAACGCCCTTACGTCTTGTCGCATACGAAGGCGACGTATCGAGAATTTCTGGAGCATCAAGCAGCGGAGGCGAGATGGAATCCTGTTTGCGTCAGTAAAAAGCCCACAAGAGAATTTAGCTCGGCGTGACGTCATGGAACGAAATCTCGCGTTCTCTTTTTACTTCCGTTGTCGGCGTCGCTGGAGTTCTTGTGTCACGGCGCATTCTTTTCTCACGCCAATCCCATTGCGGCAACATGATGCCAGTTGTGGCCCACCCGTTGCCGAATAAATCCTTGTTTTTGCGTGCAGTTGGGTGGAACGATACTTAGGAAAGAGGCATTACACTTAGTAAATTATTCCATAAAACTTACAAATATGAATATTATGTTAAATTTGGATTCAGTAAAATTACTAATATTTTCCTACATACTTTGAATGCAGTACAGTAAAACTTTTGTAAAATGAACTCATGATTTCTGCTAATCATAAATGGCCTACTGAACACAATACACATTGAAGAGTAATCAATTCTGCTATAATTGATACCTTCACTTGAAAATTCAGTCTTTGATTGAAAAGTGTTTCTTGACCTCCGAGTTATGAAAAGGATGGATATTAGTTTTCGTGAGTGTAAGTCAGTTGTGGAAGATATAATTCTACATTCTTTTTTGCTCGTCGACTTGTCGGCAACCCACAAGTTCTCTTCCAAATAATTAATTTTAATAATTAGCAACAAAATTAACGTCACTCATGGCAAACCTAGTGAACATTTATTGCTCTTCTAAAGAAGGTTTATTTTCAAAGTGAAGAGAGAAGAAAAACGAGGAAAGAATTTAATTGAAATAAGTAACAAAAGTCTATATTAATATGAACGTAATTCTTATTATATTCCTCTTCATATCGCTGTGACGTAAAATTTGAAACAGAGGCTGTCACTGTCATTATCTTCCTTTCCATCTGGTTCTTGAGACCCACAGCTATCGCCGTCGGCAGCAAACGAAGTTTCATCCAAACTCTCAGGGCTCCTGCACTTCCCTTCGGCGACGGTTGTATCATAATTACAATTTTTATTATCCCACTGAATCGCCAGCACGCCAAATTGAATTTCGGCTTCCGAAAATACAAAGAGTTTTAATGCGTTTTCTGTGTTTCGAAAACTTCCAACCCTGAGATCTCGTCTAATTTCTCGACAGATCAATGAAGAGCGGATGGAGAAGAAGACGAAGAAGTTGACGGGTCCGACGAAGCAGCGTTTCATATTTCTGTGCGCGTAAGTTTTATAAAACAAATCCGTGGCATTCTTCTATTCGCCAATTATCTTAATGGAGTTCAAAGTTGTCTGATATTAGAGGAGAGCTACAGTATCGCTTCGGAGCGAGGGACCGAAACTTCTGGAAGCGGACACGACGGGGAGAGGGTGGTTCATGCGACGTCGGAGTTTGCTGAAAAGCAGGCTCGAGGACGCTCCGAGGACGATTCGCGGGCAACGTATCGAGAGCACACGCACAATGAGGGAGATGGGATTGAGCAGCGCGAGCGAGGGGCTGGATTTCGCGCTGACGTGGAGTTGGCAAGAACTCTCGGCAGAAGCCGCCACCGTCGGCGCCAGTGCTTGCTCTTTATCGGCGGCGATGGTGTGACTGTTAGCGTATCGGACTGTTATACCCAGGTTCGCGGGTTCGAACCAGATCGAAGCCGTGGATTAAAAATGCTTCGTACTCTTTTCTTCGGAAGAGAAGTAAAGCCGGCTGTCCCATGTTAGTAGATTTACTGCGTGTAAAAGATCCTCAAGCATAAATGAAGCATTTGAGCTAAATTCAAATCACCTGTTTCGCCGCCCAAGAAATACCTTTTTTCTCCGCTTGTTATAGAAAGGACCGTAGCGGAATTTGCGTGGTGAAACGGAAGAGCAGGCCTCATGGCCTGAGTCTCGCTACGAAAAATAAGGCATTAATTCAGTTCAATTCATTCGATTCCTGCGAATCGCTTCGTCTGATTTCGTTTTCTTCATGGAGGTTTTCAGCTCTGCTTGTTGCTAATTTCATCTGGCCCATTATGAGTGTTATCACTATTATTTTCGTTCACCTAAACAACTATTAAGTAATATAGATTTCATTAATTTAATCGATTCGACTTAAATTATTCCTTATTTTCGTTTACGTTGTATTCATTAAAATAAACTTTACGACCCGGAACATTGCACGCAATTTGCGCTTAGAATTCCAATGGGAATTGTTAATTGCATCTAACCTATCTAAAAGACGAGAAATCTTCAAAGGAATGTTTGAAATGCTTGCAACTACTTACTATTTGTTCTACTGAAAAGTCCCCGTTTATCATGTCGATTTTTCACTATAAAAACGCTTGCTAAATATATTTTCTTCTCTAGTACCTAATATGCTTCATACATTCCTTGAATGATTTGAAGAGACTTTTCGTCATAATTTTCTGAAAACATGCAATCTAAAGTTCGGTTTTGAAGTTTGTTTCATTCCAAATTCATAAACAACTCATTGTCTTAACAAAGTAATACTACATCCGAATTGTACGAACTATATCAAATATATACAAAAAGTCGTAATACACTATCAGCAATTATGTAGAGAGCTTTAGAATATATTACCACGTTTCCTCTTGTATGAGGAACAGTCACACGTGGAATCGACATCACATGCTCTTTCAATCACGTTAATGGCCGACGGCGTTGCAAGGGCAGCCCGAGCATGTTTTTTGTACGCGAAGTGTCGCGGCCACATCGGTAACTGCGCGTAGCGAAAACGAACACGGGGCGCCACTGTTTTATCGCATTAACATAACACGGCGAGACCGCGCCGGCGAGGGATGGGGAGGGGTGGGTGGAGCGGGGTGCGTGTGTGGGTGGTGGCTTTGCGCCTGATCGAGCGGATTACTCGTAATGAGACTCATTACGGCTGCGCGACGCCCGCACTGTGCTCGGCCCCGCCCCCTCCCGCCCCCACCCGCCCGCGCCGCCCAACCACTCACACATCGGACGTGTGGGTCGCACGCCCCTGCGCTCTCAGTGGCCACTCCGTGCCACACGTCGTTTATCCGTCCCTTCGCGCCTGTTCCATTTCGTCTCGCCCCGCCTCTCTGCGGCACGCCACGTCACGTCCCGTCCCGTTCCATCTAGTCCCATCTCGTCCCGCTCACCTCAACCCATCCCATCCTTCCCCGTTTCTCTCCTCTCTGTACTACTTCGCCCCAAGCTGTCCCGCCTGTCTGTCCTTCCCTGCGCTAAACTGCCCTGCCCTGCGTGTACATCCTTCCTGCCCTTCCCTGCCCTGCCCTGCTCTGCCCTCCCTGTACATTCTTCCTGCCCTGCCCTTCTCTATTCCGCTCTGTCCTGTTCTATTTTGTCCTACCCTCCTCTGCTACGCCCTGATCCGCCCCGCCATGTCCGATACCAGGCGAATGCCGGAGCAGTACCCTACCAAACCTACCCTACCTGCCGGAGCAGTACCCTACCAAACCTGCACTACATTATGACACATGCAGGGAAACCGTTTTGGAGCTTAGAGTTTTTCCCGGCTGGGGCAGCGCTCCACTGGTGGGGACACCTGGTTGTGGAAAACCCCGCTAGCCGACGCCGATTCTCACCATCCAGCGGGGAAGATCATCGCCACCTCCGAGGAAAAAATGAACTATATATAAGGGACTAATGGCCTACAATTAAGATGCGTTTGGAATCATCAGTGAATCAATAAAAAAACGCCATGTCCGTCCTGTTCACCCCGTCCTATCCTCCAAGCCGCTTTCCGAGTCATATCTCACTTCGTCCCATCCCGTCCTGCTCAGTCCCTTCCGTCACGTCTGGATCGCCCCGCCCTTCATCATCCCGTCCCCGCTCCGTCTTTTATCACCGCTCCGTTCTTCATCGCCTGCCCCACTCCTTCAACTTCCCCATCCTTTATCGTCCCTTCCTGGTCCGTCCTTTACCCCTCCTCTCTCTTCCTTGCCCTCCTACTCTTCCTTGTCCTTCACCCCTCCTCTCAAATCCTCGCCTCCCCAGCCCGTGCCGGAAGGGGCACTCGTGACCCCCGCTTCCCCCGTACCACCCACCACGGCCGCCTTTTCTGCCCACGCAGCCCTCCCCAACTGACTCGTTCCGAAAAGCCCACGCCGCACACATCGCTCACCCCTTGTGGTCATCCGCCCCTTTGGCTCACTTACAAACGCTTCGCTGCGAGCTGTCACTCACTCTGCTTCAATCACTGACTGAGCACTAGTTTCAACTCGAGAGAGTGAAGCCTTGTTTTTATTGTAAAGTTTTATTCAAAGCTCTGGGCAAACGATTTAGATAATTCAAACCTTCGTGATTTTTAGTGATGATTTTACCCAAAGATCGGAAAAACTTGATAAATAAATTAAAATGATGTTAAAAGTACTGCCATCAGTGCCACAGCTGTACAATTTTGGGCTCGAGGCAATGCTGAAACGGAGCCCTCCCCTCCACACACACCGAAAAAATTAGAAATGTGAAAGCCTACATTGTAAATAATGACTATAATTAAGGTAAATAAATTGTAATTTTTATGAAAATCAGTGACAGTTGAACATTTTCTGCAACTTATAAAATTACGATTACGAATTTCTCCAGTTCTAATTTCCTATTGAAGTTTTACAATTTTCCCCCGTTAGTCCCATCATCCGCCCCTTGACTTGCGGGGCCCCAGGCGATCGCCCGGCCTACCCATGCCTAGCGCCGACACTGACTGTCATTGTCTTCCTTAACTTTATTTACTGTATTTTAAAAAAAATACACTAGAGAAGTAAAGTCATTGGATTCCGCGGCCAGAGTCTTGCAAGAGCTCTTGGTTGTCCCGATGGCGAAGCCTCGCATTCGAGACACCACCGTTTCGATCATCTTGTCGTGGCCATTCTCAGAGCTGATCACCAGCATCGTTCAATCAGCCCAGGGAACATCTCAGTCCAGCTCTGAAGAAGACCACAAGAAGGTTGAAAAGTCACAGCGTTCGGCACGGCGTCACGCGGATAGCCAAGACACTTGCACATAAAGATATTGTTGTTTTCCTATTCTCCAGTATCGCCAATATAACTTTTATGAAATGAAAAGTGAAATGTATTGGCTCAGGAGAATGTTGGATACACTTTTAATCGTCTTTAAAGGCATCACTGTGTCTTTGTATTGCACATTTTGTTCTGAGCTCCCTTAGTACTCTTTCTCTTGCGCATCTAATAGTCATTAATACTTTCATACTTTGTTCTCTAAATCTTTATGCTGTAGTTTCTCTATCTTGTTGGATTTTTTCTACGCCGTTTACTTTGTGCAAAAATAGTATTTAATAAATAATATTTCTCAAAATGTCCGTTTCCATTTCGAAATAAACTCTCAATTCTCATCTCAATATTTTCTCTCTCAAATATTAACTGTTTATCGGTACGTCGATCTAACAGGGTTTCTTGTTTGGTGCTTCAATTTGTCCTCATTTGATTACCATAAATATGATTTTAATATCCATTACAATACCATTACCACACCACTACTCTCACACAGAAGTTCACGTTTCCGACCGCAGAATGTGCGGCGTCTAGTGACTTCATTCCGCCAGATTCACGTTTTCTATTGCCACGTCCGTTTCTAGTTGGGTAGAGTCATTACCTACTCATCGCCCCCATCCCGAACATCCCACCACGTGACGCCCGCCTCCACAGGCCCCGCCCCCACCACCACCGACGCAACCGCAAGGCGTGCGCACGTCCCTGCTGCCACGTCAGGGGTACCAACTGGAGCGGCCGCAAGCTGCCGCCCCCGCGCACGTGATGAAGGGTCATTATGCAAAGTGATTGTGATTCTACGCAACGTTTTAACGATTTAATGACCCGCCCCGGTTCACCTCGTTCTTTGCAGCACGTGCCGACTGATTCAAAGGGGGAGCGAAAATAAAATTACGAGCTCTATGAAATTAATGATAAAAACCGATTTGGATCAGGCCTGTGTTTTATGGAGGGGTGTTGCTGTAATAATCGTCAATTTAAAGTTTCGCGATGGCATACGAAGACATGGTGATGAATGTCGCATTTTAAATGGTCTGAGTTGTTTGGATTTAAAAGTTTGAAATATTTCTGTAGATACGTAATCTCACATACTAACGCTGTATTCATTGTGTTTCATGAATTCGAATATATTCCATATGCGAGTTTTCTTAATAGCAAACATTTAATCCCTTTGTGTATTCATCTCTTTAAAATTGCTGGCATCTTTTATTGTTTTCAACGATAATTAAAAACTACATCAAAAGTGTTTGCATTTAATAAATTAAAGCGTAGAAGTTAGTCTTCAATTAAATTGTACAATATTATTTTAATAGGCAAAATATAATTGCTCAATAAAAACTTTCATTTTCATTATAGTTCAAATTATAACTTTCATTTTCATTATAGTTCAAATTTTTTCGATAATGAGAGACGGAGCGAGGCAAAGTAAATCAATAGTGCAGCAAAGAATTGACACCTAGAAGCACGCAAACATTTAATGGACCCGCCTGTCCACAGAAGCGTTCCTAACAGCTCGTCACAAGCACCCAAAAAAGCAAGAACACATTGGAACTCATTTAGAACAGCACCCTCCTCCCCCGTCTGTTCACGCTCTGTCCTTCCGCATCCCGCTCCACTTCCACCCATTTCGCTCCGCCCGGTCCCACCCCGCTCAGCTCAGGCTCCGCTCTTTTCCTACCACCCTGTCCGCTGCTGCCACGATCCTCTCTGCCATGCCCTGCCACTCGCCGCCTAGTCCTTTCCTTTCCCGCGTCGGTGGCCGCCCCGCCTTGCCCCGCCCTGCCCCGCTCTGCCCCGATCTTCCCCACCCTGCTCCGCCCTGTCGCGCCACACCCTGCCTTTTCTCGCCTGGCCAGCTCCATCCTGTCCCGCTTAGTACCGTCCCGCCCCTCCCTGCCCATCCACCACTATTCCTCGCCCTCCGCCGTCCTCCATTCCAGTCCTCCATCCCAGTTCTCCATCCCAGTCCTCCATCCAAGTCCTCCACCCCAGTCCTCCATCCCTGTCCTCCATTCCAGGCCTCCACTCCAGTCCTCCATCCCACTCCTCCACGCCAGTCCTCAACCCCAGTCCTCCCCCCCAGTCCTCCACCCCAGTCCTCCACCCAGTCCTCCACCCCAGTCCTCCACCCCAGTCCTCCACCCCAGTCCTCCACCCCAGTCCTCCACCCCAGTTCTCCGTCCCTTCCTCGGCCCGTCCGCCCTGTCCCATCAGCTCCGTCCTGCCCCGCTTCGCCCATCCCCGCCGTGACCATCCCTGTCCCACTCACCTGCGCCCTTCCCCGCACTACGCCGCCGCAGCGCATCCCGTCAGTCCGTTCTCCCCCTGTTGCTGCCGTGCCATGCCCTTCAGTGCCACATTCCGCCACACCCTGTTCATGTACAGCACCTTCCCGCCCCGTCTCCCCCGCCGTCCCACCCGCATTCCGCTCCTTCCCGCCCTCTCTGTCCCACTCCTCCCCCACCCTCCAAAATCCCGCCCACCCCGACGAGAGCGCACCTGAAGCGCAGGATACACAGGTCGGCCCACACGGCGCTCGCCAACACCCTGCACACTCAGCGGGCCACGTTGGAGAGCACTTGCACGTGGGCGGCGGGGCACGTGCCGCCAACGACGTGCTTTTTAGGATGCTCGCCGCACCCCCCCCCCTCTCCACCACCTCGCTCGGCGCTCCCCGCGTGTGTATTAACGAGGGCCGCCCGCCTCTATCGCGCGCGCGCAGGCGGGCTGCCCGCGTGGGCGGCGGCCGGCGCCCGGCGGCTCTGCGGCGCGCTGATACCTAAACACGAGCGCAGCGTCGTGCGCCGCTCGCTCGCCACTCAAGCCCGCCCGATGCTTCAAACGTAAATGCGGCGATGGAATATAAATGTTAAAAATATTTATGCTTGTGATGTGAAAGGAGGCGTTTGTGTGACCGATGTTGTCGAGAGAAATAAAGGTTCGAAATCTTAATTAAAGTTATTATTTTTTTTTTGTTTCGGTGGATTTATTTTTATTCTGGTAGTAATGTATGTAAATACATTATTCAGCTCTTAAATTCAAAGAGAAATTTACGTTCGAAACCATAATTTTTCACAAAGCCTACTCATATTGTTCCAAATATCACTGCGTATTATCCAATGGTGCTTGTTCATACGTTGAGCGTATTAATTTCCGTGTAATTTGTTGACATTTTGGAGGAAAAAAGCGCGTTTGTTCATATGGTCTGTTTTTCGGTTGGGTGGAGCGGCTTTGTAAGTGCATAACCCACCGTGTCCGGACCATAGTCGCTTTTATCGCCGGGATCTAGAACGTAGGGGCCGTGTTTAGTTCGTTGGAAATGCGTTTACACAAGCAATTTTTCTGCGTCAGCGTTTGCCAACAACTTGACTAATGATCTTGTGTAACGTAATAAAACTATAATAAAATATTCTCAAAAATAATATAAAATAACCCAAAGACCGAAAAGTGCTGAGAGTGCTCGTAGGTAGAGTTTTATCAAAAATCTTAATCTGATCAGTCTCACGCGCATGTGAGTTAAAAAAAACTAAAATTTTGTCAACGTAGCTGCATATTTATAAAATATATTAAAATTTACGGAACACATCCATGTATTGAACCATCAGAAACAATGTGGACACTAGGGGAAACCACTATTCCGAAACAAAATCGGGCCAGCATTGGTAGCCGCACTGCTTAGCCAACTCATTCAGGTCAAGCAAAATTCAGATGGCTTTGTTGGAATAGGCGATCCTCTGGAACCTCGAGTTCTAATTGGTAAATAGTAAAAGAAACATAAGCCGAACTGAAGACAACAAAACTAAAAACTTTGATCGCGATATACTGTCATCTGGATTGCCTGTTCGCGGCATTCGACGCAAACAAAAAAATAAGAAACTACCATACCAATAAAAACATAAATAATAATCATTTCGAATCCCACCGACAAATTCCCCAGCAACGCGACACACGAACTCTTCACCCGAACGTCCGCGTCTAGTTGGGGCGTTATCCCGCGGGCGACCCTCTAGAACCTTCGTTCTAACGGTGCAGCTAAGTGGTAAAAGAAACATAAGCCGAACACAAGACAACAAAACTAAAAACTTTGATCGCGATATACTGCCATCTCGATTGCCTGTTCACGGCATTTGACGCAAACAAAAAATAAGAAACGACCATACCAATAAAAAAATAAAAATCATTTCGAATCCCACCAACAAATTCCCCAGCAACGCGACACACGAACTCTTCACCCGAACGTCCGCGCGTCTAGTTGGGGCGTAATCCCGCGGGCGGCGCTGGCGGCGGAGGCACAATCCGATTATTACAAATGAAACGCAAACAAATTAGAACGCGCCGCTTTCCGCGTCGCGCCCCGCCCCGCGAAGCGCGAAATAGCCCGTCGCGCCGCGCTGCGAGCCTCCCTCGGCCGCCGTAAGAGGCGCGCAAATCGCGCGTTAAAATGTTTTCCCGCCCGCCGCCCCGCCGCCTGGTGGTGCGGGAGACCATGAGGGCCACTGGCCATCTCGGGAGGCTGATTGGTGGGTGATGTGGGTGGGTGATGGTATGAAGACGCCTCGCTTGATCGCGGTGGAAATCGATACATCTTTTGCGCCTCACTTTAAATGCAAATATCTGTGTGTATATATTGGTATCCCAATACAATTATATATGTATACAATTATACATACAATACAATTATATATAATATAGATAGAACTATAGTGTACCAATATATACATATATACATATATACAGTTGGTAACAGTCTTGTTTGTACAGTCCATAATTTGCTCGAAAAACATTAATTTTAAGTGGAAAATAAGTACTAATGGAAAATATATTACAAGATAATTGAATAATTCCAGTTAAATAAAATGTATCTTTGTACACCTAGAAGAAATGGCCTTTAATTTGAAGTTCACCAGCACATTTAGTCGCTTGGGAACTAGCCGCTAGGAAGATTTCCAAGCAATAAAATATGCTGGTGAACTTCGAATTCAAGGCCGTTTTCTCTAGGTGTACAAAGTTACATTTTATTTTACTAGAATTATTCAATTATCTTGTAATATATTTTTCATTTGTATTAATTTTCCACTTAA
Source organism: Acheta domesticus (assembly GCA_031308135.1). NCBI lineage: Eukaryota > Metazoa > Arthropoda > Insecta > Orthoptera > Gryllidae > Acheta > Acheta domesticus. The sequence goes on from JAHLJT010009355.1 coordinate 116,062,785, forward strand.
AATTAATGTTTTTCAAGCAAATTATGGACTGTACAAACAGGACTGTTACCAGCTGTATGTATATATGTATATATTCGTACCATATATATACATATATATATATGGTACGAATATAAATATATATATGGTACGAATATATATATGGTACGTATATATATATATATATATATATATATATATATATATATATATAGAGGGTGGGAGAGCGATCGCATGAGTATTGATTCTGAATGCACCTTCATTAGGTCCGCAAGTGTAGGGCATGCCATATTTCAGGGGATGAAGTATTCTTCCACTGCTGGAACGTAAGATTCGGCTAGTGGAGATTCCTTCTTTCTGCTATCTTCACCACCGAGGCACCATCCCAGCTGAGATAATCTACCGACTGGTCTTTTGTAATGTGGGATTATGTAGTATTCAAGTATGAGGGTGTGGGAGAAGGAGCAGGAAGAAACAAGGTAAAATTAAATGCTTCCGTACCTGTTTGTTACGTTACCTGTTCAGCATTCGCCTAACAGTGATCGGAGATATCGTAAAATCCTACCTATCAGAGCAATCCAAGCTAGAGTTCTCTTTCAAAAAGTGATAAAATTTAGTCCAGGTATCTATTTACTATCTAAAATGCGCCACCAGTAGGACTCGAATTCCAGTACCTATCAGTCAACAAGTTATCGAAGCCGGTAGAAACATATCAGCTCTTAAATAAAAAGAAAAATTGAGGAAGAATGAGCAAGTCAGAGCTTTACTACCACACACCGCAGTTAGATGTATCCATCTTTAAGTCATCGCGTTTCTATTAAATGTCTGTGAGCCTTTTTTTACAAGAAATGTTTAACTACTACAATATAAATAATATAAATTTGTATGACACATCTGTATTAGAATTGCAATCGAGGTAGGGAATAATGCACATTTACTCCACTTTGACTCTCCGGTTGATCTCGCTGCTCCCTCTCTACTGTGAAATTTTGATTCAAGACAATATGATCCTTATGCCATCAACATATGGCGAATTATGTAGATACCTTTTACGGATTGGAGAATATCGTGAATTGACTGTAGGAATAGCCTAGCTTCTACTACACTGTTTTTTTTTCAAAACGCATAAAGCATGAGGTGAGATCGTGATTTACTCTCGAAATATTCAACGACATTTTGTGAGGGAAAGCTACATTTATTTTATCTCTGATGGTTGACAAAAACGTCCACATCACGTGTCGCTTCATTTCGTTAAAAGTAATCCGTGAATTAAAATCATTTTGTGCGGGAAAGAGGGAAATGTCGTTGGGGAAGTACACAAGCAATAACAGTCTGCCAAATTGAAACAAAATACGTGCCATATCGAATTTAAAGTTTCGAAATTGCAAAAATCTGCCCTCATTTGAGTTGTTTACAAATGCAGTGCAGATAATCATATCAATATATCGGTTTGATTGCTTTCGCAGACAGTTGCATCGATCAGAGCGAATAAGTTCCCATACTGACACTCCTTCAAATTCATTTCGCAGGTTATATCACAGGTGCATTTTTTCCCTCCCAACGCCATGTAAAACTATACAATTTTCTATATTATAAATGAAAGGAATTTAAATATATGTAATGATTTAATTAAATGAAAGGCAATGTATTGGGCATTTTGGGTCGATGATCCTACTTTGCTAGTCAAGTAACGGTGTCTCCCAAGTCTCTGCGTAGTTAAATCCCATGCATAGGGGGGTAACAGTGGCATTTGGCAATTATGACGTATTCCCTTCACCATAACTAGCAAACTCCGCCTGCTTCGTCACGCTACTATAGAAACTGAGAGGATGTTCAAGGAAAGATACAACTCTATTTTTGCCTCGACCGAAAATCAAACCCGGAACCACACCACAGACTACGCTGCTCATGTGCCATCCTACAGGCGAATGAAAGCGAAAATAAAAAAATTAAACTTATATTTTCTAATTATTGTTTTTATTTGTGTGTATACATAATATGCAACTCAATAGCCTTCTTGGCTGGAGAACTACATGTCGGTCCATGAGCTGTATTCCTACTCTGACATGTAGTTCGTCTTACAATTCAATTTTGATTGCATTAATTAAATATTACAAAATTACCGTTTACTAATTGCTGTATTACTGCTTGAAGATGCCGGGTTTCCACCCCATAAACATGTCTGTAGACCGAATCCTCTGCGGGGGAGCAACACTGCCTCTTTGCGGCAGCAACATGCACTATACTCACGGAACCAAAATACTTTGACACGCCCGGAATCTCTAAATACTCACTCACAGAGTTCATCATCTACCCAGATTGTTGATTGATTGGTTTATGATGATGTTCATTGATGGTTTATGGCGCGTCAACAGCTAAGGTCATTAGTCCCGCAATTGTAGTGCCTGATTTATAGCGGAAGGAGGCGGTGATCTCTCTGTGGATTGTGACATCCGGCGCCGACCTACTGTCGGCAAGCGGGGTATTCCCAACCAGGTTTTTCCCACCAGTAGGGCTCCGCCCCAGCTGGGATAAGCTCCCTATCGGTCTTCTGGCGTGCATGAGTACTTGTAAGTGTAAATGTATGAGGGGTGAGGATAGGACAAAGAAGAAGAAAAAAATGTTTGTACGCGGTCCGTGGCATGTTTGTTAGGGTACTGCTCAGGTATTCGTCTAGTGTTGATCGGAAAAATCAGCAAAAACTACCGATCAGCGCAGCCCACGGCTAGAATTCTCCTCCAGCGTTAGAACTCGACCCAACTATCTAGCCAGAGTCGAAAATCCTGCCACCACCTCGAACCTAGTACTCGGTCAGAGGCACTGCCGTGACATCAGTTGATGCCCTGAGCCACCTTTCCCGGTCTCTGGTCAGACCGCCCTCCCAGGTCCAGCCACAACCTATTAGTTCCATTAATTCCGCGCAGAGTATTTCCCGTTCCCTCGCGAGCGCCGGCGAATTGAATTTGCCGCGCGCAGGCGGCCGAGGAGAAAACGCGATTTTTGCCGCCTCCGCTGCAGCCGCCTCCACTTTTGTCGTCGCTCTGTCACCGGCGCATGACGAGGGGCCGGCCGACGCCGACGCGACACGGCGTCGAGGCGCTGGCGTCGCGACGCCGTAATCGCATTATCGCGAGATACGCAAGTGCTGGGGGAGGCCGAGGCGAGCCAGCCCTCCGGACAAGAAGGAGAAGAGTCTTGAGACAAGGCGACGGGCAGGAGATCGCCCTCCGTGTAAGATATTGATTATTACGCTCGGCTGGTCACTTGGGACCCAGCACCGTGGACGGTAACACTCGGATTAGGAATGCTCCCTTCCTGGGGTGACACATGTAATGGAATGAACCTAGAGGATTATGTTCTATATGATTTCTTATTTAGTTTTCTTCGACGTTCTTGGGAAAGTAATAAGACTCGTTGTTCTTCTACAGCAAATAAATGGAAGTGGAGAGCAATAAATGTTATCCAGACGACGAGTTATAACTGTTCAAAATTGTGTACGAAAATTAGTAGATATTTGGTGCTGAATTTTTAATTGTTAAATTTTCCTGGCAAGATATCCATTATTAATAAAACCGAATTAAACTGTTTACAGATTCAAAATTTAATATCAATCCTTTTTAAACGAAACAGTATTTATTAGTATTAAAAACATTCAACGCCAGACAACAGCAAATATTTTCATTAATATTCATTGAAATTTAAAACAAGACAAACTTCGCGATGTTTCGTGAGTTGGTTTCTCCCATTGCCAGAGAAATGTGTTAAAATCTCAAAACAAGCAATCTGAAAAAATATAACTTATCAATGACAAGTTTTATATGTATTCAAATTGCGTCTTTTTGATTTTAACAGATTTCACCTAATGATAGGAATTATCTCAGGAAACGTTCTGGAATTTACTTTGTTTTTAAACTTCAATAAATATCAAAGAAAATATTGATTGTTGCATGTCTTTGATTGTCTTTAATATGAATAAATAGTGTTTAAAAATCATTAGACCATTATCTGGTTTAGATATAACCTAAACTAGTTTAATATCAACTGAGTTCTCGAACTCCTCTTACATTGAAATTGACAATCGAATTCAATATCAAACGCGAATGGTTTAATTTTAAACATATTTACTTTAAAACTTCCATATTGAATTTACTGGTCATGGAATTGAGGGTGTTACCTTTTAAACCAGTCCTGAGCGATTCTGTTGCACAGCTTTTCATTTTTTATTCTCATCCTTAACAACAGTAGCCTATGTTGCACGTATACCCTTACAACAGTAGCACACGTTGATACGAGTATTTACAATAGTTAATTACAATAAACAAAAGTACATCTCTTTAACTCGCGTGTGAGTTTAATAGAGCGTGTGCCCTTGAATATTCCGCTCGCACGTTCGCCCACTCGGCGGCTCCCTTGCTCGCGCGGTCGGTTGCGCAGCCTCGTATTAGGAGCCCCTGCGCGATACTTCACGCACAACACGCGTCTCTTCCCCATTCCGAGCGCTGGGGGAGGTGGAGGGGGGGTAGGCGCGTGGATTCCTCGTGGAGGGTTTCCACGCCTCGCGCGCGTGTTTACTTTTCATCGCGCGCCGCTCACCCGCTCACCCGCTCGCTCGCTCGCTCGCTCCCCGCCCCCTGCGGCCACAGCCCCGGCCGCCGCTCGAGGCGTCGGTCATTAGCTAGCGGTGCCGCCGCCAGAGCGCTCGCGAGTGTGGCGGGGGGAGGGGGAGGGCGGGAACAGCGGCGGCTGGGATGGTCGCACTGCGGCTGGGCCGCGGCGGGAGAGGCGAGCAGTGGGCGGAGGCTGGGTGGACGAGGGGACGGTGAGGGTGGAGGTGATGTTCATGAAGACTGGGACGTGTAGAGCAATACAGAGCGAGAAAAAAATGTGTGAATTACGACGAATCGATTGTCATCCATGGGGAAGTAAGGCAGAAGGATAATTGGAAGAAAGCGATAAATGCAAATATTATGCGAAAAATATTGCAGAGAATTGTAAGATGAATAATTGGTTCAAGTTGTATCAAAATTGATTTTTGCTAATCACTTCAGAAATCAAAGTGCCTACGGTTCGCAAGCGTTTAAGAATCGTAAGTACATGAGAAAAACATATTTACAGGTTTATGGAGGAACCAAACTATGGTTTCAAAGGTGAAAAGATGGAGATAGGGAAGTTCGAATCAAATGTTGGAGAGTAGTTGAGGTACATGTAAGTGATATGTGAATTAATGGAGTTAAAAGTGGAGATAATGTATTTAGAAATCAGACGACACTGGGAGTCGGTAGAAAAGTTAAATAACTAGCTATAGTTATTTAAGCTATAGGGGTAGTTATTGGAAGATATTTGGAGAAGTTGATCGAGAACGTTGACGGTAGAGGAAAAAGGACGGTGCTAGCGAGATAAAGTGGGCAGCGCCGCCTAGCTGTCGTCTCCTTCGTCGGCGAGCTGCGGGCAGTGGGCGGCGCCTGCGACGGATACAGCGAGGGCGCAGCGGGCGCTGGAACGAGCCGCGATACATCACGCGGCGGCGGGTGAGCCTGCGCAGGCGGCCTGCAGTTCCCACGCGCCCGCGCCCACGCCCGCGCCCGCGACCGCAGACCCTGCCAGCGCCGCCGCCACTGCCTCCGCCACGGGCGTTGCTTCCACCACCGGCGCTGCTGCTGCCGCTGGCATTGCCTTCGCCTCCGCCACCTGCGTCACTGACACAGCGACCGCCTCCGCCAGCGATACAGCCTTCGCCTGCGGTGCAGTCCCTGCTACAGGCACTACCTCCACCCAGCTACTGCTACAGCCTCCGCCATCGGCATTGCTGGCACCCCCAACACTACTTCTGCCGCAGGCATTGCCTTCACCTCCGCCACATGCATCACTGACACAGCGAACGCCTCCGTCATCGGCACTCGCCCCACCACCGATACAGCCTCCGCCACCGGTACAGCCTCTGCCACCGATACAGCCTCCGCCACCGGTAAAGCTTCAGCTATAGGCTCTGCCTCCACCACCGGTACAGCCTCCACTACCGCCACTGACCACTCCATCGGCATTGCTGGCCCCAACACTACTTCTGCCTCTGGCATCGCCTTCGCCACCTGCAGCACTAACTACATCATTGGCACTGGGCGCCTCTGCCACCGGCAGTGCGTCCGTCACAGATACAGATTCCGTCACCAGTACAGCCCCCCGCATTGGTACAGATTCCGCCACCACCATTGCGCTCGCCTCCGTCTCCGCCTCCGCCATTGGTACAGCCTTCACCTCCGGTACAGCCTCCACGACCGCCATTACCTTCCCACTGGTTATGCGTCCACCTTCTCATCACCGACTGCGTGCGTCGCAGGTACAGCTTCTGCCAACTTTATAGCCTCTGCCACCGATACAGTCTCCTTCACCAGTGAAGTGTCTATCATCAGCGCTACCTCCGCCACCGATACTACCTTCATCTCGGCATTAGGTCCTCCTTTACCCTTGGCAATGACTCCGCCACGGATGTAGCGTCCACCACTGGTACAACCTCCATCAACGGTACACCTCTGTCACTTGCTCAGAACATCTGTACAGCGGTACAGTGGCAGACACTTGTACAGCCTCTGCCGCCAGTACAGTCTCTGTCACCGATGCGGCCTCCTCCCCCTGTACAGACTCTGCCATCAACATTGCCTCAACCACCGCTGGCAATTCGTCCGACTCCACCACCTCCATCTCCAGAACTATCTAAGCCACCGTCCCTACTGCCGCAACCTCTCCCACCCTTCCTGCTCCGCTGCCGCCTCCATCTCCACCTCCGCCTCCTCCTCCGCCTCCGCCTTCGCCTTCGCCTCTGCCCCCGCCTTCACCTCCACCTCCAACTCCTCCTCCGCCTCCAACTTCACCTCCGCTTCCACCTCCGCCTCCACCACCTCCATCTCCGCCTCCATCTCCACCATCTCCACCTCCGCCTGCTTCTCCACGTCCACCTCCACCTCCATCTCCCTCCATCTACTCCTCCACCGCCCCCTCCCCCTCCACCATCACCTCCGCCTCCACCCCCACCTCCGCCTCCACCCCCACATCCGCCTCCACCACCACCACCACCACCACCTCCGCCTCCATGTCCAACTCCGCCTGCTTCTCCACGTCCACCTTCACCTCCATCTCCATCTCCCTCCATCTCCCCCTCCCCCTCCCCCTCCACCTCCTCCACGTCCTCCAGCGCCGCGCAATTTTTCGTCTCTCTCTCTCTGTCTGCAGCGCCGACCCTCGCTGCCAACGCCTCTCCCCGGACGCCTTTATTTATTTAGCGCAGGTTCTTGCGCGCCTCTGGACTTAAGGCTTTATCCCGCTGCCACGGCCGATGTAAAATTAGGGAGCGAGAATGTGTTGCGTGTGCCCCGGCACAGGACGTCGGGGACGAGGGAGAAGAAATTTGAGAAAAGGGGGATTACTCGGCGGAGTAACAAGCTGGTACGGCGGTGTGTCCGTCCAGCGCGGAGGATGACTTATTCATGAATACCTTTTCCTTCTGGACCGTTCCGAATTTAAACCTTGCTAATGAGCACTGACTTCGTTGTGTGTTGGATGTGTTAAATCATTGAGACGTTTTCAAAAGACCTGTTCATTTTTGAAGCGGTATGAGTTAGCGTTAGAATTATCAACATGTTCCTGGGGAAGAAATAGAATTTAAGGAAATTTTCTTTGAATTTTGGAAATTGAATTGAAGAAAATTTCAACTTCAATACTATGAAGTATAAAAGAAAATAATGTCTTTGTTGTATGGATATTCAGGTAGATAATGACTTATTGAAACCTCAAAAGAAATAAAGTTATTAAATAGGCTAAACATAATTAAATGATTTATGCTCTAAAAGTGAAATTCATTAGAAAAACTATTATATTACAAGAACATCCAAGCATTGCAATATTACTTCTAGTAATGAATCCATTATTTCCCCTAGTTCTGATTGAATATCGCAATAAATGAGTATTTATCGTTTAACTTTATTCACAGCCATTAGAATCCCATCCCGTGTGATGGGGACAGCCATCGTTCGCCACACGTGCATTGCTGACTGCTCAGCAGCTGTACATGTCTCGCTGGAGTCCAGCCTATCCCACTGCGTCGCTGCGGCCGCGATTCGCGGGGTCCTCCTGGGACGACGCGGTCAAAATTAGAACGCGGCGTGGCCGTCGCCAATATGCCACAAATCCCCGCAATTGACCCATTTCTCCGTGACGTATGGGCGGGCGTTGATAAATGCAGCACGCGATATCACATGCAATGTGTCTATCTGATGCGTCCGATATTTCACGCGCGGATCAAGCGCAACAATCTTATCGCCGATCGGACGCGCGCCGCACTGTCCCGCGTGACGCGCGCGCGGAGGCCTCGGTTGTATTGTGTCGCCGTCCTCGATGCTCTCGACTGGATCGTCGGAGGTGGGTGTGGGAGAAATGCGTTGTGCTGGCGTCACCCTGCTGGCAGACAACCGGTGGTACAGGGTTCGTTGGAAACTGGTGGTTGTGAACTGGTGGAAGTTCTCTTGTCTAGGGTGTAAAGACGTGCATTGTGTTTAGGTAGACAGTTCGAAGGTTTGGATGAATCATAGACAAATAAACGTTTCAAATCGTAGGTTTTTTTTGTTGATAATTCAAGTTAATGTTTTATCAAGGAAAGTGCTCATAATAATATTAATATTATATTGAGTATAACAATTGATTTTTGATGACACTTTTGCATTACATTGGTCTTATTTGTATTGTGTCGCCGTCCTCGATGTTCTCTACTGGATCGTCGGAGGTGGGTGTGTGAAAAATGCGTTGTGCTGGCGTCACCCTGCTGCCAGACTCGTTGTACTGGGTTCGCTGGGACAAGGTGGATGTTGTGAACTGGTGAAAGCTCCCTTGTCTGGGATGTAAAGACGTGCATGGTGTTTAGGTAGACAGTTCGAAGGTTTGGATGAATCATAGACAAATAAACGTTTCAAATCGTAGTTGATTTTTTTGATAATTCAAGTTAATGTTTTATTAAGGAAAGTGTTCATAATAATATTAATATTATATTGAGGATAACAATTGGTTTTTGATAGCACTTACTTTTGTGTTACATTGGTCGTATTTGTATTGTGTCGCTGTCCTCGATGCTCTCTACTGGATCGCCAGAGGTGGATGTGGGAGGGACGCGTTGTGTCACTGCCTCCCTGTTGCGAGACTCGTTGTACTGGGTTCGTTGGCACAAGGTGGATGTTGTGAACTGGTGGAAACTCCCTTGTGTAGGATGTAAAGACTTGTGCTTAGCTAGACAGTGCGTAAGGTTTGGATGAATCACTGAGAAATAAACGTTTCAATTTTTTGGTGTTTTGATTAATCAGATTAATGTTTTGTTAAGGAAATTGCTCATAATAATATTAAATATATTAATATCACGCGGGTAATAATTTATTTTTGGTAACACTTACTTTTGCGTTACATTGGTCTCATTTGTATTGTGTCCCTGTCCTCGATGCTCTCTACTGGATCGTCAGAGGTGAATGTGGGAGAGACGCGTTGTGTCAGAGCCTCCCTGTTGCCAGAGGACTCGTTTTACTGAGTTTGTTGGGATCAGGTTGATGCTGTGTGCTGAAGGAATCTACAATGTCTCTTCATGACGGCCAAAAGATACGTATCTGTGCCTAGGACACGGCGTCTCAACCAAGTTGATACTAATTCCGGTGGCGTATGCCAATACTTTCGTTTGAAATCATGTTTCGTTGATGGAATAATGAAGTTCATATTTTGTTAAGTCATGGGCTCAGGATAATATTAAATCTTGACGATGATATGTGTTGACACTTAATGTAATCTCGGGAGAAGAAATTCAAATTAATTAGAATTTAAGTTTGAAATTTTTATGAACATTGATCCTCGGAGATATTTTCAAACTATTTTCATATTCACCCGTCGTGTATCTTCAGCTTGGAGAGCTAGAGCATATCAAGCGTAAACATTTTATTCGTACTCAATTTTTTACGAATTTTAGGCGCCGTGTTTTCGTATTAAGTTCACCGTATTGTCACGTTTCAATAAAGGAATCAACACTCTTATTACAATATCTACATAAGTGAAAATTGTCATTAATGAATTCTCTTTTGCATTTACTGAAATGCATGTAAAATTGCGAAAATGAAATTCTACTTATTCAACTGGTTAGTAGTGGTTAATACGAAAATCTCTCCGCCCGCAGAGACATTGTATTTTTATAGGAAACCGAAGGAAAAGTAAATTCCTCCTCCAAAAGGCGGGAAGCACTCAACAAATCGCGATTTCGCTCGCTGGCAACTTCCCGCTGAGGCGTCGAGGGCGGCGCCGCTCGAGAGGGGCGTTCGATGGGTCGATCGATCGATAGTCCAATCGCGTCCTCCGCTAACTGGCGTAATTCCTTCCCCGCCCGCGGCGCGGCGCTCGCAGCTCTAATGAAGAGCGTGCGTCGCGACGCCCATCACCGGCGGACGGGGCGGGGACGGAAGCGGGGAGGAGCGGGGCGGAGAGGAGGGGAGAGCAGGATGGGGCGAGGCGGGGCAGAGCGGGAACAAAGAGGGGTCTGGGCTGAATCGGGCTAAGCAGAAAGAGGCAGAGCTGGGCGGAGCGGGCCGGGCCGGGGCTGAGCTGAACGGGCCGGGCCGGGGCGGAACGGGGCTGATTAGGGACAAAGTGAGGTTGGACTGGGCTGGGTTGGGCTAGGCAGAGCAGGCCGAAATGTTGCTGAGGGGCGGAGCGGTACGGGGAGTGCTGGAGAGCAATGGCAAAGTGGGGGCTGGACTGGGTGGACTTGGGAGAGGCGAAAGGGAGAGGAATGATGTAGGGTGAGGCGGAGCGGGAAGAGGCTGGGCGGGTCGTATCAGGGAGAGAGTGGACGAAGTGGGAGCGGGTTGGGTGGGTTGAGGGAGGAGGAAGGAGGCGAAGGGGTGAGGGATGGTGTAGGGTGGGGCGGAGAGGATCGGGGAGGGGTGGGTTATGGGGTAGGGGTTGGACTGGGGTGGGTTGGAAAAGGAAGAAGGAGGCGAAGAGGAGAGAATACGAAATACGCGAGGGCGAAGCGGGGCGGAGCGGATGGAAGCGGATCGAAGCGAAGCGGGGCGGAATGAAGCGGGGCGGAGCGAATGGAAGCGGATCGAAGCAAAGCGGGGCGGAATGAAGCGGGGCGGAGCGAGCAGAGGTGGTCGAAGCGGGCTGCGTGGGACTACGCGCCGGAGAGTGTGCTGCAGAGAGAGAGAGGAGCGGAGTGGGGCGCGGTGAGCGAGTGAGGACGCGCGAGGGAAGCTGTTAGGTTTTTGATGAAGCAGCGCCCGTCCTCGGCCCGCGCGAGGGCAGGTAAATGCTGAGGACAGAGCGCGCGGGCGGGGCGCGGGCGGAGGACTGTGAATCATGCACCGAGCACGGTTTCCAGCTACGGGAGCGGTGACGGCCCCGCGTCAGTTGCCGCGTGCGCTTCAGTATTTATTCGGTAGTTTTCGCAGTTTCAACCCTCTCTTTCGGTAACCAGTTTTTCGAATCTCGGCTTTTATTATTTCATTTCTTGTTTTGGTTACTGCTCTAATTTCACAATATTTATCTTTTTTTGTTGTTTTTTTCTAATGTGTATACTTCTACGTAAAATTTTATTATCTTTTTTATACAATTATTCATCTCATTACCAGCATTTGTTTAGTGTAATTTTGTCAGTTGGAAAAGTTAAATTCTGTTCATTGATTCAGAAAGATAAATTTTTAAAGCGATTAACACGATATTCCTCTATTAATAGCGTTTAGAAATGTTTGATGTCACAATGGTAGAATTTGTGATCAGGCAAAGTTTGGCATTGTTAGTTGTTAATTGTTCGTAGCAAAATAGTTTTTACTTCATATTTGCGTTAAATATTCTAATAGATGTGTTTTTTAAATGATTAATACTGTATTTTGGATCACGCATTCTTTTAAAAACGAGAGTGTTTCTTCGGTAACCTGTATCTTCTAATATTGTAATTCATTTTTAAATTCTCAAATAGAGAATATAATTCGTGAACATTAAAATTCTTTGTTTGAATTTAAATATCTACCCAAGGAGTAAAGTAATGAAGTAAAGAATTTATCAATTACACACGCTACCTGCGATACTAAATAAGGCTGCAAATGAATTACAAGTTTTCTAAACATATAATTTCCGAGTACTTTGTAAGGTGACATGTCCCAGCACAACACAAACTGAAATCTTCATTGCCAGGTAAACCGTCCCAGATATCAATTCACCAACGGACGGATTTTCCGCCAGGTGCTGTTTCAGCTCGCTCTCCGGACACGTGGACTGCACTCAGCTTCCGCCTTCCGCTTTTCCCTCCCCGCCACCCTCCACTCCCCGCATCCCCCCTCGCTCCGCCCCGCGCGCGCGCGCCGAATATCCATAATCATGATAAACAGGGCGAAACTGCCGCGGGCTGACCGCGACCGCGCTGCCTCCTGGCGGCGGGAGCGCGCAACGCGGCGGCGCGCGGCGGCGGCGGCGGCGGCGGTGGGCGTCGCTGTCATGAATAACAGATCGGCCGCAACAGCTGCGCGGAGGCTGGGGCGGCGCGGCGCGGCGGGCGGCCGAGGCGGGGAGGTACGCTCGCCCGCGCGTGTCCACGCTCTCGCGCACGCTCCCCGAGCATCGATCCGCGCTCTGATCACGAGCGCGCCATTTGTTTTCGCGATCCGCGCCCTGCACGCGCGTCGCCCGCGCCCGGCCCCCCGCCCACCCCTGCCCCGCCCACCTCCGCCCCGCCCCGCCCACCTCCGCCCCGCTCCGCCCCGCCCACCTCCGCCCCGCCCCGCCCACCTCCTCCGCGCCCCGCCCACCTCCTCCCGGCCCACCTCCGCCCCGCCCCGCCCACCTCCGCCTGGCCCGTCCCGCCACGCCCCCGCGATATGTTGGTTTTATTGCGGGCTGCAGTTCGTCCTGCAGGACGAGGGTCGCTTTTCTTGGAGGAGAGCTGCTGGTTCCGTCTTTACTCAAGCTGTCCGACGGTATGAGGTCGATTCTTAACGGCACTTTCTGACGGTTGAGTCTCATTTTCGATGCTTGCGGTAGCGTTGAATACGGTGCATCTCGTGTTTAGCAGCGCACCCGGGGTGTTAATTTCTTTTTGCGCAATACAGTTTGTCATGCAGGACTAGGGTCGCATTTCTTTGATAAGAGCTCTTGGTTCCGTCTTTATTGAAGCTGCCCGCCTGTATCAGTTCATTTTACAATCGTTCGTGAGTTCGTCCTGCTTTTGAGGGTTGATTCTCTTTGCCATTTTCACATTTCCGGTTTTTTAAAATTTGAGGGTACATGATGTGTTTACGTAGTTCCTGTGATCTGCTGTTGATGATAGATGAAATATTAAATTGGCAAATGCATTTTCCATTTTGATATATTGTTAATTTAACTGATCTCGGAAATGGAAGTTAGATGGATCTGCACACAAATAGCCTACATTTCTTTAGAAGAGACGGTTTGCTAGTTTGAAATTGTTTCAACTTGTATTAGTTTTTTGGGGGTACTATCCTGAAACAATTTTCCTACTTCAAATGGGTTCTGAATTCCTTCTCTCTTCATATTAAACTGTCTTTTGCACTGATGGCCCGTTCTACCTTTTTGTCTTGCTCGCAAATTATGTCAATGAGATGTTTATTTTCTCTCATATTTCACCTTGCTCTCTTTTCCTGAATCAACAAGCGGTTCAAAATATTACAGATGTGTTCAGGTTTCTTTCTCTCGTGTCTAGTTTACGCTGTTTACATTCTGACATTCATTCCAAGAATATTATTTAACAGTACTTGATGTTGCAGTTTCCAATGACCGAATTGGTAAATTATTTCTTTCTTACTTTCTCTTTCTACTCCAACTCCTACTCCTCTTTCTTTTTCTTCTTCTTGCTACGGTGCTACAGCTTAGATCAAGCATTGACCTTCCAACAGTGTACTTTCAATGTATTCAGGATGGGCTTTAGCGGGATGGGAAATGAGCTTAGATTCTGGCCCTTGGATGAGGATGGGAACATAATGAAGAAAGAGTCACTCACGATCCTTGGGCGCTTTCTTAAGTAACTGCTCCGCCTGGAATTCATCGGTGTAAACCATGTGAACGACCGTTCAAAGCAACTGGCTTCTAGAACTGTCATCCACATTAGCATGTGCTAAGCTGAGGTCGAAAACCTTTCACCGTCGGGACTCGCAGTTTCGATTTCGGGCCCTCAAACTACACAGGTTAACACGTCCAGTGAATATGCAAATACCCTGGAGATTATTTATTGTGGATAGATCATTTCGTTCTGCGGAAGACTGTCGGAGTGGATCAAGCCGATCGTTTTGGAGGGGGCCTTCATATATTTTTGTTAAGTAATAAATATTTGTTAATATATTGTATATTATTTTTGTAGTGCATATATGATACTATACAATATATTTTTAATAATTACATAATTATAATATAAATAAATATTTGAATCAATTTTGACAAATAAAAGAAGCTAACAAACGACAAGGCCTTTTGGGGGGGGCCATTGCCCTCATGCTCCCCCCCCTGGATCCGCCACTGGATGAGTGTTCGCGTGCGGTCCAAGGCCTTTTAACTTCCATATACCGTGGTCGAGACCATTGCAGTGGCGCTCTCTCCTCTATTACCTTCTTACACGAACTAAAATAGGAACTGCTGCCAACGATACGCGGCTGCTGCGTCGGTTCGCGAGATGCAATCAGGCGCGTAATGTTGCAAAAGATAGGGTCGCTGTACTCGCTTTCTTCGGAGGTTTCCTATATACTATATATACTGAGTGTTCGGGGAGGAAAGTCTAAACTTCAACAATACGTTCTTAAGACAATTTTAAGTTTATTTTGTCTAATAAAATAAATGGACATTCCGAATGGCTGAGCCGCTATAGGCACTCAAATGTTGATTTGAAAATATGCTTTTTAGGCAAAAATTTGCATTGCAGAAGCATAGAAACACTTCAGAAATATGTAAAGTATTTATTATTAACAAAAGAAATGAATGTATTTGGCCACAAAGAAAAATTAACCCAGAAATAAAAAGGCACCCAATTTACACAATTTGACTGCTTTTTTATTCCTCGGTTAATTTTTTCTTTCTGAACAAATATATTAATTTCTTTTGTAAATATTAAATAATTTAAACATTTATGGAGTGTTTCTATGTTTCTACAATGCACGCTTTTGCCTAGAAAGCATATTTTCAAACCAACTTTTGAGTGCTTATTGCGGCTCATCCATTAGGAATATCCATGTAGTTTATTGGACAAAATATGCTGAAAATTGTCTTAAGAGCTTATTTTCGAAGTTTCGACGTTTCCTCTCAGGACACCTTATATAATGAATAATTGAACATTTAGAAGAAACTTTTTTCTTTTTCTCACAAATCAGTAAATTTTCCTGTGCGGATGTTGGCGAGCGTAACCTGCAGCTGAACCCGGTGACACTAGCGCATTCTATAGTATCACCCACGAGCTTCGTCTCCGATTTCGATGCAGAGTTGCAGGGCCCCGATGCTGTCCTTGAGCGCCGTGCGACCGCGCTGAGGAACACCCCGCTGTCTCCGCGCAAATTACCTCCCCTCCTCCTCCCCCTCCGCCTTCAGCGCAGGAGGGAGCGCACCCCCCGGGGGGCGGAGGGGGGGGGAGAGTGTCGGCAATTACGTGGCGAACAGCTGACTCGCAGCATCCGCCGCCGCGGTGCAACTCCATTTCACACCGTGCGATCGCCCGCGTAATGCGTTTCGTCTGCGGTTTCGATCAGCGTGTTGGAGAATGGTTACGTGCTGCCGGCCCAACTTTCGCCTCTTGCTTTGTGAGAATTTCGCTTTTCCCCCGAGACATTTGACATTAATATCTTTATCTCGTGCTTAAGTATCTCGGCAAAAAGTATTATTCTTTCAGGAAGAACATGATGAGGGTTAAGGGTAGAAATTTATAGCTAATTTACCTTTAAAAATATATTTTATTATATAGGAGCGAATATTTTGTCAACAAAACTTGAAAAAAAAGAACGGTCTTTTTCTGTATTCAAAATTCGACTAGAATAAGGTTTAGGATAGAGATCACAGAATTATGAAAACGTGCACAAATTTCACTTCTCCCCATAGCTCATCACACACAGTTTTTGACGTTAATAAATAAATAAATAAAAATAAGTAAGGCTAGTTAAATTATTTGTACATTCTTGAATAGGTAGACAGTTGAGATAAACAGTCTATTCTTAATTTTTTCTTCTTCTTTCTTCTTCTTCTTCTTCTTATTATTATTATTTAAATTTGGGAACAAAAAAGTAAACTTTCTGTAAATTCTGTGGTTTGGAAAAACATTTCGTCTTAAATCAAGGAGCAGAGATGAATTAATTTTACGCCTCTTAATCCGTTGTTAATGCAAACAAATATTCCAATTTTTACGCAGCTGTCAATTTTCATTTATCTCATCAATCCAATGTTCATAATTCTGTTTCATTTTGTTGAGTTGTTACAGGGAAGCAACCCTGTCGTTCACAATGAAAAATTCCATGAAATGCTTTTAACTTCACAAACAAAACAATACAATAAATATTCATCATATTTTCTTACCTTTATTGGAAGGCTGCTCTCATTTTATTTCTCCACATTGTTTAGCTTACTTGATATACCACTTCTGCTTTCACATTCGATTTACTCAATCCTCAATATGCACCTGGCAATTTCATCCCGACCTCTTTTCAGCTGTTTTCACTTCATCCAACGAATCAGTTTTGCAAACGTTTCGACCGCCAAAAGCTCCCTCCCCCCCGTCGACACGCTCGGTCTCTCTCGCACTCTATCCCATTCGCTCTTCACCGCCCACAACCTCGGCCGCTCTTCACCGCTACCTACGCCCCCACTCTCTCCCACGTCCGTCAGTCCTTGTGATCGCATGCCATTGACCACTGTTTCAATCACCATCAATCCGTCATCCACTCCACCCACCATTCCTCACTGTAGCATCCCTCCTAGGCACCACTATGCCTTCCGCCTTCCCTTCGTGCCTCCATCTCACCATACCTTCATTCTGCATTTCTTTAATTGCGCCTTGCCTTCATTCCGCCTTATTTTCAATCCGCCTTACCTTCACTCCGCCTAACCTTCATTCCGCTATACCTTCATTCATCCTTACATTAATTCCGACTTACCTCAATTCCGTTTTACCTTAATTCTTCCGTACCTTCGTTCCGCTTAATCTTCATTCCGCCATGCCTCCATTTCCCCTTATCATTATTTCGTTCTATCTGCATTCCGCTAGCCGCTCATTTTACTGTTAGTCTCACTATTCTTTCACCCCATCGACCTGTCATGTCGAGATTCCACCATTTCATCATCTTTCATCCCCGTCATCCTATCATGCAGTCACATTCTCCACGCGCCATTCCTCTACCATCACACACACACACACACACACACACACACACACACAAACACACACACATACACACACACACACACACCATCCCACCGTCTCGCCATTCTCTTATCACGCCATCTTGTCATCTCGACATGCCTTCATTCCGACATATCTTCATTTCGGTACTCCTTCATTTCGTCCTTCATTCCGACCTCCGCTATCTATAACCCTGCCAGTCCGTCATTCCAACATCCTGACATTCTACCATCCCAACATCTCAATTCCGCCGTCTATTTCAACTGCACCCTCATACCGACAACCGATTCTTCGCCCACATTGCCATCCGCCCCATTTTCCTGTACATCCCTATGTTACCCGCATTCGCCCAAGCCCTTGGCTAATAGTACGGGCACCCTCTTCGTCTCCTTCACCCAACCATCCGACCGTGAAAACGCATCAGAGAATCACCCGAACACCTGAGCTGCACGCGCTCACCCGCATGCCACTCTGCCTCACCCGCCGACCGACTCGCACACCACTCACCCCGCGCCTTTACTCAACCGACCGGCCACCCACCCACCAGTCCACCCGGCCACCCGCAAGCCCTCCGACTCACCCACTCGCTCACCCGCATGCCGATCCGCCTCACCCGCCGACCGACTCTCTCACCACTCACCCCGCGCCTTTACTCAACCGACCGGCCACCCACCCACCCACCAGTCCACCTCGGCCACTCGCAAACCCTCCGACTCACCCACTCGCTCACCCGCATGCCGATCCGCCTCACCCGCCGACCTCGCTCCCTGCGCTCGCCTCAGATTAATTAATACAATGAAAACAGACAGCGGGACAGCTGATTGTACAACGGCTCCGCATTCCACCACTGCGCGCCCGTTATTGTGGGAAAATGAAACTGCAAACCCTATTCTCCTCATTTGAACACTAATGATATTGCAACCAGTGTTTTAATAGACTTCATTACGTACTTTCCAGTACAAAAATAATACCTACCGCGCAAACCCCCAGCCAGCGCAATTGTAATTTTAATTTCGCTTTTATTTTTGCCTTCATTTCCATTCGGCTTTGTTTTTTGTCGAGATCGTACTGTTGTGTTTAGGGGAGCGTATTGTATAAGGGTTGCATTAACAATAAGAACGATTGCGTGGACCTTTACCTGTTTTTTTCTTTCTTTTTGAAAGGATTTCACTAAAGCCATATTTATGTATTCAATGTATATTTCCGTGTTTGAAAAGGTTGGTGTTCTTTGTATTACGTCACTCATTACATTACTATGTGGATTTTGTCTTATTCTTTTCCTAACAGTCATTTCAGAAGTATAAATGAAGGAGATGAATTTTTTTACAGCGCTTTGTATTAAAAGAATAGTTGAAGAACCTATTTAGTTGAATCTTTATGTACAGTTTTAATAGACATCAATAGACTTGTTACCGTAAAACTTGATTCAGCTGATAAAAATTAAAACGTTTCTGTTTTTCCAATTAAAAGCACATTTAGCTGAGATTGCGGAACAGTATTTTGATTTGTCCCTTTAAGTACTTCATAAGCATCACAGAATTATTTCGTTGCTTATTAAAATAAAAGTATTGATACTATTGTATTTTATAATATAGAAAAAATATGATTTTCCAAAGTTTGAGCACATTAAATCCGTTTATAAACTTCATGTTTGGCACATAATACAAACTTAACTCTTCATAAACATTATTAGAAGTGTCTCCTTGCGTTCGTTTATCGCGTTACATTTAACCAAAACATAGTTATAGTGTTTTAACACTTCGCGTTGTCATGTATACGAGTGGTATTTAAAATGTTTGATGTGCACGATGCATAGTGAACCCATTACAGGGAATAATTAGTGGTTATCGAACGAATCGCGCTGTGTACACAAATGTGTGGTCTTTACATTCGGCTTTAATGGTCTCGGCGTGTTTGCGAACAGCACGATTCTGTACATGACGCGATCCAATCGATAGTGCCAATTTTTTCTGCAAAATTGAGTTAGCTTGTTCCACAGGATTGGAAAAAGATTGTGGCTGATTTGGAAAATAATGCCATTTTTATATTTCACGCATATTTCCATTGACAAAGTTGTGTACGAGATTTGCTTTAAATATAGATTTGAAGGAGTAATAATTGTAGCGTTTAAATTTTATCCGAATTACTGGTTCTCTCGACTGTTGAAAGGCTCTTATTTAAAATTTGTGACCTAAATGTGTAAGACATAACTGTGTTTCTTTGACGATTGAGACGTTGCACGTCATAAGATACACTTCCTCATAGTCGCCCAAGGTTATATGAATTTCATCTTTCAAATCGTCTAACCTTTCACAATATAAGTATGTTACAGAGAGTATGTAGTGTAGTATCTCCTGACAATATCAACAGAGTTGATATTTATAAGTTGGAATATCTGGGTTTAGAAATGTACCGCAAAAGTTTTACACTTCAAACGTGTAAATAATTAAGTAAATGTCGTTAGACACAGGATTTGTGACGTCTCCAAAGAGAATATCGCCTCACACGCCAAACACCCTTACGCAAAACCCCAAGTAAACACGTTATTCAAAGGAGTTCATCGGGCGTGTTTCCTCTCCCGTCAAAACCAAAAGAGTTTTCCTGCAACGCGCCGCCGCGTCAGCACACACGGGACAGCACCGTCTCTCGCCGGGTAAGCTGCGAAAGCCGATCCGCTTAGAGACCGTCATACGCGGCAGGCAGCCCGCCCGACTCGCTGGTAGCGCAAACGGCCGTCAGCGGCGCTAGCATCGCCGAGCGGACACAGGAGACTCGTCGCGCCCATGAACTGACGCTAAATGATAGATGGCGGCGCAGCAACGAGATTTGCGTGTCGGCGGCGGGCTCTTACGCGACCCGATACCGCGTGTATTCTTCTGGCGAATCCGCCGCCGCACAAAGAGACGCCTAATTAAAATTAATGCGCTGAAAATGCGTCGGGCTGTCGGGCCCGGCGTCATCGGGTGCCGTCATTCGCGTCATCAACGGCAATACACAGGGCGGCCGCCAGTGGCGCAGCTATAATCCAGTCGTGCCGTAATCAACTGTGAAAGCCACACATGCAGCTCTCTGTACGTCGCGGAAACACGCTGTGTCGGGCACAAACCGACAGAGAGAGTGAGAGAATGGTAGAGAGAGAGAGAGAGTACGCTGTGGAAATTAATAAACATAAAATGAGAAATGTAACGAATTTTTTTTCTACTTTCACATTTCACTTGTGTTGGTACGCTTGCCAATACACCGTTCATAAAATTTAAATTGTCACTCCGCGAATGTATTTTTTGTTGTTTTTTTTCAATCTGCGATTGTTCGCTGTTTGGGTATAAAACGTAATTTGTGCTGAATGTAAACTACAAAAAAAAGCACTTCATTTAGCGTGGGGATTCCGAGGCATTTGCATGTCGTCTTAATTCTCGACGACCGTCCCCAACGAGGGATGGATGTCGAGGGCAAGTGGGGCCAAGAGGGGGCAAGAAGGGGGCAAGAGAGGGGATCCGGGCTCCCCCTCGCCGCTCTCGTGACACGTCGTCCCGCGCCCTCGATATTGAATACCTCGCGCCGTGACTGACAGCCGGAAAAGTACGCGGCAAATTAATATCGGTACTCGTGTCGTTTTAATTAGGGATGACTCTATTGTGTGTTTAGCCGGTGACAATGGGAAAGGGCGAAGGGTCCCCGGTGCGGCGAGGAGAGGACTGCGGCGGAAGTGAGAGGGACTGGCGTTGGCGTGCTGGCTTGTGGAAGAGTGGAGGTGATGGTGGATGTTGGAATGTGGTGACAATAGAGGTGCGAGATAGAAAGCCGGAAAGCGTGAAGCGGGATAATCATCGGAAATAGCGTGGAGAAGAAGCTTTGATGCTTTTAAACCGATTTTCAACTGTTTGTAAAATCTTTTCTGTGCTGGTAATTAACGCCAAAGATTGTTATAAATAATTTATTTACTCAAACAGCGCCAAATTTGAATCATTTTTGACCGCTCATGTGCCAACAGGTGTAAATATAAACTCAAAGATGAAGTGTGTTTAAAAGTCATATTGTCAAATATATATTCAAAGGATATATTGTTTTGCAAGTTTACCTTGTAAGCTGCAGTTGAACTATTAGATGCTTTTCGACTTTCCAAATTTATGTGCTTTCCAACAAGGTAACTTTTTGTCACGTTCGACTTTAAAAAAATACTTAAGTGGGCTGTAATTAATTTAACATGTTTAGTTCATTAATTCATAATCATTAATGTTTAAAAGGATAACTTTAACAATCTTGCTGTAAAGTTCAGCAATTTAATATGTATCATATTTAGATATTACAAAAATTCAGAAGGTTGAAGAGAAATCCCTTTGAAGAACTAAACGCACTTTAAAAACATATTTTCTTTTCTCAGTTGTTTTACCAGTAAAATGTGTTTTGCATTAAAACAGCAGAAATACCTGTTACATGAATGTACTTTAAAATATGTATCAAGGCAAGAGTCCCCTTAAAGATAAATAAGACATTTTCGTTCTGTGCTAAACAATCGGTAATTATTTTTTATTTCTGAAGAGTAAAACTGAAGTTATATTTCAAAACACATTTATTATCACTTTCTATACAGACTGGCATATAGTTGTAAATATAATCAGGTAACATTTTATTTGCGCGAGATATTTTTCATTTTTTATCCTAACTTGTAAATTCGGTAAATACTAATGTCAAAAAACTAATGTAGTTTCTTCAGCATATTTATAAACACGTTTTCGAATCAAAATGCTACAAACACTGTTCGCCGTTCAGTGTATATTTTAGCTAGTATCAATAACCCGTTGACGCTGGCACTATTTCCAATTGCGGGCATTAGCGAGGCGTAATGTCTGGCACGTGCGCAGTTCTCGCCGCCGCTCGGGCGTCGAAAAGGCCGCTGACGGCGAGCGGTAATCACGACAAACGGCGCCACTTGCAGACACGTGCTGATCGATACGCTCGCCCGCACGGCGCAGTAATGTCTACACGGATTCGCACTAGCGCCAGATATTGGTTTATGACCGTAAGGCAAAGCGGCCTAATACGAGGTAAATTTGGCTTCTCCCCCCCCCCCCATCCCGTACTTCCGACGCCGAGGAACAGTCGCCGGCCGGCCGGACGGCCCTTAATTCGAAACGGACGCCCCTTCCGACCCGTGTGTGCCGGCGGCTTACCGGCTGTGGGCTTTGGAAACGGCGCGTGTTGACCCGTCGCGTCGCCTGGGTAACGCCAACTACGGAAATCAAGGCCCTCCGCGGAAACCCCTCAGGTTTGCGATCATCTATTTGCTCGCGGCCGCCCCCGACAATCGCCTAATCTCTTTAGAGGACCTCCCGCTAAGTAGATTATACCCGCCTCGCCCCACCCGCGCCGCCATGTTTGGACTAGTAGCCTTTCCTCGGTGCCACTCGTCCAGATTCGGAAATAATAAGTGGATTATTCACGGAACGAGGGCGTGGGAGATGTCGGAAGAGAAAGAGAGAGAGGGGGGAGAGGGAGGGAGTGGGAGCACTTAGCGATATACGCGCAGGAAATACGCGTGCTTCCTAGGCCTGCGCGGGATCCCGGTAGCGAGCAAATTAACGGTTATGCGAAGTTTGGTTAGGGGGTTTTGAGTCGGTCTAATATTATCGCGATCGCGAGCTTCTCGCCGCCGCCCCCTAATTGTTCCGAAGTTACTTCGGAATGGCGCGGCGCCGCGCCGGAGCCCACATGAAACGTAATCGGCGCGGGAGGAACAGTCGTGGGCGCGAGCGCGTTTGTGGGCGTCCTTAGGAATCGCGGAGGAAGCGCACGTGAATTTCTCGTGAGCCGCTTGAGAGGGTTTTTGTTTGGGAAATCCGTTCAAATCTGGTATTAACCTTTGGTAACTAGTTGCGATTTCGTGTGACCTCGGCAATTCGAGTGAAGCTAGTCTGTCGGCGTTCTGATCATCTGTCTTATCGTCGCTTTCTCAAGGCAGAAATGCGACAAGAGGGACTGCATAGAGTGTAGTGTCTTTTATTGACTAAACTGATCAGCTGGACGTTTCTGTTAAATTGGAATTCATTTTCCTTAAAATAAATGGTTCTCTAAACGCATTTGGTTTGAAAATCGGAATAGGCCAGTTATCAATGAACACTATTACCTAATCATATGAGCATCTTCAATTCTTGTAGATTATTTAAATGCTGCGTATCTTAGTGAGTTCCTATATTCCAAACATTTTAATTCCATGTCGTCCAGTGCATTTATTCATTTGACTATTCCCTAAAATAGTTATATTAATGTGATTTCTCAAAACTGTCTTTAGTAAGACTTACCAAAATTTCGTTAAAACCTTGTTCTGTTCCACATTCGTATTTTGGAAGTAGATTTATTCTGACTCAGTTTATTTTGCATTAGTCGTGCATACACAACAATACTAGGAATTATAAAACATGAAGAGAATTTTATAAATAATTTGACATCAAAGGAGGATTATCTACAAATGATAAGAAAAGAGTGTATAGAATATGTTAAGACTACAGCAGTATTATATTCGCATGTGCTCGGCAAACGCGAACATCTGTGCAGCTCCTGCTCCATAAGTAAGCTCTCCGCACGTGCACATTCCACGTGGTTTGCAGGAAAAAGCTCGCAATGTTCCTTTCCGCAACCCGTAGCGTTCTTCTTCCCATATGTCTCCCTTTTCCACACACAGACAAAGAGATAATTAAGTAGATACCCAGGCTCGCACGAAGATTAGAGCAACAACGGTACGGCAACGAGCTTTTAAAGATCCCCGCATTTTCTCTCTTTCTCTGCCCCTATCCAACCCGCCGCCCGCGTGGTTGAAACCACCGCACGAAATCAAGAACAACCCTTTCGCACTGAGCGTACTCTCCGACTTCACACCGGCACAGCCTCTTCTTTCCCTCTCTGGCCCTCCTCGCTCCCACCAACACACGGGAGAACCGTATCCTACAACCTGGGAAACGCGAAACCCGCCGCGACGTCTTAGTTTCCACTTTCTCCGTCGTCGTAATTGCGGCGCCACCGTTGCCGCGGCGCCCTCCCGAGTCGCAGCGTAACTTACGGGGTCGCTTAAGTTGCTGCCGAGACACCCTATAGCAGCTGTTAATTACGGTAACAGGTGTAACGTGTTGGGTGTTCCCTCTCGCACCTTGCCGGCTTCGCTCCCGCACGGCGCGGGCGCCTTGTGTGCAGGTACACTGTTAATTCAAAAACGGTTCGTCTGTCGAGGTGCAGCCCCACCTGCTATTGTGGCGGAGCTTCGCAGCTGGATGTACATTATTTACATTTGTATTAGCGCCCAAAGCAGCCGGAATTAATCTGGGAAGGGGTGGGGGGACGGTCTTTGACGAAGCCGCCGCCGTTGCGTGAGCGGAATGCTTCGGCCCGATAGCGGGCCCTTGGGGGACTCCTATTGTCACTTTGTGTGCGCGAGGCATTAGTAGGCGCTAGAAAGGACACTCTTCTGGAGGGCGGGGCGGCGGAGACGGCCGCTGGGAGATCAGAGGTGCCCGGCAGGTGATAATGGGCGTGACGAAGCCTGACTTCGGCTCGGCGGAAGGCGGCCATTGGCTGGATGGATTGTGTTGCGTTTATCGCGATGTAGTTAAAGCGATGAATGAGGCGTAGAGGCTATGTCAAGAAGTGTTGGGATAAGCTTTGAAACGTTTATTGAATTTATGAAAATGTTACTTCTGATGTCGCTATCGTTCTTTTGTACTCTTATCTTCATTTCCTTCTTCCCTTATTTATTTACGTTTCTTTCTAAATGTTGTGTTGCATGGGACCGTGTAAACGTTTCTTTCGGTGTTGTCTCGATTTACTTCCTGATTCTTTTCAGCATTTGTTGCTTTATTACCCCTTCACCTCTCTTCCCATGCCTCTGTTACTCTCTTAAGTCTTTTTCACTCATCATTCTGTCTTCCTCTCCCCATTTATCTATTTATTATATTCAATATCCTGCCTTTCTATCTCATCATTCTCCGTCGCTCTCTCTCACTCCTCTCTCGTATATCTCTTTAAAAATGTTCTTTTGCTTTCACTACAAAAAGACATTATTTTCTCATTTATCATACACTTAATCCGTCCTTGCAACTTATCAGTTATACTGTAACGTTGAACAATATTCTCATTTAATTCTTTTCTTTTAATGCTTAATCTGCATTCGTATATTTCCGCCAACGAGTATTCTTTATCTCACCGTTCCCTTTTCCTATTTTTCCTAACTTCGTACCCCGCTCACAAGCCCCTATCTACATTAGTTACTGAAGAGCAAATTTTCGTGGTAATGTAGTTAACTTATGCTTAATGCAAAACTCATTTAATGTTGATAGAACTCAATTGTATAAATACAACGCGCAGAGCGCTGAATTAATAAGCACCGAAGGAAGTAATTTCGGGCCTGTGACTCGGATAAACACTCAGGCGCTTTCAGCCGCGCGGGAAAAAGAGACAATTTGGCGCGGGCGGAAGCGGCGGCTACGGGCCAGCGGGAGGAGGGCAGGGTGGGGCGGAGCGGGGCGAGGCAGGACGGGCGGGGCAAGGCGGGGCGAGGCGGGGTAAGGCGGGCAGGACGGGCGGGGCTGAGGCTGAGTGGGGCGTGGTGGAAATGGGCTGGCGAGGAGGGGCGGGAGGGGGCGGGGTCACCGGGGAAGGGCGGGGGCCGGGTCGGGGCGAGGCGAGGCGGAATAGGGAGGGCTGGGCAGGGCGGGGCTGGCGGGGAAAGGCGGACCGAGGCGACGCAGGTCGGGCGGGGCGGAACGGGGCGGGTTGGGCGGGGCGGGGAGGGGTGGGAGGGGGCGGGTTCGCCGGGAATGGGTGGGGTGAAGCGAGGCGGGGAGGAACAGGGCGAGCTGGGTGAAGCGGGCGGGGAGGGGCGGGGAGGGGGCGGGGTAGCCGAGGATGGGCGGGGCGAGCGGGGCGGGCGACGAGGATTTAAAACAGCGCGCTCTGGTGGAAGCCACACGGGCTCGAGCGGGAGGAGGACAAAAAGATTTGTCGTGTAGCGGTGCCCGCAGAGGGCGTCGGGGCCTGCTCTGCCGTGTGCCGTCTCCATGCTCTGCCCTCCGTGTTCTGCGTGGAGAGTCGACGGGTCATGCCACTGCATGTTAGCCCCCTCGACCCTAAGGGCTCTTCATTCTATGTGTTATTTGCTTTTCAAGGAAGCCTTCCAATTCACTTCTTCTCGTAGTGTATACTCGTAGTTACTCTCTAATATTGAAAACAGTCGTGAACTCTAATTTGGTGCGTTTCTTCCGTTTAAACAGTAAGTGGTTTAGGGCGTTGATTGTTATATATAATAAATTAATTTTATTTTACTGAAAATAATTGTTTACTTAATTATAACACTATTTTCAAGTTCATAAGCAGAATGACGCGGAACATGTCGACCGGTTTCTTTTTAAACCTGTGAGTAATCTGTGGATTCAGTATTATAGCGCAGCACATCTATGACGTGGACGTTCTCTCATGTGCTCCACTCGTTTGAAGTGGAATGCACCTCTGCCACATCACTGCTAGGAAGCACGTCTCGGCTCACTTTGTTCTCGTCAGGAATCTTTCTGGCCAACTTTGCAGCACTGCTTGGTTAGCTTTGGACGTAGGGAGCTGTTATCTGCATAGAGTTGTTATTAATTTATTGCTAATGTCATTCAGGACGTATAACTTCTAGAATTTGTCCTGTATCGAGGCAAAGTGAACAATGAAAAACTGCGGCTATTTCTTTATATATACTTTTTGCAAATCCGACTTAGTTATGCTATTTCAAAAAACGTAAATACAGAGCTTGAACAGTGAAGAGACACTTTGAAATCGCATATCATCATGCTAATTAGAAAACCTCGTAACACCATATTTGCTCCTCTATTTTCTGTTTACTTCATCATAAAATATAATTATGAAAGAAGAAGAATAAATAAAAGCAAATAATAAATCAAGTATCTTAAATAATTGAATGCCCCAGTATTGATAAATTAAAAGAGAAAGAAAAACACAAATTATGTTTCCCGGGTATGTTTATTCTTTCCATTACAAAACTGTTCAATCTGGAGTTACGAGGTACGATAATTAGTATGACCATATGCTTTATAACTCTATGCTCAACTTGTTGCGTAGAGGATCACATGAACTGGAGAGAAATCGTTCGCCAGGCCAATCGCGGAACCGGGCACTTGCGAGGCGAGAGCTGGACGAGCGATGCGAAGCGAGCGGGGTGAAGCGCCGACGAGGCACAACAGTCGCGTTCGGGCGTCGCGCCCCGGAATGGAATTCCCGTGTCCCGCGGCCGCGCCACAAACAAAGTGGCCGGCAGACGCCCCGGCGACCTCTTGCCTCCCAGCCCCGCCCCTCCCATCCCCACCCCTCCACACCCACTCCCTCAACACTCCACTTCGCTCCACCTCGTAGAGCCAACCCTCTCTGCTCCACTCTGCTTCGACCCATCCCACCCCCACTTCGGTCCTCCCCGCCCCACTCCGGTCTTCCCCGTCACACTCCGATCCTCCCCGCCCCACTCCGGTCCTTCCCGCGCCACTCCGGCCCTTCCCACCCCACCGCGGTCCTCCCCGCCCCACCCTGGTCCTCGCGCCCCGCCCTGGTCCTCCCCGCCCCACCTCAGTACTCGGTGCCCCACCCCGGTCCTCCCCGCCCCACCCCGGTCCTCCCCGTCACACCCCGGTCCTCCCCCGCCCCATTCCAGGCCTCCCCGCCCCACCCAGTCCTCTCCACCCCAGTCCGACCCTCCCCGCCCCAGTCCGGTCTGCCCCCGCTCCACTCAGACCGGTCCTCCCCGCCAACACCGGTTCTCCCCGCCCCACGTCGGTCCCTCCCCGTCCCACCCCAGTCCTCTCCGCCCCAGTCTGGCCCTCCCCGCCCCACTCCAATACTCCCCGTCCCATTCCAGTTCTCTCCGACCCACTGCAATCTTCCTCGCCACACTCCGCTCCTCCCCGATCCACTACACTCCTCCCCGCCCCATTCCGTCCGTTAACACTCCCCACACTCCACTCCACCGCTCCCATCCCGCCTCGCTCGCTCCCGATGCGCACCGCCGGCAGGCGGGAACTCCGGAATAAGCTGGTAATTACGCACCACAGCGGCCGGCTCGTGACAGCGGGACGTGCGGGAGGGGAAGACACGGCGAGCAGCTGAAGCTGGGAACGGGAATTCGGAGTACGGGTGGAGTGCGTAAATAGGAACCAAAGAATAAAAACCTAATGGAAAGGAATAGGAATGAAGACAGGAGAGTATTGTGTGTGGCTGTAGTAAAGTAGATGCTGGAAGTCATGATGCTGTTTGAATTCTTTGAGGTTTCTGAGAGTTCCACCCTACTCCACTCAGCAATGACAATAGTCAGCTCCTTTTAACATCCCCTAAAACGATTTACTTTGACCCTATGATATCGCATTATCCTAAACGAAAAATTGACTGAATCACAAGTGCTTAAAGCTGTTAGCTTCAAAACCATTAAAAATACTAAATTTCTCAAGTTTTCGTGTGTTGATGCAAATCTACGTTCAATATAGTTTTAATCATCACAAATTTGAGTACAAAGTAATACTTTTATACGTTGCGTACTATAGTGCTTGTGTTATGAAAGTCATGGAGATACTTTCTGGGTCATATTTGCATTCAAACGAATGATAAATCATGAACGTTGTGTTACTTTTACATTACATTACGTTAGCTGCATTTGTTCTACGAGGATTAGAATTTCGAAATTCAGATGCATGTATTTGCGGAGATTTGAGATTATGGAATTAATTTGAAAGTTAATTTGAATATTAAATGTTGAATATGTTATATATATATATATATATATATATATATATATATATATATATATATATATATATATATATTGCGACTACCCGTCTGTCGGTTGGGCGCCGTAGACGTGGTAGCCGGCTCGCTCAGTCGATAGAAAGGCTTGCCTAAACTGACGAAGATGGAGGAAGTTGGTGGCCGGTGTAAAATAAGAGACTTTTACTCATGTAAACAAATAGGTGGCTTTTATTTTAAAAGAAGAATTGCAAGATTTTACCACTCATTACGGCGAGCATGCTCCCCTTTCCCCATTCCAAAATATGACATGCACACATACGATAATAAAATAAACTAACAAGTGAAAATTACTACAATAAAAGAAAACAAACAATATTTTTTCCCTACGCTGATTCCCTCTTGACAGCCAAGCGCGGCCGGGAATCTTCTCTTCGTCGCCCGGTCAAAGGTAATTAAAAATTGTTCACCAAACTGTTTGTGCCTTTTGACCACGGGCGCGCCAAAAGAACAAAAAAGAAATGCCGTCTCAGCGGGGCAGCGGGTACAACGAACCAGAGTTGAACGACCTCGAGCCGCCGGCTGTTTGACAGGGGCGGCGTGGGACGTCTTGGGGCGCCGCACAAAGGATCGCGCAGTGCCGAGTCAGGTAGTAGGCGGGGTCGCAGGAGTGTTGACCCAACACACAGCGCCGCTCACTTATTGTCGCTAATACTCAGATAATGTCTGCACAGCTGAACGACCTTGTCACTTTCGGTTCACCGCACGGTACTTTAGAGTTCGTAGCAAGTTCGTGAACGATCAAATAATTCCACGATAATGTTCCGAACACGAGCACAGGTCAGATACTTTTTCTGAACTATTAGAATGTCAAGAAAACCTTTCACAGTTCGCGGCCTACACTTATTTAAAAACCGCTCACAAATTTCTCTCGAAAACTCAACCCTTTCTTATAAGTCCAACTAATAAACAAAACTTTATCTCTGGCGCCGGGCGCCTCCACTATAACGTCTCGTCCCCCTGACCGCCTCTTACGTCCTCTCTCTGTGACGGCGTCACAGCCTCTCTGTGTGTTGGCCTCACCTCTTCTCTTTCGAGCCTCCCTTCCCCCACCAAAATTCCCTCAGAATGTTCTAGAACATTCTAGAGCTTTGTCCACGTCCGACGGCTATTGGTGAAAGGGTATTGCGTCGTAGAATAATTCCGCCCAATCATCGGAAGTTTTTGGGGCCGAGAAATGAGAGAGAGACCCGCACTCGTTCTCTCTCGCTTCAATTTTCTGTCAAATAGGGGCAGAAATTAATGACTGGGGGGGGGAACGAAAATCTCAAGGGAGGATGGGGAAGGCGAGGAGCGCCGCGGAAAAGTACTGGCGTGCACGTGCACTGGAAGACTTCCCAGGCTGCGGGACACTTGGGTGCGACGAATCGTTAGGGGGCGGGTCCAGCGGGTGGCCTGGCGCCGCCGTCGGCCCCTCTGTCGCGCAACACGGCGCAATTCTCAGGCTCGCAGCCGTAATGGATTCGGTATCACTGCATATATATATATATATATATATATATATATATATATGTCCGTGTTTTATTTTATTTTGGTTTGTGTTCATTATCAATGTTGTAAAATAAATGGTATTGAATAATGCTTATTCATTTTGTTTCAGGTAAGTTAGCAGAGCATTCTGGTGAACGATTCTTTGACGTATTCGTGAGTATAAAAAATTATATAATTTTCTGGAAGAGTATAATAGAAGTTGAAAAATAAAACTCTCTGACATTGAAGATATTGGGTCAAATTCTTGTGATTATTTGGTCTTTCAACATATTTGTGACGCGATTACTGTACACAAGTTTTGGATAAATTACAAAATCATTACTTTCTCCATGAGAAGAACAAGGTTGATTCCACTTGTTCTTGGAATACGAATAAATAAAGTTTGAATATACAAACTACAAAACGTTCTACAAAACGGATTTGTACTCGAATCTAATGCGCCATCGAATCTAATGCGCACCATGATTTTGAGTACTACGTTTGGTCAATAAAGGTGCGCATTAATATGATAATTTCTTTCTTTTGTGTATCGTTTAATTATTTATTGTACGATTGATATTACACTTTTTGTAATTGTAAAGAGAAAGGTGCTTGATGTGTACGAACCCTTGAGGGGATGGAATATTTTTCTTACGAAAGTGTACAAAGGAGAAGGGGGCCGATACTGACTTTTTTATAAATAGTATTTGTTGAATGCAAACTAGTGTGTGCACCGAATAGGGTGCCGCAGGGCGTCCTAGGACGCGAGCTCTTGAGGGGGACTTTGGAACCTTTGAGGGGGCCAAGGGGCGCGCTGTAGAAACAACGGGCGTCGCGTATTGACTTGCAAATGGTGGCAGTCTTGCACCGCTGCGATCTTCCTTCGGCGCCTCACTACCTACCATCCGGCGGCGCCCACTGCGGCACCAAATGGGCCAGTGCCCAGATGGGAAAGGAATTGGAAAAAATCAAATGATCGTTTTTGAAACTGAAATTATTTTGAATATTAGTTTTCCACGCTTGCGGAGTATTCGGATGAAAGTAAAGTTCATCAGTTTATATTCCCTATCAATATAGTGTCCAGAGTCATATGTTACTTAACATACTTTTTATCAAATTTGTAGATATATATTTCAATAAATTTTATAAAAAGTATGTAACTTTTTATCACATTTTTAGAAAAATTGATTGTGCATATTTTTTGGTGCACGTGTTATTACACATAGGATTTTTCTCTAATTTTTTATTAAGACATTATGCAAAATATTGTGGAGTTTATAACAGACTATGTTAATAAGTTTCGACGCCGTTCTTTTGAGCATCCGCCTAAACGAGAATCCGAGGGACTGCTTCGAAGTGATATGCGTCAGCAGAAGTATTTTCGTAGTTATTAAAAACTTAACTTTATTAAACTCTTCATTAATACATATCGTACTTTCGTGGAAACTTGAGGTGCATGTCGTAACGAGAAATATGTTTTTCATTGCGACCCTTATGTTATTTCCTGGCGCTTAGAAATACGTTCCTTTTTTCAAAACAATGTGGTGAGAATTTTATTTATATTATAACCTCTTAAATAAACAACTAGTGCTAAAAAATAAATAACTACAGTGCTTAAAATTTTTAATAATAAAATTCTGAATGTAGTCGTACGTATTGTATTGGTTCTATCTGGTAATAATTAATTTCATATTAATTCAATTCTAGCCCTTTTTGCACTCTGGTTTGTATGACACGTGAATCATATTTTGAGTAAAAATGAAATTAAACAAGGAATAACAGGAATTTCCTCATTGCATTTCAAACTTGAAACACAAAATATTTAATTAAAAATCATTAGAAACTCTTCATCTACTTGCATGTTATTACATCTTTCTTTAAGTAAAAATGACAAGAATGTTTCTGTCAACGATCTCTCGAGCTCCAGCGCAAAATAACAGTATGTAGATCACACTCGGTGCCCACGCAGGTATTTTAACCACAATTTCAAAACTAGTATTTCGCCCGTCGAGATAAGAGACCTTCTTTACTGTGTGAAGTCGTACGCAGCTACGAAGCTGGCGTTTTCAGAGAGCCACCAACCACTGTTATGATATTGTAATTCAGTGTATAATTGCGAGGGCAAGAGTTAAACTCTCCTACAAACACGAGTCCCTCGCGTGCGCAGTGTTACCAACAGCTTTCCCAGGATAACAACGTTGCCAACGCAGTAATCTCAAAGGCAACGCAATTACCCAGCAAGCTGCAACGCAAACCCTCGAGTCCGCGACCTCGTTGTAAAGAAAGTTTTCTCTTAATGAAAACTGTGACGACTTCACACTCGCTCTGTCACCGAGCGTATATATCCTGTTCTGCAAAATTTCTGCGGTGCTATTCTCATTTAGCATTTTGCTCTGCGCGGGCGCTTTCATCGCAGCCATTCCCATTTTTCCGCGCTTTCTCATATTGAGAGGAATTTATTGGTGCATATCGTGAACTAAATATTTTTGTCGCTCGCCACTAGACTTATATTTTTGAAAATAAAATTGAGTTTTTAGCTTCATTATGAATAGGCAATACCGATAATATTACTAACCGCTTGTTGTTATCAGATTCGTAACTTTGTATTTAATAAAATAAACATCAACTTTCTCATCGTTAAGTTGGAAACATTTTATTTATTTATTTATTTATTTATTTATTTATTCATCAGACTTTTCGCTCAAATGTTTTTTGTTACTTTATTACTTGGCTACAGTTAAATTATTACATTAATTTTTACTATCAAATTACAGAAGTACTTACTATAGTATTTTCTAGATTTTAATTTGTGAAAAAAATCATAATCTCATTAACTTCAATAATTAGAGAAAAAATCGTTACTTAAACAAATATGAATTTCTGAAAATGCTACGGTTCGTTGAATGAGTTTTTGGAAGGTATCAAAGGCAGTACGGTAACTAATACTTGGTCTGAACGGAATGTTGCCATTTTGTGTATGCGAATTCCGCACAAACGCTTAGTTATCTCGCTTTAACTCAAAATTAAACTAGATTTTTCTGCGTTAATCTTGTCCAAATAACAAGTGTTCGGTCTGCTATAAGAAACGTGAGGTTTTACTAACATGTGGCAATCGAAACCCTTAGTTTCTGCGTAAAGCAAAATTGCGAAACCAAGCTTGCTCCTTCGGGAGAGATACGATCAAATGATCTTTGTGGTAAAACAACCTGAGATAATTCACTTTCCTTGGAACCACTTAGTGGCCATTATTCCGAGAAACGGATACGTTAACACCCATTCCGTCAATGACTCCGTCTGCCCCGAGATCGCGGTCGTCATTCAGCGTTCAATCATCCGCCCAATCATTATAGCTTCCGTTCTAATTATAATGTGTCTGGCGGATCCTCCGCGTGGCGTCGCTCGGGTCGCTTAGGGGAAGCGGCGCTAACAAGGCGCGCGAGGGCCTTCGCGCCTCTTGATTGTGCGCGCGGCGGAGGCGGTGGTGGAGGCGGCGGGGGCGGCGGAGGTGGCGGCGGAGGCGGTGTTGGAGGCGATGGAGGCGGCTGGGGCGGCGGCAGAGGCGGTGCAGGCGGTGGCTGCGGCGGTGGCGGCGGAGGTGGTGGCGGAAGCGGAGGACTGGGGGGGGAAGGCGGCGAAGGCGGCGCCGGCGGAAGAGGCGGAGGTGGTGGCGGCGGAGACGGCGGAGGACCGGTCGGTGGAGGGGAGGAGAATGAGGCGGCGGTGGAGGCGGTGGCAGCGGTGGAGGCGGTGGCGGTGGTGGAGGCGATGGGGGTGGTGGGGGCGGTGGAGGCGGCGGCGACGGCGGCGGAGGTGGAGGACCGGGTAGTGGAGAAGAGGAGGAGGACGCGGCGGCAGAAGCGCCTGCGGAGGCTGACGCCGCGGCGGAGGACGAGGCGGCGGCGGCGGCGGAGGCAGAGGCTGGGGCGGAGGCGGTGGCGGAGGCAGAGGACCGGCCGGGGAGGGGAGGAGGATGCGGAGCGCGGGAACTCTCTCGACTTCTCATCTGCGAGATAACGATCTGCGCTGCGGGCGGACGCGCCTGCAAGCGGCTGGGAGGGTGGGAGGAGGTGGGGGGGGGTGGAGTTAGCGGAGAGGAGAGGGTGGGCGGGGCTGGAAGATGTGGGCGGAGTGGGTAGTTCGACATTGCGACATTGTTGGAACGGTTGAGCGGGGCGGGAGGATGGAGGAAGACCAGGCTGATAGAGGCTGTGGGTGGTGCGTGAGGGTGGAGGGGCTGTGCGGGCGGAGGTGGGGGTCAGAGTGAGTGACGGGAGCGGATGGGTGGGGTTGGATGGTGTGAGCGCAGTGGGTGGTTGGTGGTGGAGCAGGCGGGCGAGTTGGGCAGTTGGATAGGTCGTGGGCAGGAGAGTGGGCGGAAACTCCTGAACGAGGGTAGATGGAATGGGAGGATGATGGCGGAACAGGTGGGTAGTTGGGTGGGAGGAGCGGCCGGGCGGGCGGTGAAGATGGGGGTTTGGAGTGAGTGAGAGGCGCAGGTGTACGCGGGCGGGGAGGTGTGAGTGGGACGGGTGGATGGTGGTGGGTGGGTTAAGCGGGCAAGTGAACCGAGCGGGAGGAGCTGGTGGAAGGGCTTTTCAGGTGGGCAAGAAACTGAGCGGAACGGTAGGGCGGAGCGGGAGGATGTGGGTGGTGAAAGAGGATGGCAGCGGAATAGGCTGATAGGCAGAGTGGGTAGCTGGTGTGTATGAAAGGAGCGGCCTGGCGATCGGAGGTGGGGAACGAAGTGGGTGAGAGGAGCAGGTGGGCTGGGCTGGACGGTCGGGGGCGAAGCGAGTGGTGGAACAGGCAGGCTAGGTTTAACGGGCGGGTGAACCGAGCGGGTGAAGCTGGTGTATGGGCAGTGTTGGTGCGTGGGAGAGTGGACGGAATGGTAGGATGTGGGTAGAATGAAAGGATGGTGTCGAATTGATTGATCGATTGTTAATGATTCCGGGCACGTCAGCCACTAGGGTCATTAATCCCGTATTGCAGTTCATGGTGTTACTCGGGATGCGACGATGGTCTTCTCACTATATGGCGCGATCCGGCGCCGACCATCAGCTAGCGGATATTTCCCCAACCAGGTATTTCCACCAGCGGGGCACCGCTTCAGCCGGAACAAGCTCCAAGCTTCCGACTGATCTCCCGGCATGTGTGGTAGTGTAGTGCATATTAGGGTAAATGTGTGTGTAAGGGATGAGGATA
The DNA here is from genome assembly GCA_031308135.1 of Acheta domesticus. Lineage (NCBI taxonomy): Eukaryota > Metazoa > Arthropoda > Insecta > Orthoptera > Gryllidae > Acheta > Acheta domesticus. The sequence goes on from JAHLJT010009355.1 coordinate 116,098,663, forward strand.
GGGTATGGTGGAGAAAGGAAAGATCGCGCGCGGTCTGTGGCCCGTTTGTTAGGGTACTGCTCCGGCATTTGCCTGGTATTGATCGGAGAAACCACGAAAAACTACCGACTGTTAGGTGGAGTGGAGTGCGCTGCTGTGCGGGTGGGAGTAGCGGGTGGCTGGGTGGGAGCGGGTACGGATACATGACGGCGGAGTGGTAGGCGAGGTGCGTGGGCGGAGGCGGTAGGCGAGCAGCAGCAGAGGTGTGGGTGGAGAAGGCGGAGAAGCCTAGCTGGTGAGCTAGCGCAGCGGACGAGGGACAGAGTGGGTGGGTGGGTAGGTGGGTAGGTGGGTGGGTGGATGGGCGAAGCGAGCTTGTCAGTGGGAGGGCGAGGGCCCGCTAGCATGTAAGTGAGAGGAGGCGGCAGCGAAACAAAGCATCCGGAGCACACGTTGGAGGAAGTGGGAGGGGATTGAATGCAAACAGGGGACTTGAGAGGTTTGCAAGGAGTGTCATTGCAGCTTCTATGTTTCATTACATGGTACTTGGAATATAACGGACTAGAGGTGATTATTTTCCTTTACTCCTCTAATGAATAATTACTTTCTCTCTTCTTTTCATGGTTCCTGTACCCTCTTTCAATGCAATTAAGTGTTTCTTCGTTAAATATTTCTACAAAAAGTATCGCTTATCTACATAGAAGAGCTGACGATTCATGTTTCTCTAGCTCCGACTTGCCTGGTTTAATTCTTGTCAATGCATTAGGGGTCATTCGTAAATTATGTAGCGCTAAAAGGGAAGGGAGGGGTTCTGAGGCAGCGTTACGCTGCGTTACATAGACATAGGGATGGGCGTTACAAGGGGGAGAGAGGGTATTGAAAATACTCGAAATTTGCGTTACGTAATTTATGGACGGCCCCTTACCTGTGTTTTCTGTTACATTAATATAATTTTTCTTTGATTCACGTAAACTAGTATTATTTCTCTACAATTTCCTCAACTACTTCTCCAGTACTTTTACTGCCAATTCTTAATTTACGTTTACTTTTCGCTGCTCCTCTTCATCCTCCCTTCCTCCTCCCATTCATTTACAACTCGCTTTCCCATCCCGTCTCTCGCTCCCCCATTGGCTGCGCCGCCGGAAGCCCTCGGCGAGCGCGCGCTTCCGGGTGACGTTCCGCCAGTTCGAATTTCGTCCGCCAGATAAATCGCGCCACCTTATCAGCGCCCATAAAGCGACGCCGGCGCCCTTCGAACATAAAATGCAGCGCATTACCGTAATGAGACGACACGGCGCCGCTGCAACTGCATCAGATGAACGGAAGGAACTCATATAATTTTATCGGCTATAATTTACAGGCGTCGCTTATTACATCCGCTAGGGGGACGTAGGAGAAGGGATCGCAAATGCAAGTTACAAACAGAGTTGCAACTTTTTTTTTAGTCTCCCGATTTTCGAGAGCGATATAAATAAAACGAGCGGCTGTAACTCATCGCCCTTCAAAGTTGGCGACACTGATGGTAGTTATTAGAACAGATAAAGACTGAATTTCTTCCTGCCCCTCCAGGGGCGTAAAACCCTCCCTTGGCGCGCTCGGCGGGGCGGCGGTATGCCCCTTAAATAAAACTTAATTTAACTCAAATTGCTGTCACCAGGGGGCAGCAGGGAGCCGGTATTTGCTCTCGACGCGCTCCGCGCCGCGCCGCGCCTGCCGTGCCGCGCGGCGCTCGGCTCTTGTTATAATTAATACAGCGTCGGCGCGCATCCTCCCCTCCCCACCCCACCCCCTCTGCTCAGCCCCGTCCCTCCCCGCTCCGCCCCGCTCCGCCCTGCCCGGCCCGCCCCGCACGGTCCCGCCCCGTCCCGCCCAGCCCCGCCCCGCCCTTCCCCGTCCCCGCCGGCCCGACCCCCCCGCAGCGCCGCAACAAAACAACATCAATGGGCGCAGCAGCCAAAGCGTCAGCGCGGAACGCGGCGCCCGCCCGCACTTGCCGGCAGGCAGGCAGGCGGGCAGGCAGGGCGCGGCACAAGCGCGCGCAACATTTCGCCGGGCGTGACTAAGCACTCGGGTGAAGAGAGGGGAAGGGAGGGGCGCGGCGGCGGCTTGCTGCCTTGTGGTGAGCTCCCCCCCCCCCGCCAGCGCCGCGCCTCGCCCGTCCGCCTGCTCGCTCTTCCACCGCGCCGCCCACTCGTCCTCACGCCCGGCTATTCGCTCGCCCCACCGCCGCCCCCGCGTGCTGCCGCCCCCGCCGCCACCGCCGCCACCGCCGCCCCCGAAGCCACCGCCTTCGCCGCCGCCCTCGCCGCCGCCCTCGCCGCCGCCCTCGCCGCCGCCCTCGTCGCCGCCCTCGCCGCCGCCCTCGCCGCCGCCCTCGCCGCCGCCCTCGCCGCCGCCCTCGCCGCCGCCCTCGCCGCCGCCCTCGCCGCCGCCCTCGCCGCCACCCTCGCCGCCGCCCTCGCCGCCGCCACCGCCACCGCCTACGCCGCCACCGCCACCGCCACCGCCACCGCCGCCGCCAGCTCATTTACCCGCGCGCGACTGGAACATGTACAACGCTCGTGGGCGGCTACCCGCTCCCTGCTTGGCTGCCCGCCCCACCCGTTCTGCGTGTACTTCCGTACTTGTTCGTACCGTTAACCAACTCGCCAAGTCGCCATCTCGGTCGCCCGCACGCGAAGTTCTCTTTTCTACAGACTCGCCCATTCACAGGCATTGTCTTCAGCACACTTCTCCGACATTTACACTTCTATATCGCCCTTTTTTTGGCTGTGGGCTCTCCCACTTGCCATTAAGCGCACTCCTTCGTTGCTGATTTTCCATTCAATATCACATCCCTTTTTGTTAAATTCTGTACATTTTCCCAGTGTTTTCCGTTGTGGTGACATTCCTTACACAGTTAATACTGAGTTTCCAGTCTCCAGTTCTCTTCGTTTATTGTTATAATTCTTCTCTTTTTATCATACTTCCCCGCACTTCACTCGTTCTGCCTTTCTTTGTAAACTTATTCTGTCCTTCACATGCCCTTCACTTGTTCTTCCTATGTCGCTACTTCCTATAACTTTTCTTCCGCGTATCTCCCTTCTTTTTCGAGAGCGCTCAATCCAGTCATTCTTACCTCCGTTACACCTCTACTTCACGAAATTCCACAGCTGATCTGTTCGTGAACTTGATCAGAATTACAGTAAACGGAACAAATGCCAAATACTTTTACATTCGCAGAAATAAAGAAGCGCAAGAAGATGAAAATAAAAGAATTAATACAAAAACAACTCAGGGATCATACTGTGACAAGCTTATTAACAATATATGAAGTCAACTCAAAAATTTAGATGATGTCAGTACTCGTTTGAATAGTAGTTATAACAGTAGATCTAATGGAGAGAGAATTGACGGTTATTGTAGTAATACGAGACACACAAATACAGATGAGGACGAGTGATAATATGAGGACAGTCGAGTCAAAAGAGCCAGAGGGACGGCGGTGCGAGCGGGTTGACATAAGCCAGAATAAACGCGGGGGGCATTGCACAGAGGACGTAGTAATGCTCGCCACGCAATGATGACCGACCGGAAACTGCGAAATGAAGTTTCGGAAGCGTGGGATACGCTTTGTGCCGGCGCCGCGGTCATCGCTTTTTAGGTCTGCACAAAGCTGATGAATGCTTTCAGTTTATTAGCCGCCTGTTGTGCTTCGGTGGGTGGGGGGGGAGGAGGACAGACGGGCGCAGAAATTTCACAGAATGTTTGCATGAGGCAATTCTCATCAAACGCATAGTCATCACGTGTTTGTGATAGCCAGCGGATCTAACATTTGTGATGGCGGGGGAATGAAGTTTTTCTTATTTAATCATACGTTCTATTAAATTACGTGACATCTCAACATTTCAGGAGAGAATCTTCAATTTAAAATGTACGTATAAATACATAACATTTCGTACATCGTTCATAGTACTCGTAACACTCTAGATCTCTAATATTGAACATATATAAATAACGGTAATGAAACTGCATTTCAAACTTCATTTTATTTTTATTGATACAAATCTTTTGTTAGAAAAATGAAACCAATCTTGTTACCAGTTATTCATTTCCCATGGCTTCACTCACTTGAAAGATAAAAACGATAGTGAATAGTTAATTTATGTAAAATTGAACTTTTTGTGATTAAGATTATTTCAACGCCTATTTATTGCACTGTGAAAATTTCGTGAATACGTGCGTAGTAATTCTTTTTATTGTTATTCGGTTTTATATTTTTTAATTACATCCATTAATAAACGAACATATAACTTAACACGAATTACAAACTATAAAACGCTTAATATAATTCCATTTACCTTAGGTGCAAACGCAACACCGGAGCAACTATATAGTACATGGTAGAATGTTTCCATTTTATTTATCTTCCGCCGAGTTTGCTCCCGTGTCAACAGTGTCGTGCAAATAGCAGCGTGCGGGAGAGTGGGGCGCCGGGCCCTATCTCAAGTTGTGCTCCCCATTAGAACTTGCGTAAGTCACGTGCACACATTCGAGTTGCAGACCTGCACCGCGACAAGTGGACTGGGTGCGACGCGGGGCGGCACGGGGGCGGTGGAGAAGGGGGAGGGGGGAAGTGGTGCGGACAGCGTGTGTCCCCCACACGCCGCCGCTGCAGCGGGGGGAGGGGGTGGACAGAGGACGGAGTGAGGTCGCCGGCCGGAAACATCGTGACAGTGCGTCGCGCCCAGATGCGCTTCGTGTGATGCGAAGGCGGTGGGGAATGCAGAGAGGGTGACAGAACTGTACTGGATATGTTGCTATTAAGAACGCAAGGAAAGGCAATGTTTGTAGGTATATTGGCACAACAGCTCTTTACGAGCTAAGACAGTGGCACCCCTGGAGCCACTGTCGTGCCATGCCACGCGGTGGGATGAAGATCCAGATACAGGGAGTAGCGCATTCCATTGTTTCGCCGGACCCTCCATTTTATGTCCAGTTGGCAGGAGAAGTGGAACTGTGTAGTATTCTGTGAGTTGAGGACCATGAATCCATCCCACATCAGTATTAATAACCTTAAACATCTCCATAACGTCACAAATTGTTGTAGTTTCCCTTCAGCTTCTAAATGCTGCCTGGCGGGGCTGAGGGGTGAGAGGATATTAAATGGGGGTGGTTGCGCTACTCTCTGTATCTAGGGACTCTACGTGGGCTTGGAGTCGCTAGATACACAGAGTAGCGCATTCCATTGTCCACCGATCTCGCCATTTTATATCCAGTCGTCAGGAGAATTGGAACTGTGCGGTGTTCTGTGTGCTGAGAACCATGAACCTATCTCAAACCAGTATTAATACTCTTAAAACTCTCCATAATATCACCAATGTTATCATTTCCGTTCAACTTTTGAATTCTGCTTGATGGGGTTATCGGGTGAAAGGATATTAAATGGCGGCGGTTGCGCTACTCTCTGTATCTAGGGACTCTAGGTGGGCTGAGCCAGTAGCGCGGCGTGGCGGCGGCGCGGGGCACTATTTCACAACGCGACGCGTCGGAGAATATTCGCGCGGGCACCGGCTGGTGTGCCACACACCCCGCGCGTGGCACGTGGCGACCCCGACTAGCGTCAGTGGGTGGCCGGGCACACTCCATTGCAGGGCCTTGCAACTCTCCATTGAAACCGGAGACAGAGCTCCAGGGTGCTACTATACGAGACTCTAGTGTCGCCGGGTACTGCTGCGGGTTAGGCTCGTCAACGTCCGCTCATAAAAATTTGCTGATTTCTGAGAAATACGAAAAGTGAAGTCGTAGGCTTCCGTGGCCGGAGTGATGTGAATGATCTTGGCTGTTCGGGTGACGCCGCGTCGAAGGCTGTGTTGCCGACGTTTCGACCATCTTATCGTGGTCTTCCTCAGGGCTGGTCTTCCTAGCCCGGACCAACACCCGGACAGCCAAGATCATTCCAATACTAACAGTATCTTCTAAATGTTTAATTGTTCACAATATTTATACTTCTATTTTCGTAACTTTGCCCCTGAAAGAAATCAGCTGTTTCGTTGCCATTCAATCGGAAGCTCATATTTCGCTATAGTAACGTCACTACGGTGACGTTTAAGCTCCCGATTGGATGAAATCGTCAACAGCTGATTCCTGTCAGGGGCAAAGTTAAGCAAATCGCAGTATACATACAAGAAACCGCTGAAGAAAGCGCGTATCTTTTCATAACAGGCAGGATTACCGACACCATCAGTGAATAGTCACTGTCAGTCAGTAGTTTTTCACTGATTCAGACTGAGAGAGTACCGTTCCCTGTGCCTGCTTCTCGCCCACTCGTTCTTCTCCGCCCCGCTTCACTTGGAGACCTCACAGCAGACAAATCCTCGGACCGTCTTCTTTCCACCTTGCTCCCCATTCAACACTAATCATCTATAAAATGTATAAACTCAATTCAGTGAAAATAATCCCAATAGTAATCACAGAAACTGCTTTGGTCAACAAAAATTTGAAGAGATACTTGAAAACAGTTGACTTAGACCCTAGAATTATACTAATTCTTAAAGCCCAAAAATCCGTGATTCTGGAAACATGTAAAATTGTTCTTACTGTTTTAAATCAACACTAGCGTTGGTTGAGATATGCCCCTTTCTTCATGCCTCGCCCCGCTCCTGCCCGCTGCGCTCCTCATCACCGCTCTGCCCCGCGTCTCCCCGTCTCACAAGCCGAGTCCCGCTGCACTCCTCTCTTTGCCTCGGGGGACTCAACTTCTTTCCATTACGTTCCCACCTTCTACCCACAACCGTGGATCCCATCCCCGCCTAGCTTCGCCCCTCCACCCGAACACACCGCCTCACCCTGGCAGATTTCACCTTAACTCCATCCTGATATTTCACATTCTAATCCGATTCTCTTTTGCCCATTCTCTTCATCTCTACTAGTCGTGCTTCATTCTGTCCGTTTTAGCTTCTTTCATTCCTGCTAATTCACTCATCGAAACTATCTGCCCTTCTTTTCCAGTTGACTAGCTTCCAAATTTAACTTCTAAAACTGATTAGAGATTTTGTTTCAAGAGGTCGTGCTAATATCATTTGGGTGAAAAATCTTCGAAGTACTAGTAAATACTAGCAGTTTTATGAGTTTGGCGTGGTAATACTCTCCGTGAAGTTTTTGAACAAATTGATAAGCATATTTGCTGATGTTTTCACAAATATTACAAATCAAGGTATCTTTAAAAAATATATAATAATTTATGAAATTTAATATTAATTTATTGAACCTGTATCTTTTTCAGCTTCAAGTGATGAGCTAATGTCTTGTTTGTTATCTGAGATGTTTTACAATTCCATTAACATTTTCCCATGAATATCAGTCACTCAATGTTTCGTCTCCGACATTGTTTGCCTGAAGCAATAGCCTCGACTCGCACCCTTCACCGTCATTTCCCCATCGCTTCCCCAGCTGTCTCGTCCTTCTCCAACAGAACTCGTCGTTCTCCCATTTCCACCCTCAATTACCCCGTCGGTCCTTTAGCCTCTCCGCACATTCCCGCTCATTATTTTCCGCCGCCGCCACTGTCCCATTACCGTGCCGCAACGCCGCCCACACGCCCGCGCCGGGCTTCGACGCGGCGACCGCCAGGCCCGGCGCGGCGGTCGCCGCCGCAGCGTGTCCCGCACGTGTCGGACACGTGTTTTTCGGCGGCGGTGGCGGCGGCGGCGACCGCAACCCCGTCGTGATTTATTCTTTGGCGGGGCGTCCGTCACCGCGCCAGGTGCGCCGTCAGCGGTGCGGTGGCGCGGCGCCCGCGGTTTCCACGGCCTCCTGCAGCCGCCGCCGCCAACGCCCCGCCCCCCCCGCTTTTTGCTCGCGCTCGCGGGGGCCGTGGGCGCGGGTGGGTGGATGCGGTTTGTAGCGCCGCTGCTCCGGAGAGTGGCGCGGTTCGCCGTTACGCTCGTGGGGAATGCCAGAAATGAACTCGAATGAGGTATTCAGATTTTTAATATACAAGTGTCTCGGAATAAATGTTACAGGTATGAGACACTGATGTTGTCTGGTATCAATGTCAACATTGATACCAGACAACATCAGTGTCTCATACTTCAGTGAAAAAAGTATCTACATTTCCAACAGTTACACTAAAAATATTACAAAATTCTAAGGCATGTGAAGGGGTCGAATACGATCACTTTTTGCCTCTGAACATAGTGGGAAATGGCTTACCTCTGAATGTAGTGGGAAATTGGTTGTAACGGATTTATATCCATTTATTATACACGTGACATTTGCCCTGATTTTTTGGAAAGCCCATAAAAGCAGATGTTCGACATTAACATGAAGACTACTTGACAGCGTCAGAATGTACATCTGCGCGTAAGGAATTGCCGGGAAAATCGGAGACAAATGTCACATTTATAAGTGCATATAACCCCGATGTATAAAATTACTCGCTACATCTTCATTAGTAAAAAGTAACAATTTTCGACCCCTCTACATACCGTAAAAAATTGCGACATTTATTATGAGGCATCCTGTATAAATATGGACATTTTTATGTGTACGATGAATTAAAAATGTTGAACCACTGGAGTGGTTGCTCCCAAGTGTTTCATAAACACTTTTAAAGAGCGGAGAAAAACGTTAAGAGATTCTTGATTCACAATCCAAAGAGTTTGTTAGTGAAGACGATGCAACTAGCTTACCATCTAAGAGGTGACAGAGATGCGAAACAGTGCACATCATGGCGGGTGGGAGGCGATCAAAGCCGGTCGGTCGGATAGAATGGGCTCGAGGGATGGGCAGAACGGTTGGAGTGGGAGGAGTTGGCGAGTTAGGTAGGACAGGATGAGTGGGGAGGGTGGAACGAGTAGAGCGGGCGAGGCGAACAGGGCTGGTGGGATGGGCGTTGCGTGAGGAGGGAATTCAGGGCCGGAGCACGGCGGGTGAGGATGTGTAATAGATGATTGTGTGACAAATGTTGTTTATTCTGTAAATTAAATCTGTACATTATCTCTAAGTTCATTTAATTATTACTGGAATTAATAATTTTAACCTGTTTGTATTATTGTTTTTCTTTGTCTCAGAGTGTATCTCTGGTGTTTACTGTATCTCTGGTTTCTCTGGTGTCTTTGAGAGGCCATACAGGCATATCTCAACTAATGCTAGTGTTGATTTAAAACAGTGCGAACAATTCTACATGTTTCTTGAATCACGGATTTTTGGGCTTTAGGAATTAGTGTAATAATAGAGTCTAAAACAACTGTTTCCAAGTATCTATTCAAATTTTTGTTTACCAAACCAGTTTCTGTGATTACTATTGGGATTATTTTTACTGAATTGAGTTTATACATTTCTTTATATATTTACAGTATTAAATTCAAAGCAATAATAATAATAATAATAATAATAATAATAATAATAATAATGATAATAGTAATGATAATTCATATCGTTAATAACGTCTAAAACGCTTTTTACAACAGTGCTTTCTCAGGCTCTGAATTTACTTTTAAATTTAATTTCAGTTTTTCCGATACGCACCGGCGAATTCTCGGGGTTAGAAATTCGAGTTTCTCAATTTCCGAGAGAAAGAAGAGATTCCGCAATTATTCCATTCGCATTCCAATGCTCAAGGTCATTCTACTCCGAAACGCGTTTTAATCTTTTCTCCCTCCCAGCGTTTCCGCTGTTTAATATTTCCGCTGCAACTTTCTTTTGTATATCACGCATAAAGAAGTTACCGTTCGCCCAGTTAAGTTGTAGACATTCTAATTATTTCATCGTCAGAACGGCAGAGTGTGTTGGAGCTAGTTGCGGCATTTTTATTTTTTCTCTCCCTCGGCTCTTCCTTTTACTTTTTCACTTGAAAAACAAAGTCGTACTTTCAGAAACTTTGCCAACTGTGCTTTCGCGCCGTGGCCATTGTAGAAAAGAAAACAAGACGCAGTGAATGTTGGATTTCTCGTTCTTTTGTAAAGAAATAACTATAAAATGGTCGAATATAAACTACCATATTATTTTTTCTACCATAGCGCAGGAAAAATGTTCTTGGAAAAACATGTATAGTATGACATAATATATTATTAGTTGAGATCAGAAGTATTAGAAGTAATTTTTGAAGCAAAAGTTTTAAGATTTCAGTACACAAAAAAATTATAGTACGTCGTAAATATTCAGTATATCCCTTGCAGCACATCATTCCGTTAGATGTAGTTTTTTGTCATTATGGTGGATAAAATAATAAAACTTTAATACTCTTCAGATATTTCCTCTAAACCCTAAAAAATCATTATTAAAACGTTAGCATGTAATGAAAAATTAAAATATTTCGCAAAATAGAAAGCTGTCCTGCAGTAATTCTATTATTTGCAGCAAACACGAAAATATATTGAATTTTTAATATATATTACACTTTGAATTGGAAAAAATTATGTAATTATTATTACATTCATCGAACGAAAGTATCCTGAGACCCAGCGCACAATGTGATACATGATCAGTAATATAAACACATTAAAATCCATTTTATAGCTGTTAAAATTTTGTCCTAGAAATTCTCTTTGCAATCCATACGGAATTTGCGACGTTTAAAGAAGAAACAGTATTAAAAAATGATATAATGTACAGGACTGCGATAAGAGATTTTTACTATATTTAAATTCTTGCACAGATAGGTCTCTTTCGCGTTCACAAGATTGTCAATTATTTCTAAAGACATAGGCGTTTTGTATATTATGTAGCCTATATTATATTTTTCTTGACTTTGGTAAAACATCAATTTTAATGTTACGCAAGTGTCGAAGTACATTTTCTACCTTCATAGTATTCAGTAAATTTCCCACCACATTGTCGTACTTTTCTGCCTCCACCTTCAAATGCACCTTCTCCAACGTGCAGAAGCCTGCTCTCGGCCTGTGGGTTGGAGATAGCGCCGCCCCCGGAGAGCGCCGGCCCAAGGTATCGACCGCAGCGCGGCCATCGGCCCAGATTAAAGAGCGGCTCGCAACATGTTAATAGAGGCGGAACGGAGCCTCGCGAGCACCTCTGCGGTGGAGGCTCCGGCCCGGCCCGCCCGCGCCCCCCACCCGCCGCGCGCCGTCGCTCGAGCGGCTGCCAGGAGACGTGCAAACTGGCTGCTAAACTCCGCCTGACGTTTGGATTGCTCGCTTGCTTGCTTGGCACCTTACTTCCTTTATCGATTGCTTCTTTCCTTGCTTGCTTCCTTGATTCCTTGATTGTTAGCTTACTTGATTGCTTGATTCCTTGATTTGCTTGATTTCTTGATTGCTTTATTTCTTGACTCCTTGTTTGTATGCTTCCTTGATTGTATGCTTCATTGATTTATGCTTCCTTGATTGTATGCTTCCTTGATTGTATGCTTCCTTGATTCTATGCTTCCTTGATTATATGCTTCCTTGATTGTATGCTTCTTTGAATGCTTGCTCCTTTGACTGCTTCCTTGATGTTTTTTAGCACTTGAGATGCTGTGGTCTTTAGCCCGGTTAGTATAGTGGATGTTTTATCGCTAGAGGTGGCGGTGTTCCCCCGATGGTGGGATCCCACCTGACCTACACGTCGATTAGTGGAGGGTTTCCCCCCTAGGTCTTTCTCCCCATGGGGCACCTACCCAGTCGCGTCAAGCTCTATGATCACCACTAGCCCTCCGACATTTGTGGTGGTGTAGTGCATGTATGGCAAGGGCGTGTAACACGAGAGGATAGGACGAGAATGAAGGAAGGAATTATCGCGCAGGGTCCGTGGGCCGTTTGTTAGGGTACAGTTTCATCATTCGCCTGGAATCGATCGGAGGAATTTCATCAAGAAAATCTGCCTAATAAATATTTATTCCAGAATGAGCCTTTTAGCCTATTTTACTACTCTACCCATTTCACTATTCCTTATTGTTTATTGAAATTCAACCTATGATAAAACGGCGTCATTAATCGTTAATAAGATTTATTTTCACTTCTGCCTCCACCGAGTCGATACCATTGTAAGGGAGAAGCCCTTGTGCCTTCATGACACATATTTAAAACAGGTTCGTCATCCCTTGCTAAACGCAAGTCGCACGGTTTCTCCCTACCCCCAGAGTAGAGAAACGTTCTCGCGAGCACTCAGCCCTGTAAAGGCAGCTGCTCTGAGTATTTCCTCTCGGAAGACAAAGTTTGCACAGGGCGTAAAGGGCAGGCTCTGTGGCTGTCAGTCCTATGACGCGCGAGCCCTATGAGTTCTGACATATTTAAAAATCCAGGGGGGAAACACATCGTCGGCACCGCTGCCCGCGTCCGCAAAAGCACATTCCTCGTAAAATTTAATTATATGAACTGTCACATCTCTTTACCGCCGTATATCACGCCGGCGCACGCACGCCGGGGCGTCGCCATTTATTTATATAATTAAATCAGGGCGGCGTGACGTCACTTCCGGGCCCCGGACGCACTGCCCGCGCAGATGGTCGGACAGTCGGAATAATGCATATCCAGGCCGGTGAGCTGCGCTGTGGAGCACGTGCGAGTTGAGATCGTTGTAAGGGAGGAGCCCATGTGCCTTCATGACACGTATTTAAAAACAAGATTTTCTGAAAGTAAAACGATCTCTGGGAAATTCCAGGTCAATTTGATAATGAATTTTTCTATTTTTCTCGTAGTCATTTAAGTTGTCAACCGACTTTGTAGATACTCTTTACTATGATAAGAGAGATTCAACATTGTAATGAAGTATTACAAAAGTATTACACAGATGTTTATAAAAACACTTGGAAAATTTTCTACATTTCTAAATTTTCATACGAAAAATGTATGCTTGTAACACACAAACGAGTACAGTATATTCCCGATTATCCACGATTGGATTATCTGCGTTGCATATTATCTGGGTTGCATATTATCTGCGTTCGTCCTTAATTTTCTTTTGTTTGTTTTATGATAAATTGCGGTATTAAATTAAAATGTAGTATTTGACAGTGCATTGGGGAGGTGAAGATGACACCTTCTATGTATGACAAGATGGTCTTAAAAACTCCAATATCAAATAAGGAAGTGACGTTTCAAGTCGATGAAGCCAAAGCTGCTGAACGACATTTTAAGGAAAAATGAATTTCCAAGTTCCTACGTAAAAGTATTGTATATTAATTTCATTATTTCGTTTATATACAATAAAATATGTTTGAATTCATTTTCTTATTGAATTAGCGCTTTTTAATCCGCTATACACACTATTCACGGAACTTGATTATCCGCGATTGCTACAGCACCTTATTCCGCCGAAAACCGAGATTTTACTGTACTATTCCATGCCTGTTACAAGTGAGCGGGACATTATAACCCTACACTTAACTTGGTATTCTGGCAGAAACGACACTTAGCAGAAACACAGTGTTCTCCCGGTTGGTTGGCCGGCCGCCCGGCACGAACATCGGCGTCCGACCGCGCCCTCGCCTCCAGCGCTGGGCCCCGCCCCTCCCAGCGCCTCCTCGCCCCGGCCCGCGCCTCCATGCCGCGCCCCTCCCCTCCACGCCCCGCCCTTCCCCTTCCCTCCCCGTCCAGCCCCGCCCCTCCCCGCCCCGCGCCTTCCTGCCCAGCTCCCGCCTCCTGCCCAGCCCCCCGCCGCTCCCCCCCCGCTCCCCCTCCTTCCCCACCCCGTCCTTCCCTGTCCCCTCACACCCCGTCCCGCCCTCGCCTCCAGCGCTGGACCCCGCCCCGCCCCGCCGCGCCGCGCCGGCTGGACTTGGCAGCTCAGTGCGTTGGCGTGCGCGCGCCGGGGACAAATGTTAGGACGCAAGGTACACGACGCCCGGCCCGTGTTGCGCCCCTGCGGCTCCACTCGGCCGAAGCGAGAGGGCGCTTGCCCCTGAAACGTATTAACTGCTTTCTGGAAATCGCGGTGGCGTTGTTTGTTGCATTTTTTTTCGTTGTATACGATGGTAGGTGGATTACAGAACATGAGTTTTAAACTCGTGTTTTATTCGTTATGTTGGTCGATTTATTGTAATGTTAGTTTTCCTGACTACATTTTTTTAAAAGAATTTTACTAAATTTCACACTTTTCCTTAATTTTTACACATTTATTTTTATTCTATTTATATATTTTCTTTCAGAATTTTACTGTTTTTACTTTTGTTTACACATTTCTTAAAGTCTCACATGACAAATCAATGCTCGGTTATTGATTTTTATTTTCCCTTCAAGTATATCAAATTGTAAGTAATAAATCTGAAGAAATGAGATTGCTTAGAAAATACAGTAGAAAAATAATTATTACCAAAGTTCAAGGAAATTATATAAAAAGTTCCACCCAGCTAGGTCAGCTAGGTCTTTTCCAATTGGTCAAATAGTTCGGGTTTCAAGAAATGTTTAATTTCTTGTCAACTATCTCGTCGCTAAAGAAATCAAAATCACTTCAAATTCACATTAAAAAGGCTCTGATAATGAGTTTATCTCTAATTTTTTTTATCTAACAGCTTTTTGTCACGCTGGAAGACGCTTCACACTTGTCTGTGTACCTCAGTTTTGGAACCGCCTATATATATCGCCGGAGCGCGCCCCAAACATCACCGTTGGTGCGCGACCGCGGGTGAGAGGGGAGCGAGGTTGAGGAGCGAGGGCGGGGAGCGGGCGCGCGCCTCCACCGGGGGCCTAATCTGTTCTTTTCATTTTCTTATAAAAAGATGGGAAGTTTGAGGAGCTCTTGAATCCCGTGGAGAGTTCCCTTGTTTGCGCTCCCCCGTTGTTCTTCTCCATCGGCGCGGGCGGATTCTAGTTGCCACTCGCCGCGTGCTCCAGCACGCGGGTTTTCTTCTTATTGTCCGCTGTCTCGTCCGCTCACCCTCTCTTCCACCAACCCCCTCGCCCGTCGACCTTCTAGCCCTCTCATCCACAAGCCCCCTCTTCCAACAAGCCCCCTCACCCGTCAACCTTCTAGCCCTCTCATCCACTAGCCCTCTCCTCCAGAAGCCCTCTCATCCACCAACACCCTCATCCGTCAAACCAGTCAACCTTCTAGCACTCTCATCCGACAGCCCGCTCATCCACCAGCCATCTCATCCACCAGCCCTCATATCTACCATCCCTCTCATCCACCAGCCCTCTCATCCACCAGCCCTCTCATCCACCAGCCCTCTCATCCACCAGCCCTCTCATCCATCTGCTCTTTCACTAGCCCGCTCTTCCACCCTCGTGTTTCCTTTGGTTCTCGTCCTCCCGTTCTCTCTCCCCTCACTCACCCCCTTATTTTCACCTGCTCTCTCTCTCGCTCTCTCCACTTACACAACAGGTCCCTTATACGCTCATCTGCTCTCACTCGCCCACTTGCACCCTCGTTCTCCAATCTTCTCTCCGTTAACACCATATTCTATTCTCCTGACCATCCTGTTCAACTCATCTACCTGCCTTACTCGTGTATCATATCGACAGTCTTCTCACATCTTTTGCTCACGACACCAATCTTTTAAGTAATTATTTGTTTCCCCGTTTTCTTTCATTGTTTCAATTGTATGTCTTTCATTTCTCCAATTAAAACAAGCGCCAATCTCTCAGAGCCTTTTCATCGTTTCCCGGTGTGTATTTTGTCTTCAAAATCTACATACATACTTTAAACATCTCCACATATATCTGTGAAAAATTCTACTCCATATCTTATAGTATCCGTCCCGCCCTGTAACTATAATTTCTTATCTTTTCCAAATCCTCAGGGCCCTTCAACTTCCATATAACGTGGTGGAGATCATTACAGTGGCGCCCTCTCCAGAAGCAACTTCTTACAGGAACTAAAATACGAGCTACTGCCAACGATACTTCAAACGTGTGGCTGCTACATAGGTTCGCATTAAGCTCATGCAGGCACGTAATGCTACGAAAGATAGCGTCGATGTTCGAGCTTTCTTCAGCAGTTTCTTCTTAGATGTATATATTTTGAATAATTGAACATTTAGAAGAAACTTTTCGTATATCCTACAATTTTTTGGTGCCGATGTTGGCGAGCCTGTACCCGGCGACACTAGCGCTTCCTACAGTAGCAGCCTCGAGCTTTGTCCGCGGTTTTGATGGAGAGTTGCAGGGCCCTGCAAATTCCCTCCATTAATTCCTGTGTTTTTCTTCATATTGGCTCACACCTTCGCCTCTTCACCAACATCTCCTGCATCTATCCCTCTTCCGGGGCGTCGCCCCTCGTGCTGTCCGCGGTCGCCGCTCGCCGCCTGCGGTCCCTGTCTGAGGGCGCGAGCGAGCGGGCCCTTGGCGCGGTTCTCCGCGCAGCGCCCTTGGGACTCGGCCCTTCCTTCCGCCCTTGCGGCGCGGCGGCGCGCGCGCCCTGCCCACTTCGGACCGCGTTGGCCCTTTCGCTCGAGGCCAAGGAAGCGCGCTCTCGGCGCCCTTCGCGACAGCCCGAGGATTTATTTGGAACAGCCAGCCCCAACCGATGGCCGTTCTTCTGGAACGCAAGTTGTGATGTCTATAGGATTGAAGATTTAACTTGAAAAAGAAAGATTTTTAATTAATGAAGAAAGCGTTCGAGTTAACCAAAAACTCGAAATTTTTCCTTCTGAAATATCAGGATCGATTTATCTATGTGTTTGTATATTTTTCTACCCCAATTATTTCTACCCCAAGCATTTTGTATGTTGCCACTTTCTGTGCTGATTACATTACATTAAATTAGTTTTAAAAAAATTATCAGATTCCTTCTTGGGTAACGCCTCAAATATTTCCAGTTTTGCAAGCAGTTTTATGACTTCGCCAGTGGCGTCCCTTTCTTTGAGCTAGCTAGATACCGCCGCCGTTGTTGCCCTCTCTGCCTAACGTCATTGTCTCCTTTGGCATCATTAGCCTACATCTCGTGGATCACCATAGTCACCGCCACCTCAGAAGCAACTTTGTTTTCGCGTGCCTCAACGGAACACACATTTACTTATTTTATATTCGCATTCGCACTGTGAACAACTCGTATTTACTTGCCTGGCTTCTGAAATCGCGACATTGTTGTCGAACTGGCTATCATGTCATTGGATTTTACTTCATCACACTACAGACTTTCGAATTCGCTAAGTAAGCAGATTGTCCCAATATTGTTTAATATCAATCTAAACAGATTAGTTTAATACACAAACACATTTGTTTGCAAGTCCAAATTTCGTTGCGGAGTTCTAATTTCGTGTGTCTGTGACATGAACTGCGTGCTGTATTCATGGTTGTGACATGAACTCTGCTATACAAGTATAAATATTATATCACAATTAGAAAATTATCTTGGACCCAACGCGTTATGACCTTTATTACTTTACAGTACATTATCGTAATATTTGGAGTGTTCATATTTTTTTAATATTTTTAATAATCAAATCCATCTACAATAGTCAAGTAAAATTATTTTATCAATTAGTATATTAATAAGGCATTTATAATAATATATGAATTCGTTACGAATTATGTTCAATGTCGTAAAGGTATCTTGCATTCAATGTCCATTAAAGACTTAAATTCAATTATCATGTCAGCGAAAGACCATCATACAATGTAACGGGATCGGAAGGTTGTGTTCACGTAGGTAAATTCCAAGATATGCATTGCAGGGGTTTATTTTAAAATCGCATGTCCAATTCCCAAGTCTTCTCAAACTCCGCTGAAGTCCACGATAACAGGATGGCATGAACACCGCCCACAAAACACAGCCAGTTCTCCTTCTGTCTCGGGCATGACTCACAATCTCCGCGTAATGTAATTCGAGTGGCACGCAACGACCCAGCGCAGACGATGCAGCTATCTTTTCCGCTGCCTACTAACTTTGTCCTTATCCGCATTTCTCCCGCATTCGGGGCCTCGCCCGGGCGTTGAACCGAAGACCCCGCAGACCTGTGCCAAAAGAGTCTGAGTCTTCGTGACACAATTCCGACGCATTTCGCTCCATGAACATTTGAATGCCAAGTTAGCGAGAGGACAGTGTTGGTTCATTTTTTGGACAGAGTTAAACATGATCCATATTGGAAATATATTTTAATATTTAAATTCTCTTGATGAATCGTGTAATATGAATACACAATAAACTCAAACAATTATTTGTAAACATTTATTAAAACGAGTCAGGAAGTTTCACTAAAATATCATTTTGTTCACTATCAATATATAAGTGAAACTATATAAGTGAAAGAATTTCTGTCGAAATTGTTTAGTAATGAGTGTTAATAAAATAAATTTTAAACCTCCATGGAATATTTACTAAGATCATAATTTTGTCACATCTTCTAGAATGAATAATCAAGTAATGTTGTACAATATTTAATTTTTTTAGAAAGTGGATAAAATTTTATTCGCTATTGGTATCATAACAAATAATTATAATTCCTGAACACAATCAAACGCCTTCATTTGACGCTTCTCCTCGTATTGTAATACAATGTCTTACGATATTTTTTATTAAAAACTATGTGAGAAATGTTGATTCCCAGTTTTAGTTACAGATGTTTCGGATCTCTTCGGATGGAAAATTAGTTAAACAAGACAATTCTATTTAGGAGAGGAATCAATGTCTCCTTTCATTTCCTTTATTGCTATTGCTACTTTTTCTCGATGAGAGTTTCTAATTACGTCATATCGATGTTTTTTACAATTGCAAGAAACAAAGTGTGAGTTTTTCAACATAACAATTTACATATGTGTAATATAAAAATTGTATGCAGTGAGGAAATATCTTTCTAAACAATGATCAGCTTTATCTTCAACCAAAACTATTCTCCCCGCCGGCTGCGTTTCAATAGTCCAGCTCTCCCGGTATCCCTGAACGCGTCGCGCCAGAATCTCAGAGCCGCATGGCTACCAGCCCTAAATCAACTGCCGCCTCGGACGCGTCGCCGCCGCGGTTTCATTTGCGCAGAGGAACGGGCGGGGCTTGCGCGGGAGCGCCCACGCGACGGACGGCGCTGCATAAACACACGCGCGCGCACGCTCGCGCTCGCCGACCGACCGACCGGTCGGGCAGGACACGCGCCGGGCGCAATCGCTGGTGGTGGCAGCGGTGGAGGTGGTGGCAAAGTGTGTTTCAACGTTAGAATTGTCACTTCAGTAATACGAAATAGTTTGAAAACAGTGAAAAATTGTCTCGTCAGTAATAGAAACAGTGGTGCCGGTAGACGCGGTGGTTTTAGTAAATGTGATGGAGGCTGTAGAAGCGGGGAAGGAGATAGCAGCGTCGATGGCAGAGGAAGTGGCGGAGGTAGTGGCGGAGGTAGTGGGGGAGGTAGTGTGGGAGGTAGTGAGGAGGTAGTGGGGGAGGTAGCGGCGCAGGTAGTGGCGGAGATAGTGGCTGAGGTAGTGGCGGAGGTCGTGGCGGAGGTAGTGGCAAAGACAGTGGCAACGGTAGTGGCGGAAATATGGCGGCGGTAGAGGCAGTAGACGCGGTAGTTTTAGTAGATGCGATGGAGGCTGTAGAAGCGGTGAACGATATAGCTGCATCGATGTTAGGGGATGTGGTGGAGGTAATTGTGGCGGGAGCAGAGTTGGCAGAGGCGGTGGTCGCGGCGGTAGTGGCGATGGTGGCGCTTCCGGTGCAAGCTGAGAGCCGCCAGGTCAACAGAAAGACCCCGAGTAGGAATCTAAGAGTGAAAGATGACACCGGATAGGGACAATCGCGAACGGATGCATTGAAAAAGAATCAATGTGGAACTAGTGAATGATAATAGTAATGGTAATAATAATAATCATAATAGCAATTAATTATATTTATTATTACTAATATTTATCATTAAAGGGTAATTTTCCATCTGAAATGTTCACATTTGTAATAAATAATTCTCAATCCGCAGACTAAAGACACGCTTGCAGATTCAGCGTGAAGCCCATCATGAACAACAACATATTCTCACACCCATACATAGCTAAACAACAGCGAACAAACATCCGTAGTCACTGCGATGGAATTCGTTGACACTGGGATAAACCTTTAACTGTAATTGCCTTGCAATCATTTTCCATTGTGTACGAAACGCCTTTTGTTGGCGGAAGAGCTAATTACGAGTAGTTACGTACCTCCGACTATTATATTATTTTGATTTCTTCGTATAACTCACGTATTTAAGTTTTGATTTTCATTT
The DNA here is from genome assembly GCA_031308135.1 of Acheta domesticus. Taxonomy (NCBI): domain Eukaryota; kingdom Metazoa; phylum Arthropoda; class Insecta; order Orthoptera; family Gryllidae; genus Acheta; species Acheta domesticus. The sequence goes on from JAHLJT010009355.1 coordinate 116,118,689, forward strand.
TCAAACAAGAACAGCCTCATCTCAAAGAACATTGAAACCCCTTCAGACCAGACAACCACCTCTGACTTTGTAGAATAAGAGTATAACGTAACGAAATATCATCCATCACGAATATGCAAAACTTTTGTGAGGAGAACTTGTATTGCACGTAATGAAAGCTTTTAACCTTCATTAAATCTCTTTCCCCAGCGGTAAAAGAAAGCTCGTCTGATAAACCATAAAAGTAATGAAGTTGATACAGGATGAGGCCAGAAGCTTCATGTTCCACGGCAGCACCGCTCTGCAACGCAGGCGAAGCTAAGCTGTGCGCGCGAGCGCGGCAAGAGCTCTAATACAGCGCCACGCCACGGGGGGCGGTAGCGTCGGCGGCGGCGGTGGTGGCGACGCCCGCTGCGCCCGATATTGCCGCTCCGCACGCATGCACACACGCACGCACTCACGCACGCGGGCACGCGCCCCGCACGCAGCACGCGGCGCCGACACGCGGCGCTCGCCCGAAGCGGCTAATTACTCTCGCCGCCGCTAGGGGCAGCGCGGACGCCGACCGCGATTCATCTCTCGGGTAGGAGTGGTGTGGAGATGGCAGTTGTGGGGGAATTGGAGTCGAGGATGAAGATGCGGGAGGAGTTGGAGATGGAGGAGATGGCAAATGGGACAGAAGCGTATTCAAAGTCGGGGTGAAAGCGTGAGGGACGAGATGATTGAGGTGATTTTGACGTAGTTGCAGGAATGTGTTAGAAGTGGTAGTTATAATTGTATTTACAAGTGGCAAAGATGGGCATGTAGTTGCAGGGATGGATTGAAGTGGTGGGGAAGAGTTGTAGTACCAAAGAAGAATTGTAGTGGCAAGGATGGTTTGCAATGGCGGTGATGAATAGTAGTGGTGAGGATGGGAGTAGTGAAAGGGAATCATTAGAAGAGGCGGGAGCTAGCACAGCATGTGGAGTCTGAGCGGATGCAACGAAGGCCGAATAATAGCGGTATTAAATGCGGTATTGAGTAAGAATCGAAGAAGACATTGTTATTGCGAATAGGTAATGAATGGTGAGGATGAGCCGGTAGTTGTGGAGATAACGTAGTAGTTGCAGGGATGTGTTGAGAGTTCTAGAGATAGGCCACTAATGGACAGGAAGAGCTACGAAAATAGTTATAGTGACTGGGATGGGTTGTTGTGGCGAGGACAGATTATAGTGGGTGGGGTGAGTTGTAATTCTGTGGATAGGTTGTAAAGGTGGGATGTGTTTTAGTGGTTTCTTGTGAAGATGTGTTCTGGTGACTGTAATGGGTTGTAATGGCTACGATGGGTTGTAATCGCAAGAATGGTTTGTAGTTGAAGGAAATAGTTCTAGTGATGGGCATAGGTTGTCGTTGTGGGCATGGGTTGTTGTGGCGGGGGTATAGACGGGGTATGGACTGTCATGGCGGGCATGCGTTGTAATGGCGTGCATGCGTTGTAATGGCGTGCATGGGTTGTAGTGGCGGGCATGGGTTGTAGTGGCGGGCATGGGTTGTAATGGCGGGCATGGGTTGTAGTGGTGGGCATGGGTCGTAGTGGCTGGCATGGGTTATAGCGACGAGCATGAGTAATAGTCGCAGGTATGGATTGTCGTGGCTAGCGTGGTCATAGTGGCTTGCATGGTTAACCTGGCAGGCACATGTTACAGCGACGGACATGGATTGGGGTGGCAGCGAAGGGTGTGTGACGGTGGCATCGAGTGAAAAGCAGCACGATCAGGCCGGCAGCGGCGGCGAGCGCCGCGGGCGGAAGAATCCCGCGGAGCGGGCGCAGCAGCGAGGTCCGCGCGGGGCGGTGGCGACGGCGACGGCAGCGCCACGCGCGGCGGGAGCGGGTGAAAGCGCGGCCGGGAGCGCTCACAAAGGACAAAAGCGAAGCACAATGCGAAGACGCCCTGGAAGCCGCCCGAGTGTATTGCGCGTGCGGCGAGCGGGCCCCCGGCGCCGCCGCCGCCGCCGCCGCTGCAATGCACTGCTCGTACATATTCCGCCGCGAAATGGGAGAGCTCGGCGCCGCCGCACGGTAGTTTGCAGCCCGCGCCGCCTCGCTGCATTGTGTTAAGTCGCACGGCATTCACACAACGGGACGCTTCTCAGCGCTGGGTATGGTTATTTGCGTCTATAGATACTGTTTACTTACGATTTACGCCTCGTGTGAAGACATGGGAAGGGGAATGTTTTTAAAAAATGTCCAGTATTTGGCGCCAATGTAGCAGTAGGCACAACCAATCGATGGTAGAACTATTTGAAGGCATCGTCCTAATTGCTTGCATGATGAAGGCATCGCTGCATTGTGTTAAGTCTCACGGCATTCACACGACATACCGCTTCTCAGCGCTGGATATAGTTATTTGCGTGTATGGATACTGTTTACTCACGATTGAAGTAATGAGAATCGGGTGAAGTAATGGGAATCGGGTACTTCTTTTAGAAATTTTCCTGTATTTTTCGTCAATGTACCAGTAGACAGTAGGCACAAGGAATCGATAGCAGTACTATTTGAAGGCATTGTACCAATTGATGGCGTCGTGAGAATGCCGTGCAAGTCGCACGGCATTCACACGACCGGACATTTCTCAGCGCAGCATATGGTTATTTGCGTGCATAGATACTGTTTGCTTACGATCCACGCATCGTGTGTAGTAATGGGAAAGGGATATTTCTTTTAGAATTTTTCCAATATTTGGAAAAATTGTAGCAGTCGGTACAACGAACCAATGGCATAGAACTAATTGAAAGCATTCTATCTATTGTTGGCATGATGAACGGTGACAAGAATATAAAAATTCTGAATTGAAAATATAAAACTGTTCAATTAATCAATGATGCCTTATTTTACGTGGCGATGCTTTTACTGTCGATAAAAGGTTCTTAATGTCTGACTTTACCCCACAAATCAGTCAAAATAAAGATATTAATTTATGATAATCCTGTCTATGTATTAGAAGGGCCAGGAAACGCCATGGCTCTACCCACAAAAAAAGTTAGTTACCTCTTTTACGGCGAAACTTACCTCTTTCACAAAGTGTCTCTTGGTAAAATCTCTTTCATTTCGGTCACATGATAATGCGTTTATAAATATGTGCTACAATTTTTTTGATTCAATGTCAAAGCATGTAATGCAACTTACGAAACATAAAAGAAGGTACATTGACTATTGAAGAATTACGCCTACGTAATTTATTAATAAAAGTAAAAGAATTAAAAAAGGCTTCGTTTATAAAATTATAGTACAAATTCTTGTTAATAAGTTTATTTCTAATCTCCAACTTCTGTGATATAAATTCTTGCTCATTCTCGTTTAAGGTATGTTCGTTAAAATTATTACAATTATTATTTCATTGTTGTTTAAACCCCTTTTTTAGTTCTTATTATTCTATTATTGTTTGTTCTATCTTAGTAATTTCCCTCTAAATTTTGTTACCTACATTTACGTTCGAGATTCCGGTCTGTGCAAGAACCTCCAGTAACAGTTACATTTACGTCCACGCCGTGACTTTGAAGCTGCACGCGATGCAATCCTACCTTGCCGTTCCACGGCTGTGAACTAGTGTTTCATTGTTCTGCTCGCTCTTACTGCCGTTGGGCAATTGTAAATTACCATAAGAAGACGGTTAAGACGTAAAGCAAGAAAGCGACCTCTTGTGTTGCAATGACAATTTTTTTATGGAAATTGAAACTTTTTCGCGGGATAGATCAGTCGAAATGTTTGTGGGAATATTAGGAAAAATGATCGCGTACGCCGTTTTTAGACTCCAATCATATCCTTTTATAAAACAATTACCTCGTACTACGAATCTCAGAAATCAGGTACAATGAGAAACAATAAGTCAACAGAGGTAAATTGTAAATTGTAAATGAAATCACATAATTTAGGAACATTCACTGAAAAATTAAACGTAAATATGAAGCAAAGAAAATAGAAATTCTAAAATTTATGTTTACTCCTTTTTACATTATTAACTTTACTAGATTATTTAACTGTGATTATTTGACTGTGTATATAAAATTCTGTATAAAATCAAATAAGCATTTACACATTCTTTGGCAAGAATACAAACACTCTAGAATAAAGACCCAAAGTGAAAATTTCTCCATCATGAAACTATTTTTATTTAAAACTTCTGCAACCAAAAAACATTACTTTACAGCTCTTACTAATTGCATTATAAAGTATTAATGATTATATTTGCCAGATAGATTTTTCATTTTGTAAGTAAAATCATTTGTAAGTTACGCAAATAATTGTCTCGAAAATGCATGATTCTGAGGTGAAATAACATTTAGAGCCACAGTGTTAAATGTTTGGCAACAAAATAATATTTTAAACCGAAAATCATGATTTATGAACATAGTGAATTACGTGAATTATTTTAACCCCAAACAGCAATTTACCGTTACGTTATCTGTGGCGTTTACATGAAGCTTTGCATATTGATGCAATAATAATGCAGTAACTTTACCCTGATGAATCAATTAATACAACTTTGTCCAATAATCTTTTATTATCGACATTATCTCCGCTTTCAAGTTAATATTGGAAATATATGATGACCAATAAAAAAATCCCGCTCAATGTTTTATCGCTTTCTCATTTTGACAACCACACCGTAACATGAAACTCGTGTGCTTTATTCATGATATCATCACGAGGACGAGACTATCTGCAACTAGGCTCTGATTAATCAATTAATATAATTCTGTGCGAGGAAGTTTTCAATTACGAAAATTATCTCCTCCCACTGAGATTAATTTCATTAACTCTCTCGTTATAATTATGAAAATGTTCGTGCGCCTTTTATGGTCTCAACGTGAGTTATTTGCGTGCCAGTACACGACACTTTCCAATTTTAGATTCTACCTACAATAGAAACGTATATGACGTAATCGACATATATTCTGAAACATATCCTCACTTTTCTTTGATTCCAAAAATAATTTATTATTTTGTGCAAAACTAATGAGAAATGCTCTTGTGTTGAGTCCATCTCTGTAGTAACATTATATACAGTCCATTCAGCAAAAATAAAATATTTCTCGTATAATTATTATTGCTCATTCTATTTCTCAGAATTTGCGGGTGAATAAGAGTTTAAAAGGAATAAAATTAAAGTAACTTAGTAGCATTATCTTTTCAAAGTTTGGGGATGTCAATACAATCTCCTGAAGAAGAACCAGTCTTAAACTACTACTCTTGAGCTGCTTGAAGCAATTGAAAAGTGAAGAGGTAGCTTATCATAAAAATACAGTGCCACCCTTCAGATACATTACAAACAAATAAAAAATAACTTATTTTTATTCCAAAAGTTGCGTTACTACCCTTGTATTAATAGTATCACAACAGATTTGTACAATTGAAATGTGAGCAGTTTTTGCTTTCTTTCTATTTCCTCTTCCAACAGAATGATGTATCAGCTTCGCTTCTAAAGTTTCGCCGACTGAGAAAATCTGTGACTATCATTCATACCTGAAAGCAAAAATAACTAGACTATTTCTCTCTTTAGGGGACAGCCGCAAAATGAGTCTGCCAGAGTTCCGCAAAATTCAATCCGCGCAGAATCCGAGCAAACCGCGAGCAGAAATTGCCCATCGGAGAGCTCCATGGAGACGGCGCTTCGAGGCGTTCTTTTGTTTTTTGAAAACGCGGCTCACGTGCCGAGCGGTGCGCGGAGCATTTAATTATCCGGAGTACGAGTAAATTAACTCTCGACATTCTCCTGTTTTTCCGCTGTCGTGTTGCGCCTGCAGATATGCAAATTGTTACGTGCTTCGTGTCGACGCCGGCGTCGCCGCTGCCAGCGCCGAGCCCCAGATAGGGCGGAGCACGTCGACAGTGGAGCGCGTACGGTGGCGGACGTGCTGATTGCGCCGAAGCGGGAAATTTTCTCAAGCGATAGCCAAGAGCGATGTTTCTCAACCGACGTTTCCCAACCGTTGTGTCCCAACCGATGTGTCTCAACCGTTCCTCAACCGACGTTCCTCAACCGATGTTGCTCAACCGACGTTCCTCGTCCGACTTCCTCCACCGACGTTCCTCGTCCGACATCGTCAACCGACGTTCCTCAACCGATGTTCGTCAACTGAAGTTCTTCAACCAACGTTGTGAATAGTTCTGTATTTTGTTAATATGAATTATAATTATAATTATTATTTGTATTTGCTAATATGAATTAAGTCTGATACTCTGTTTGGTGGGAGGATAATACCGCGAGCATTGTTAATGCCCAAAGCAAAAAGACACCTCACTAGTTGTTCAATTATTAACGTTTAAAATCGAAATATCAAAACGTTGAATTGAAGTATACCCCTGAAGCTTATATATATATATATATATATATATATATATATATATATATATACAAATAATATTTTTGTGAAACCTTGTTTAATTTTAAGAAATTCAGGTGGTACAATAATGGTATTATAAAATGTACATGAGTGGTTTTCCTTAAGTACATTTTATAATAATATATCCAAACTATTTTTATGCAAAAATGATATGCTTACTAAGAATGATAAATAATAATTACTATAGGGACAAAAAGACGAAGATACACTGTGTAAGGAAAATAAGGGGAAAATATTATCTTTATATACGATGGTAGTATGCATCAACAATATGAGAATTTGAATTTATATAAAAATGAAGGTGTGTTGGATTATTTAGTACCCAGAGTAATAGTGCACGGTCAGAAAAATGCCACACCAATATTCATATTACTTGCATTACGTATTGCCCTCACCTAAAAATCGTAATCGTATTATACATTAATGTATGAATTTCAGCACAATACTCACCACATTATAATGATAATCGACTTTGCGACTAGAGCTGTAAGCATTAACGCTGTATGATTTCTCCTACATAAGAGAGGAGTTTAATATATAACGATATTAACATTTCAAAGGCAGAATAACTATATTACCCAAGTTGTAATGTATTTAGTCAAGCTATATAGGCTAATTTCTCGCTATAATTACTAAGAGTGGTAGTGATTAGAATTAAATAATTGGATTATTTAGTATAATAGTCTCCCTCTGCGCATGTATTCCAATTAATGTGCTTTAGTAGGAATTACTATTTCAAATGTGACCTTTCGCCATGTTATTATATTATTAAATCATATTTTATTACATTATCTTCTTATATTACGTTATTTTTATTTCATTTCGTGCGACACGTGAAATATACTTAATTTATTTATTACGAGTGCAATACTCATTTTTGGAGAAATATTGTGAACTTTTTGCCTTAAGGTCCTCCTGTTTCCATTGAGAGCAAACATGTTGGTTGGCCTTTGCCTTACTGAATGACTGATGTAGAGGTAAGGGAAGAATACTGAGAGATAAAGACAATGGAATGATGTTGAGATGTAATACGTGGTGTACTGGTAACCAGCCGAGCCTCACCGTATAATGAACCTACTTATTCTTGCACGGGATTCACAATAGCAGCCTTAGTCTGTGCCTACTCACAATTAAGACGCTGGGCCTATTCACTCGAAACTGTCGCCGGCCATTTTAAATCTAGATATACTCCATTAAATTTACCTACACATGTTCATATCAACTTGTGTACAAAATTCTTCTCGTAGCTCTGCTTGTGAAATTTAATGCAAATGACGGAGACCGTATATTTGGTAATTTCAAAATCATTCCAGGACCAACTGTCAAAGTTTCCGTGTCAACTATTTAATCATTCAATCCCCCTTATAAATTGTGTTGCGCATAGATGCATTGTGGTATAGATAAATGAAACATTTGTGTTTTGCAATGCGTACAACTCTTTCCTCATCCTTCAGCTGCGAAAGTAAATTTTCAGCTTCTCACTTACCGGTATGTACTAAATGTCTTGTATCCTGTGTGCGCTGTCTTGTCTGACGAATCTTGCTTCCTTTTTCTTCACCCTCGATGCCATTTATCACACAATACCAAAGCGGAGCAAGTCTTTCAGTCGCTCGACGCTGACTTCTTTCGCCCCGTTTCCTAGAACCCTCAAGCAGCCAATGGGCTTCAAAATCGACAGCAGCCACCCGAAAATCTATTTACCGATGCATTTTCTGCGCCTTGCTCCCGCGCGCTACGCTCCGCCCCCGCCTCGCCGCCCCCGCCGCGCCGCACCCCGCCTCTCCGTTCCCGCCTCACCGTCCCCGCCTCACCGACCCCGCCTCACCGACCCCGCCTCACCGACCCCGTCTCACCGACCCCGCCTCACCGACCCCGCCTCACCGACCCCGCCTCACCGACCCCGCCTCACCGACCCCGCCTCACCGACCCCGCCTCACCGACCCCGCCTCACCGACCCCGCCTCACCGACCCCGCCTCACCGACCCCGCCTCACCGACCCCGCCTCACCGACCCCGCCTCACCACCCCGGCACACGCTCAGCCCCGCGTCGCCTCCTCGCTTCTACCTCGCCTCCACCTCGTCTCCTCTTCGCCTCCTTCTCATCTCCTCCTCACCTCCTCTGTTCTTCCTCGCCTCCTCCTCCTCCCCGCCTCCTGTGTTCCTACTCGCCACTTTATCGCTCCTCGCCTCCTCCTCCCCGCCTCCTTTGTTCCTACTCGCCACTTTTTCCTCCTCACCACCTCTGTTCCTCCTCACCACCTCTGTTCCTCCTCACCTCCTCTGTTCCCCCTCTCCTCCTCCTCCCCGCCTCCTTTGTTTCTACTCGCCACTTCTTTGGTTCTGGCCTCCTCCACCTCGTTTTCTCCTCGCCCCTGCCTCCTCGGAGACTCCTCCCCTCCTCTTAGACTCCTCCTCGCTTCCTTCTCGTCTCCACATTGTCTCCTCCTCGTTTCCACCTCGCCCCCTTCTCTGCAATCCTACACTGCCCCACCCCTCTCCCACACCACGCCGCTCCTTCCATTCCTATTCTGTCCCGCTTCGCACTGCCCCGCCCAGCCTCTCCCATCCCCGCCATCCCTGCCCGCCGCCCCCGTGGCACGTAGGCTTTGCGTTGACACTCGCCGATTTTTCGGAATTTTCCGTATCCGCGCGTGGATCAGCGCCCCTCGCGCTGCCTGCGCGCCTGGGGAGAGCGGCGGCTGACGCGGAGAGGCGCTGCAGACGGGACGAGATGCCGAGCGCGGGGGGAGCGGGACAGATCGACAGCTGAATGGTACAATGCGGATCACAGTGGCTCGGAATCAACTGAAAATCGAAAAATATTCTAAAACTATTCGAAAACATTACTGTACTTTTATATTTGTAACTGTTGTGAAATATAATGAGGAGTTGGGTAGGAACAAAAAGGGTGGTTAAACGCACTTCAATGGTGGACTGAGATGGATGAAAGAAGATCGTGGTAAGTCATCAGTCAGTATGCTAGAGATAAGCGGGAACATTACGAAACAGGGACAGGATTAAGAAATAAGTGACGTAATCACTGTAAAAGGAACTAGAGCCCGCTCCCAATGATGATGCAAATATAGATGTTTTCTCACATTCTAACTCCAGTTCTGATTAAAAATTACAAGAAGATTCTAGAGAGACGAACCAGGGAGAACGAAAAATCCCTCGAGGTATTTGCTACGAGATCATTTAGCTTCTTACAAATGTCACATTAAGTAATCAATATACTACTGCTATTTCAGAGAGGTAGATTAGCCCGCTAACTCCTGTAGATCTTGACAGAGAATTATGAAAATGGAGTTTCAAGGTGTATCTCGTGTTTTGAAATCGTTAAATGTGGATGGGGTATATTCAAGAAGGTATAATATTCTACTTTATAACTGAATGACTGGCCAAATACTTTTTGAATGTCTGGCATTTCATTCAGTCCTCAGATAGTTGTAAATGTTTCTATAAGTAACAGAAATTTTATATTTGCAATCAACGGCTTCAGGATGTACTATTAAAATTACGTTACATATAATAAGCTTTGCCTCCAAATTGGTGTTTCTCATATTTAAATTTAAAGTTTTCACACAAATTATGTAAATTTGACATCCTGAGAAACTAAGAACAAAAAGGTTGTACTCAGAGAAGGTAGAAATAGAGCGTGTTGTTCAATACTTTTAATGATATCTTCTTACGTAAAAATAACACAGTTAAGAAGTATCTTTTTTTATTAGATTCAACTCATATGTTTGGATTGATCTTAATGAACGAGAAATTAAACATTGGGCTGTCAATACTAGTTGTTGGTTCCTCTTTTTGGTCACGATGATAAGATCGAGCACTACAGTATTGCAAAAAAATATAAACTCGCCCATGTCGAGGTCGTTGGGTCTTTTGCGTTGTGCACCACTGCGAGGTGGCGAGGAGGCTGGTGCGGGGGGAAGGGAGGCGGTGGCGGGCGCGCGGCGGGGGATGATAAGATTCCCGGCAGGGGGCGCGGAGGGGCAGACCCACCCCGCTGCGTGCGTCGGATGCCGCGAGACCGCACCGCCCCTCCCCCTCTCTCCTCCGAAGTCGATGGGCCCCCTTGGCGGGGGCGGATCCAGCCGATCATTTTGGAGGAGGCCATCGCAGGGTTTTGTTAAATAATAACGTATTTGTTATTATCTCTATGTATAAAACAGGATGTTGGTATGTATATAAGAGCAATACTCCAAGAACGTTGGACCAATCTCCATGAAAGTTGGCACTTCCACGTGTTTTTTCATCGAGAAGGTTTACGTGTTGTTAGTTCTGTTGTAACTCCACTACATGGCGCTACATATTCACTACATACCCACTACATATTCACGTCAAATGCAACTTGGAATACACTCGGCAGCATTTTGAATCTATATCGTTAAATAACTCCTAAATGAGGCGTTCTAGAGCTTTAAAAACTAAAACTAAATTTTAGATTTTAAGGCCATTTAAGAAACATCGTAATCTACAGAATGAACTCTTCCTGAACATTATATTACATTTTTGCTGGTACGGCGCTTCCCGACATTACCTTACTTGCTCAGAGACGTGCAGAATCTGCATGTAAATATGAATGAGAGGGACAGAGAGCGGTAGTGACAGACTGACAGGGACAGGGTGAGGGAGGGAGAGACAGAGAGAAACGGAGATGGGAGGGGAAAGAGGGAGATGAAGGGCAGAACAACGGTTGCCGCGTTTTCCCAGTATTGTATATTATTTATTTACTGTTGATATGATACTATACAACATTGTTTAAAAAATTATAATTCGAACGTAAACATTTTTCAATCAATTTTTGCCAAATAAAGAAAGGTAAACGAAAACTAGGCCATCGGGGGGGGGTATGGCCCCCATGCCCCCCCTCTGGATCCGTCAGTTCTCCTTGGTCCCTAGAGTTCACAATGCACTGCGGACGCATGAGCTGGAGTCGTTTATGTCCCTTTGTGCTTCATTAATTGTCGGAATCAGGTGGCAGATAGGTCGAAACCTATTTGTTTGCACTTATTTATGAATATGGCTTCATTTATTTTTATGGTGACATGATGACTGTCATTAAAGCAGTTTGGTGAAGAGAAATTTGCCCGCATGATAGCTTGGATATTGCAAGAACATAATTTGCAGTATAATGATTATCGATGTAAATAAGAGTTACAAATAATAGCATAAATTCTGTGATATGATTGTAGCGCCACAAACATTCACTATATTTTTAAATTCAATAGTCGTGTATGATATTATTTCAAATTATCCACTCAATCCGAACGTTAAGAAATTTCTTGTTGAAGAGGATTCCAAAACGCACTGTCAGAAATTTTTTTCGGAGAAGGTTTTTATGCATCTGAATGCAATAAATGACAAGCACGATTTGAAAAAAAAGCAATTTTGTGCCGCGCAATAACTTGCCGATTACTTTTGGGAAAAGGTTTCTTACAAATCAGAAGCATCTGTGACTTATCATTGATAATTACAGAGTGAAAAAAATGACTTAGTGCGTTTTGGAATCTCCCCTCTTAAATTTATTCTTCATTTTCAAGTTGTTGTGTAAGTTAATGAAAAGTACAGAGCGCCGTAAGAATGTCTGCTTTTTAAATTCTTATTTTTTTTAATGTGTTACTGTTTCTAAAGAACAAAGTAGAAAAGTAAAAAATAAATTAAACAAGCACACAATAGTTTTTATGGTACAAGTGGTAAAGGTGGCATTTTATTTTGCAAGTTAGAAATGTTGCAACACGAAGCCGATAGACCAAGTTGTGCAATCCCCCAACAAAAATAAAATTAATTTTACCACGTGTGTCATACACTATTTTAGACAGCCTTCCTAACATTTCAATTCAAGTCTACAAATCATTAGTTTACATTTAGGTCTGTAGTAGCTGTACGACCACACGAAAGTATTTTGTTTTCTTTGTTGTACCCACAATTTACATAACTATTTGAGCATCGTCTCACGTTTACCACTATTGCTAAACATTGAACATTTAACACGCTTTGCATGCCCAAAAAGTAAGCACTTTTACTACAGACTGTGTAAAAAAAAAATATTTATAATCCAGAGCCCAACACAGAATTATAAAACGCTCTTTCCGAGCTGAATCCGCTTCGTAAGATGAGTACACGCGTCGGAGAAACAATGGCTTAGAGATCCACGATTTTTCTACGCCCGGTGTACCAAGAAGCAGCGACCAGCAGGTGACGCCACGGAGTTTTTACATTAATTTCGCGCCCGGAGCTTTCCGCACGACCGCGCTCTACCGACGCTTCCTGCGAGTTTTAATTCTGACATCGGCGCCGCCAGGGCGAAAGCTTGGACTTTCCTCTCGTTTGCGAAATAAAATAATTGCCAGACAGCTTTGCTTCCGTGCCGAAGTGAGGAGGAACTTTTTTTTTCAACTCTGAGGGTATGTGTATTTTACACCAGCCGGAATGAGTGTTATGTGAGTAATATTAACTTACAATTTAGCTATTTCATTACATACATATCCATGTGTAAAGAGTTCAGAAATAATAGGTGTTTGTTCTGACCTTTTGTCTTGTAAATGAGCATCGGCCATTTGAAAAAAAATACTTTACTATTACCTCAATTATCTGGAATAATAATCAAATTATATAAGTTTTGCCGACAGACAACGATATCTTTTGCTAAATATGTGCGGTTCATTACTTTTATACTGATCAATTGGACGGAAATGTGCGGCAGACAAACTATTTTTGCTGTACAAATTTATACAAATTTAATTTAGGAAATTTAGTGTTTCCGTAAAGTTCAAAAATTTTAAAGAACTAGCACTTTATAAATGCCTATTAATTTTTGTGCTTTGAAAATTGTAAATATTTAGTTATGCGAGTAGAATTATTTTTTTAATATTTCACTGGTAGGGAATGTTTACAATGTATCATGATACTAGATTAGATGGCTGACAAAATAATCAATCTTTAATATTGTAAATTTAGGAGCGTATCATTTGTTTTTAACCTTTCAATGATCCACAAAATGTTATGTTATGTCAAAGCATATTCTACTATTACATTGAACTTGAAACTCAAACTTTCCGGACTGTTTGTGCATTGCATAACACGTTGAGCGACTTCAAGTAAAAAATGAAAGCTAACTGTACGTCTAAAACGAGTAATTGCTTTTCGTAGAGTGGAAACTGGCGCAGACGGTCCGAAAAAGCACTCGGCGCAGACCGCTGGTCAAGATGCAGGGGATATTAAAAAGGTCGCGGGTCGCAACTTATTCATGCTGCGTGAAACTTTCAGCGACGTGCGGCGGTGTGCGCTGAAGGAATCGTATATGAGGTCGCGGAGAGAGGAACTGCACCATCTACTTTGTGCGATTACCCACACGTGTCGCTTCATCTGCCACCGTCGAGCGACTGCGGTAGCTCAGCAACGACATTGTTGCTACGCAGTGCTCCTTGACAAGGAGGTCCTGGAGTTAGAGTCACAACTGTGGCCGATTTTTGACATTAGCTAGGTAGTGGTGTCAAGGTCTTCTACTGGTGGCAGTGGCACGCGTCGTGGCATCGTAGCATGCCACGAGCTTCTCTGCGCCACTAGCGTCGGGAAAGGAAACTATTAGTCACCCCGCCGTTTTGCAATAGGGATGGCGTTGTCTCTGGTGCCTGGTAATGAACTGCGTGGAGGGGCGATTTCGTTGTGGCACTCGCGCCACGGACTCCCGCTCGTGGCATCGATCTTAACAACACTGAGCTAGGTAGTTGGGTTGAATTCAACCACTGTCTAGTGAAGGATTCGAGTGGGTAGCTTCTCTAACCGGAATGTAGTGTATACTCTCAATAACGGGGCAAATTCTGGAGCAGTCCCCTCCAAACCGTGTTAAAGACTGCGAGAGATAATTTCTTTCTCATATTGTCCCCCATTTCCCATACACTCACACTTACACTTCAACTACTATTCCACTGTTGTCATCATGTTGAGAGCTTGTCCCGGCTGGGACGGAGTCGTACTGACGGAAATAATTGACGGGGGAAAATTCAGCAAGCCGATATGTAAGTCGGGGTGGGATCTCACGTTTCAGCGGGGTGGAATATCACTAGCTCGGATATTTTACACAAAAAACACTCATGGGTCTAATGTCCTCACTCGCTCATCGTCGATCGGGTATTGAACTAAAGATTAATTGCATCGGGGGAAATATCTTTTCTTGGCGCATGCGGTAAAATGTTGTTAGGTAGCTGACCCCTTTGTACTCCTCCTTGTCTGCTGCCAGGTAACTGGTGACAAGTAGCGACAGTTGATTCTTTTGAAGCATTGTGCAGTACACAAAGTGCATCGATTGCAAGGTATGAGTTGACTGTTGCGTCTTCTACTCCTTGTGAAATAAGCATCGCCTTGGAAAGTTCCTACTATTTTGTAGCATGGTGGCTCAGTAGGCTGAACGAGGCTTAGAAGATTACAAATGCGGCCACCTAGTGCAGTTGAATTTAATGAATATGGAAATTTCCCTCATTAATGTTAGTTTTTTATTTCAATAATTCATGATTTACAGACAAAAATACAGATATATACAATATTACAATGTAATATACGCGTTAATTGAAAGGTTATGGGAAAAACTAAGAAACTACTGAAAGAAGCTGGGTGCTGTGCTTGTCCGTATATTGCTCCACGCATAATATTTTTTTGTACCTTATCGTGAAAATCATCTAAAAATTCTAAAAATGTTCGAAACATAATAATAGAAAAATCTATGCATTTAGTTTCTCTCATTGTGTTATATTTAGGTAGTCTTGAGCGCAGCCAAATGTTATGGCAATAACTGAGAATTTTCAAAAATTTAATAGTTTAAACGTGTTAAAATACAGAAGATAAGACGACAAGATTGAATGCACAGTCCCATGTCAATAAGAAAACATCCTAATTGACCAGAAAACGTAGACTTTCCTTGTAAGAGGTACAAATCACATTTTTAAATTAATGTACTCCAGTCTTTCAAAGTGTTAAAGAAGTACTGGAATATACGATGAAGCAAAAAATGGAGGTGTAGAATCAAAGAGATGAAATAAAGACATTTTATTTTCTTGTTTTCCCAATTACATTACATTTATTTCCATTTCTGAAAGGTTTTTTCTATTGGAAAATACCATTTTAAAACAAAGCAGTTGACTTCGAAAAACATCGATTAAGCATGCTAATGATAGTGAAATGCATGCATGATAGTTTTACATCGTTAAGATTATGGTCCAATTCGTGCTCTGATATCCAGGGACTTTATGTTCTTTCCTTTGTCTACAACAGAGCAATAAGATTTTTTCTCTTCATTATTCAACCCTACGTGTGAACGTGTTTACTGCGCCTGATAAAAGATGCAGAGATATGCAAGGAAATGTTATCGTTATACCACATGGCTTCCAGTTACAATATCCATAACCCAGACCTCTATTCTTCCTGAGGGAAGTTTATTAAGTACCGTGGGTTATAAAAAATTCGCAGCTATACCCTCAGATGGTTGGCGTTGGAGGAAACTTTCTTGCGCGATGCCGGCGTGGGGATGCAATTTCCTCGTTCTTTTTACTACAATGAAAAGTTTCGCGCATCGTGTGAAGAGATCGTGCTCATAACAGGCATTCTACTGTCTTGTGGTCGTCACCCAGTCGTCTGAGTGTAGACGTAGGAGAAGAAATACTTTTCAAATTTACGATTGTTTGTCTTTAGAAAGAAAAATACGAGCGAAAAATATTTTTTGTTCTACAAAAATCCCATTACTGCACTTAAAATAGTGTCAGATGACGTTAAACATTTCGCTATAACTTTGTATTAATGCTCCCTTTTTATTTAGATTTTTTAAAAAAATAGGATTCATTTTGGTAACTTTAACCCTTCCGATAATAATTATATTGTGTACAATGTAATTGATACGTAGAATGTTGACATTTTGTCTTATTTTTCTGTATTTTGTGTCACATAGATTAACGAGCTTAAATAAATAGTCGTCATTATTATTATTATTATTATTATTATTATTATTATTATTATTATATTAATCATTAAAGAAAGTGCAGATTTTCTTGAAGAATAAAATATCTGAATACGAATTAGGCTGAACGTAATAAAATTGTTCAAGCATTAAGAGTAATTTTCTTGCTTATTTAATGAAAGTCTATTTTGAATTTTTGAAAAAAATGTGAAAGTTTTATTTGCATAAGAATGACATCGAATAGGAAAGAAACTTACACGCAACTACCATACCTTTGGCTTGGAATATAGTTCATTTTTTCCATGTCTCTATTGATTATTCTAAAACTTAGTCTAGTAAACTCTGTCGCACTCAAATACAAAAATTTCTATTGAAAATATCTCTATTTCCTCCAGTCTCTCGATTCTCCCTTCTAGTTTTCCGGCGTGAAGACATTTGGCAAGGCTGCGGAAGAAAAGAGGGTTGCGAACGCGGTAAAGAGTGTTGTGAAAGGCCGTTCACGAGCCCGGAAAAATTGACGGCGTAACGGGGATATTCTGATGTGCCCCGCACGTACTTGGCGACGGCGACGCGGCGCGCTTGATATTCTCGGCGTGGCTCCTCCGCCTTCAGCTCGTTTTCCTTTTTTCTTTGACGCCGTTCCTGCCGTCGACATGCCCACCGCTAACCATTCACCGCCGTCACCACCAACGTTACCAGGACAACTATTCATCCACTCTACCGCAAGCAACAATAACAATTTGTACAACAATAAAACAACGACAATATAATTAATAATAATATTTTAGTTATGGTCAATATTTTAGTCATGGTACCGACACGGCCACTATCAATAAAAAAAACTACAGCATTAGAACTATCAGCATTAGATTTATCAGCCCAGCTAGAGGACTATCAGCAGTAATACTCAGCATTAGCACTGTCAGTAGTGCTATCAGCATGAATTTTTCAATATTAAAACTATTAGAATTAGTACGATCAGCATTAGCACTATTAGAAGCCCTGCTACAATATCGATACAGTTTCCATGTGCCCTATCACCTGTACCGAAGTTCAACTACCTCCATTACCACCACCTCCTGAATCGCCCCCCTTCTAGCATTTGATCTGTTCTTCCCATATCCAATTCAAAGTTGTTTTCAGCCTTAGAACTATCCTGCTAGTTTTACATTAAGTGATTTGCGATCTTCGCCCCTTAATTGTTAAAATAGTCTTCTATTACAGTATCCACATCTCCGCCTCCTCTGCAACGGTATGCTCGCTCGTTCCTGCCTGTCTTTAAAGCCTCGTCCTAATATCAGCCTTCGCGGCTAGTGCCTCGACGGCTGACTGAGGTGCCGCCGTTGCCGTGCCTGCCTCCGTCTCCACCGTCGCAAATTTCGCTTCGTCGCCACCGCAGCCGCGCGAGCCCGCCGTGGCGCGTGCCGAAGTTACCAATTCCTTTCACGTGTCTTCGTTCGCTTGCTTTCTCTCTCTCTCTTTCTCTCTCTCTCGCTCACTCTCTCTCTCTCTCTCGCAAGCGTCCAGCCTGCTTCTCTTTTCACTGTGAAATGACTGCCCTTACTCTGAGATTTTTACGTTTTGATTTCAATAAAAATTGGCTGTTGAGTGCTTATAGTGGATTGTTTTAACTCGGTTGCTTATTTGTTTTCAACATGTACATTGTCTTGACAGGATTTATTTTAATTAACATGTCGATTCCCAAGAAACATTACGTGAACTGTGCAAACCAGAACTAAATTCCATAAAATAGGATGAAGTAATCCAACAAAACTGTTTCCCCTAAAAGCTTAGGCAACCCGCTCGACATCGGTGTATTATAAAGTTTCAGTTGCCTATCTTACATTCGAAGGCGCTCTCCAAGTACGGAAGTCACAAAGGACTTTCGTTATCAATCATTCATAACACAGCGGGAAGCAATACAATTAAAATGTAAATTTTACAGAGCATCCGCAAATGTTGCAACGATTTCATGTACCCCCATTTCAGTCGATATTTCTAATTCACCCGACGCGTTTCTTTGAATTCCCAAATCCTCTCCCAAGGCTTACACGTTGTTACACGGCGTTTCTTGTTACGGCGTGGGAAGCAATCCCTCCGCAAAGCAGGGTTCGCGGGATAAGCGGAACGGCCCCAGCAAAAACAAGCGCGCGCGGCGCGGAAGGAGCCCGCGGGCCGGCGACATCTCGCGGGACCCCTTGGCGCGCTCCCCTTCCCCCACCCGCACCCTCTGCCTCGGCGGCGCCCGAGGCGACGCGACGCGGCGCGAAACGGCGCAGCGCATCTGGACGCACTGGGCCAAATACCGTGCGTTGCCAAAAACCGATTTATTCATTTACTTATTCATTTATTTATTTGGTAAAAACAGTAAAAACCGTATATGATGTATGGGGAAAAAGCACCCAATTTACACAATTCGACTGCTTTTTTTATTTCTCGCTTAATTTTTCTGTCTAAACAAATATATTCCTTTTTTTTGTAAATAATAAACAACTTATATGTTTCTGGAGTGTTTCTATGCTTCTATAATGCATATTTTTGCCTAGAAATCAATTTTTCAAACCAATTTGTGAGTACTTATTGCGGCTCAACCATTTGGAATATCCACATAGTTTTTATACAAAATATGCTTAGAATTGTCTTATGAGCTTATTTTCGAAGTTTCGACGTTTCCTCCCCGGACACCCTGTATAGTAAAATATAGTTGTTTATCTATAATATAATAAACTATATTTTATGTAGTAAAATATAGTTGTTTGCTGTAAAATATAAATATAATCTTATACTCTGATAATGAATAATATTTTTCGTATTTCTTTACTTTTTCAAACAACCCCACATATTTTAAACATGAAATAATCATTGTTTCAATTAGGTGTTTTTGGTGTCTTACGCAGCGCTATGTAGTGGGGAATGCGTAAGACCACCTGGCAACACTGTGCTAGCCGGTGTGCCGTCGGCCCACTGTGCGTCGCAGCACGACGTGGCGCGGCGCGGGCGAGAGATCAGAGGGCCGGCCCGGACGAGGGGCGAGGGGCGTCCGCGGCGGCCCCGCGAGCGACACCGCGCCCCCGCCCCCCCCCCGCCCCCGGCCCGGTGTGAAATACCGACTTCATTACGATCTCCCGCCCCCGAGCTGCACTTGGCCCCCGGCGCCGCCTCCGCTCCCGGGAGCTGCGACGTCTCGCGGCTTCGCGCGCAGCGTTGGGCGCCATTCTGTCGCTCCCTCCACCGAGGCACCCTCCGCTCAGGTCGCCCAGCAGCCGAGTTGCCTTGTCTGTGCTTCTTGTGGGTTCATGCCACTTCACCGCATCCTCGCTTTGACGTCCGTTTGACGCGTGCAGGTCTCTTCCTCTCGGTCAGGCGCATTCCTTTGGTCCAGCCCCTTTGTTGACGTTCAATTTTATTCCTTTTGACCGGATTTTTTCTCGTCCATACCTCTTCTTCTTGACCAGACTTCATCTTCTTTGCGACTAGTTCTCTTCGTCTCGATTAGGTTTCTTCTAGATTAAACCTCATCTTTGCGACTAGTCCTTTTCGTCTCGACTAGGTTTCTTCGTCCTCTAGACTAGATCTCATCTTTGCGACTAGTCCTCTTCGTTTCGACTAGGTTTCTTCGTCTTCTAGACTAGACCTCATCTTCTTTGGTACTCGTCTGGCTTAGGCTTCTCGTCTTCTAGACTAGGCTTCCTCTTCTTCTTGATTACACGTCCTCTTCATCTTGATAAGACATCTTTTACTTTATCAGACCTCTTTCTCTCGACCAGTCCTCTATGTCTCTAGAAGACTTCTTGTAGGCTGCACATGCCCTTGTAACTTCTTCCTTGTAAATTAGGTCTCGTCTTACTCACATATGCTTTCCTTTCCTGTTCGTCCATTGACGCAACCAACTCTCTCCAATTCTCTCTCTACATGACCGCCCTTCCTATTGACGAATCCTCGTTCCAGGTAGTCCTTTTTCTTTGCCTCCTAACACATTTTCCCATTGGAAACCTGTGATTTCTTTCCTCAATTTGACCGTACCTTCAAGTAATTATTATTATTATTATTATTATTATTATTATTATTTTTATTTTACTACCCCTCATGTCATTATTATCACTCTTGAATGCTACCAGAGTTTTCTATATCGAGAATCTCATTCGATAGTTTTTCTTTTTCTTATCCCGTTGTTCTTCTTCTTATCCCGTTTATTTTTTTACATTATTGTCTCCCCGCCTTTACTCTTGATTCACTATCTCACAATTTTTCGAGACCCTGGTACATTCTTTTTGCATTTCCTCCCTCGGATCCTCCTTTCCAGCAATCTAATCTCAAATACTTCATCTCTGGCATTCTCACGTATTCACTCACCGCAATGATCTGTGACATCGCGGGCCTCCTCCTTCTCCTCTGCCCCCCTTGAAGCCCCCTGCATCTCCCAGCCCTGTCCCTACTCCGGAAGCTACCTCGCCCTCGCCCCGGCGACCAACCCTCTGCATCCGAGAGCGACACACCCCACGTTTCCTATCGCGGACACGACACCGCCGCGCCGCGCCGCGCCGCCCCGCACCGGCCGGGGAGGCGCCTGCGATGTTATCAGTCCTATTTGCAGGATTACTCCAGGAAAACCCGGCAGCCAAGGGATGGAGGCGCCCCCCGCTGTTTCTCAGTATCCGCCGCGGTACAAAGACTTTTCCGGGAAATGAAGACGGATGATGACGCGGGGGGAGGGGTTAAAAGGAAAATCTTCTTTTTTTTCGGAAAAAGGAGCAGGGAGGGGATAACATGTGAAGGAAAGGAGAGGCGAGCGGGGTTGGAGGGGATGGAATAAAGAAAGGACCTTGAAGCAAATCCAATTCCAACGACGACCTGGGCAGGCGTGCGCTTTCTAGAAACTTTTTTTTTTTGCTTCCCCCTCCGGACCCCCTCGGGTTGCCGATTTCGATCATTCGCTCCCCTTCTCTGTCACTCCCTTCCCCTCATCTCGCGTGCCCTCAGTAAGGGCGTCGCATTATTGCAGGTGCGCCGGGTGTCATCTCATTACTCACCGTGACAAAACTGTCGCATCGGGTATTAATATGAAAACGAAATCGAATTACGGTTCGGCATTAACGTAATTTTAAAGTGCGCGTTTGTGACAAGTGAGATCGTTATCGCGGCGATGGGGAAAAATTGCACGAAGTGGTTGACGGGCGACAGGAGGTTGACAAATCTGCCGGTGGGCGCCACAGGCATTCTCCGCCCCTTTAGCGAAACACGCGCCAATCGCTGAACCCCCGGAGCGACTCGCACTCTCCTGGCGGACGGTTTGTGAAACTTCGTTTGCAAATCCCAAGGAATCGGGTAGACATCTTGTTTGTAGCTCTGAGCGAAGAGTATTGTTCTGATGTACACGAATCAAAATAACAAGTCTTGAATGCTACCAGAGCAGTATATTGGATAATAATAGTGATGCTCTATCATACTCATAGTGATTGTAAGTATAATTTTATCGCGTATGGCGTTATATTAAGAAAAACGTAAGATAATACTTAAACAGTGTTGGAGAGTAGTGTTGGTCTACAATAATTTGGGACATGAATTTGTTTAAATGTAAAGCAGAAAAGAAAGGTGATAGATTGTTCTGAGAATCGATTATATCCAGAGTCAGGAAATAACTATTTCTTGTAAATAGAAGACCTATGTTAACAATTTTGAATATTAGATAGATAGTATTTTAGCGATATTGTCAAATGAAACTCTCGACATTCCTACTCCTTTTCAAAAATTTGGAGCTTCTAAAACTAAGGAAATTTACTTCATATTGTGTTTTCTTTCTTGTGAATAGCAACATATCATTCACGTATTCTCTTATATCAAAGAATATTGCTAGTTTCTGACGCATCTTAAGTTAGGTTTTTTGTTGACGATAACTCTTTCATTTAAACGTTTTAAATAGAAACTACAATATACAGAAACAAATAAACTTTTTGTAACGTTTTTAATACCTAAACTGAACATTCACAAATATTCGGAAGTTGAGAGCAATATATCGTATCTTGTTCATTGCTCCCCACAGTATCTCTCGCCCACTATTTAATAACAAACATATCGCCATGGCAACCAGTGACACGGCGATCGCCCCCTCAGGCAGCTGTACTCCCCCTAACAACGTTGCTTATATTTGATTGTTACTAACCCACAATGAATTTTTATGTGCGAGGCGCCGGACACGGGGGCGCTAACCTAATTCCCAGATAGGATCGCGGCATACGCGCGCGTCTATTGAGGGAGATCGCGGCACGGCAGCAGACAGCCTAGGGGAGGTCGAAGCTACCCTCGCCGTCCTCTTCTCCTCCCTCACCCTCCAACCGCCCCCGCTATCCTACCGCCCTCAGCGTTCCCGTCCCCATTCACGCTGGCTCGGCCGTCCTCGCATCCTCTCTAACCAACGTTCTCGCCGATCACATCGTCCACGTTTCCCTCGCCCCCGACAATCCTCGCCCTCGACAATCCTCGCCCTCCATAATCCTCGCCCTCGACAATCCTCGTCCTCGACAATCCTCGCCCTCGACAATCCTCGCCTTCGACAATCCTCGCCCTCGACAATCCTCGCCCTCGACAATTCTCGCCTTCGACAATCCTCACCCTCGACAATCCTCGCCCTCGACAATCCTCGCCCTCGACAATCCTCACCCTCGACAATCCTCGCCCCCGACAATCCTCGCCCCCGACAATCCTCGCTCTCGTCAATCCTCGCTGTCCTCTCTCGATCTCGTAAATTCTCACTCTCTCCGTTCCTAGGTCTCGCCGTTCCTTGCTCTCGCCATTCCTCGCTCTCGTCGTTCCTCTCTCTCGCCGTTCCTTGCTCTCGCCGTTCCCTCACCACTCACTCACTTTTCTCTCTCCTCTCATGACGCATTATTCGTCCTCGCCATTCCCGCCCCCGCGTTGTCCCGTTTTCCCCCGACGTGCCGCTAACCCCCGTGTTCCTCACCGCCCTCTCAGCATTCGCCACCCTCTCCCTCCTCAACGACGAGGAGCCCTGACCCCGCCCCTTCCTCACGCCTCGGCGTCGTCACGTGACCGTGAAGACAGAGAAGGGGGCGGCCTGCGAGTCCGTGCACGTCGTTAATGAGGAAATGAAGATGAATATGGGATGATTGCCCTTCTACAGCGAAGCAATTTAGTTTTCATTTCCTGCAAAACCCGGGCGTTCGGACGGCCTACCGCCGGATGGGGAGCGAGGGCCCAGCGCGCGCGCGCTGCGTCGGCAGGGCTTTTTCGGCGCCCTGGTTGGCCGCCCTGACGGCGCGGCGTTATCCCGAAATGAAGGCCCGCCCGCCGGACCTGTTTTCGTTCTTGCAGCGCCGCTCGATGGACCTCGTAATTGCGAATTTCCTTCCTCCGCGCGGGGCGCTCCGGGAGGGGAGGGGAGGGGGCGCGAGGGACAACTGGGACGAAGCCGGGACGAGGTCGAGGATGCGGTCCCTCGCTAGTCGAGGACGCTCTCGCTGTAGGAAGGAAGTTCAGGAGGGTTCAATCAAGAGGCCGTAGACAAGGGGTGTTGTGGTAGGCTTCTGCGAAAGTGCTTTGATGTTGAAATGTTACATGGAATGGAAAAGGGAACAGCTAAAATTTTTTATTTCAGTATATTATATTATTATTTTAGTTGTTAGTAAAATTAGTATAAAGTTCCTTTTCAAATTGTCTAATATGAACCTTTTAGTGCAAGTTGTAATTCGCACACAGTTCTACCTAAAACTAGAGCAATACTAACTATGATGTATCTCTTGTTTCACAATATTATTCTGAATATTTGATTTCGTGTGAGTGGATATTATTAATTAACATAAGTAAATAATACGAATATTTATTCTGCACTGAGTCCTGCAATTTGCACTAAGCACACATCTTCATTTAAGATCATTTTTCTTAATGTAAGCAATTACTTTAAAATGTAAGGAAGGATCATTGTCACAAAAGTGTTGTAAATTAAATTATTTAGGAGCATCGTGAAAAATGAAGGAGAGTTAGTTGAATATAGTGCGATAAAAACATAAAAATTAATTATTAACATTTTATTAATTTTTACATGTACTATAATAATAAATAAAAACTATTGGTTTGCAGTGGCAAGAATGCTAATCCATATAAAATTGTTTCTCTAAAAATAACACTAACACAAACTGCTCAAGAACAGTAAAAAATACTCTCATGTAACACTACAACAAATTAAATATTTCAACAAACACTGTCTTCATGAATACTACAATGACGTAGTAAAGTGTATTCGGATACACAACAGAACAGTTATTTTCATACTAAGAATATCAAAAAGTTGCTGTTCCATAATGAAACATGTGAATCGCAAATATTTAATGGCGAACTGCATCTTCCTTGAAACCCTGCTGTCGCATAACATCTTCTCTGTCATAAGAAGTGGCGCACGTGAGTATGCGAATCCAGCCCTTACGCGCAGTATGATAATAGATGGAATAACACAATCAAATATTTGCGGGTATTTTTTTCTGTGAAAATAAAAATCTTTCATTGTTCTTTGATTTTTCCAGAGTTTTTGGAAATCTAACAAAACCATAGATACCTCTCGCAAGGTCAAAGGTTGGACAGTTTTCTTTTGATTTCTGCGCACATTGGAAATTAGAAGTATTAATGTTTTTTGTAGTTTTCCTGGATTACTGGATATCTAGAAAGCCCTAGACAAAATCCTGGAGGCAGTCGTTTTCTTTCAATTTATAACGCAATGGAAATTAGTAAGGTAGAAATTTTTGTATTTTTTCCAGGTTTATGGAGATATGAAGAAACCATTAACATTTATCAAATGCTTGGAGGTTGCTTAATTTACTTTTAATATTTGCTCACTTTGAAAAATAGTAATATAGATAGAATTTAGTGGAATATGGACATATTACAAAAAATAGTAGGGAACAAGTGAAATGTGAAACATTTGTTCACTTCAAAAGTTCACTAATTTTGTGATTGATTAAAAATGAAAATTGTAAATAAGGAGTCATTTAGCAGAGACATGACTTCATAGAGAAGGATGATATCATCAGATGTACCTTAATTACCGAATCATACAACTCGCAATGAACAGAAAACGAGCCTTCTATTGAAAAAGCAAATTGGCACTTATCTTTTCTAATCATTTCTACCTACACTGAATCAAATTTCAAGGACATCATTCACGAAAATAAACCTCTTAAACAAAACCTTTTCACCAATAGAGCCGTTCCCTCTTTTCACATTATTCCCATCTCACAAAATCTATTCCCTCATTTCCATCGCGCTCGAAACGTGTAAACACCAGCATTCTCTACAAGCTTCACAGAGACTATCGCTCTCGGCCTCTATCACTTCCCGTGCTTATTGAACAACCGCCATCCTCCACGCCCCTCCGCCTTCGTCGCCCACAGCGCCCGCACGCGTGTCGTACGTCCCCGCCCAGCCCCGCCCCCTGGCGGCCCTCCCGTAATGACACGTAACGCAGTTAGCAATCTATTGCCGAGCGCCCGCGCCGCCTCCGACCGAGATTGGAGAGCTATTGGCGACGCTTTCGACGCCCTAATCGCCGGAACAAGCTGGCGAAATAAAGTGTTTGCGCGCCCGGAGCGGCGCCGGGCGGTGCGGGCGGCGCGGGTGGCGGTGACGGCGGGAGCGACGCGGGCGGAGCGGGTGATGGTGACGGCGGTGACGGCGGGGACGGCGGTGACGGTAGGCACGGCGGGGACGGCGGGGATTGCGGAGACGGCGGGGACGGCGGAGACGGCGGAGACGGCGGGGATGGCGGAGACGGCCTGGAACGGCGGGGACGGTGGGGACGGCGAGGTCGGCTGGGACGGCGGGGATGGCGGGGACGGCGGGAACGGCGGGGACGGTGGGGACGGTGGGGACGGCGAGGTCGGCGGGGACGGCGGGGATGGCGGAGACGGCGGGAACGGCGGGGACGGTGGGGACGGTGGGGACGGTGGGGACGGCGAGGTCGGAGGGGACGGCGAGGACGGCGGAGATGGCGAGGACTGCGGGGACTTCGGGGACGGCGGGGACAGCGGGGATGGCGTAGACGGCGGGAACAGTGGGGACTGCGGGGACGGTGGGGGTGGCGGGGACGGCGGGGACGGCGCGAACTGCAGGGACGGCGGAGATGGCGGAGACGGCCCGGGCGGCGGGGGCGGCGGGGACGGCTTGGACGATAGGGACGGCGCGGCGCGGCGTTGGCGAAGCGGGGCGACGCGTGACGTCAGTCAGGGGCCGCGGTCGCTCTGAGAGTGATGCTGGGCGACACAGTCTGGGCTGAGCGGCGCGTGTAGACGCGGGGTTGGCGTAGGGTGACGCGGGGTGACGGTGAGCGTCGCGGGGTGTCACAGGGAGTCGGGGACGACTGGGACCGTGGGCGTCGCGGGCACTCTGAGGGTGACGCGGGGCCTGCGATAACGGCGGGGGTGGGGCAACGCGAGTCTGCTCTCATTCCAGTTGCAAGCACTCTGGCTTAACTCTCGAGGGTTGGGTAAGCGAGTTGTAATCGGCGTTCGACGACGGGGGCGCCATGTTGTTACCTACCTACGAAATTTTGGGAAGCGTGCGTATGTGTATTTTTAAGCCGTCCGCTCGAGACCGGTCGCTCGCCCACAAGTCGTTTCTGGACGAGGCGGCACGAAATTTTCCCCGAAATTGAACTCGAAGTGGATGCCCCCTTCCCTGTCCTGGAAGGACCATCAGGGGAGGCAATGACCAATCTGCTGAGAGCGGCGAGCGAGATACTGCAAAACGTACTCTGGTGGGTATGTTATAGAGGCGAAGATGACGTTGAAAATTGACATTACTGAATCGCTTCCTAAATTTAAAAAAAAATTATTTTGCATTGTTTTTTTTGTTTTTATTAAAGTACACTTTTCTAATTCTCAATCATAGATATTTATACAAACATACATTTGCCAAGATATTTTGTCATAATATTTTACTTTTTTTCAAAATTTGCATACCTTTGCATAGCTTCCACAAATAATTCAAATTGCTTAACAAATTGTTGAAAAATTACATTCATTTCCAAAGAACCCTTTTTACTTAACCTGCACTTAAATTCTGAAGTAATTATAGAGTACTAATTCTCACGAATCTTTTAATCGAAAGAAGAGTCTTTGCGTATCCACAGAAAACGTAAAATGAGCCAAAATATTAGCGATTGAATATTACAGAAGTTAAATCTATAGAGGGGAAACTAATATTCCAAAACAATATTGACGATTGACCTAAAATAATGTCATTACCTATCACTGTCTTTATCAGCAGTCAATTTACTAGTCAAAATCCCTTGCCAAGAATATCAATCTTGAAATATATTGAACCAAACGAAATTTCCAAAACCCATCCCCGACTTTGAATCATAAAAACGAGAGAGTGCCCGAATTAGACAACCAGGGACACGAATCGGGCTTGCGTTCGAAGGTGCGCCGTTTGCCTGAATGAGGGCGGGCGCCGGTGCGCGTTCGAAGGCGAAGGGGGAGGGGCGCAATCTCCCGCCGCGTGCAACGGCACTTGGCATTGCGCCTCGGCCGGGAAACGGGTTCCCTGGGGGCCGCGGGGCTGCATGCAGCGATAGCGCCCCTGGCGGCGTAATCCGAAGGCTCTGCGCCGACAGCGGAAGAGTCCCCGGTGCCCGACACCCTCTCGCTGCCTCCACACGGGAATTCCCGCCCCCACCCCGTGCCTTTCCTCCCCCCCCCAGCGGCTCCCCCCCTCGCTTGGCTGAGTTTGTCTGCCAGGTCAGTCGATAGGTGCGACCAGATGTGAGCGCGCGTTGTGCCTACCTGTCTTAGTTTTCTAGTAATATCTGTGAAGAGAAGACGAGAGACCACCATTACCAGATGCAGTTAAAAAATCATATCATTCTTATCTTTATTATATTTTTACCAATTATTGTCCTTCGCGTAATATTAAATTCATCCTCTACATATCCCCTCACTACCATTACTACTCTCCGAGTCACCCAGTTGATTCTTAAATATGTTATCTGTTCACTTAAGGCGCAAGTTATGTTCACCTTGGTCTTGTGTAGCGTATTTACACCTAAACTTTTATGTTCACGATCTTTTTCATCTTACATCAAATACAGTTCATTCAATTCTCATTTCTCATTTACTTTATCTCGTTTCCAACCGGCCAAATACTGCATCTCATCTAATACCATTCAATTCTCACTTCACATTTATGTTACCTCCTTCTCAGCCAACCAGTCTCTCCATTTCATTCCCATCACTCCTTTCCAATCTTCCAACTACAACAATTTCTTTTATGATTTCGAAACACTTACCATCTCCCTTCAGCAGAACCACATTTCCATCACTCGTTCTGTCCCGCCCGTCTCCAATCCTCTCAGTGCTTCCGATACGCGCTATCAGTAGGATAAATGCCACGTTCTCGCACCCTGCGGAACACCATGAACGCGCGGTCCCGAATCCACGGCCTCCGCGCGAAAAATATTGAATATTGCGCCGCGTAATGCAGCGATGCGCGAACTCCCCGGCGCTCGCCAGACGCGTATTCTTCCGCGCCGGAGTGACGTATCTGCGACAACAAAGGCTCGGCGAGCTAATGCATCGGGCGCTCGCGAGGATAAATGAAATATCGACAGCTGTCTCGGAGCGACAGACGCGGCAATAATAGCAATATATCCAATATCGGCCCGCCAAGGAAGGTGCCTGATGCAAATAAAATGGAAGGAAATGCGGCCTTTGTCCTAAAATACACTAACACGCGCGATTGGTTCATGCACGGTTTCACAAAACCCAAGATTTTGACGATTATTGATGGTTACGTTGGCGGACATGCGAGGTTTGATGAAAATTTCGGGAATTTTTAATAGGTCTTTGACACCTGAAGATGCGCGAGATATCAATTTCACGTCGTGACTTAAGTTCGTTATATTTTATTTTCGATGATATTCAGAACGTTAATTAGGATTTAATTTATATTAATGTGAGCATGATCCATCCACATGTTTCGATCAACGGTGGATCAGATTCTGTGGTGCCCCTTATCACTTTCAGATGTATGCCGAAGCAACATCCAACGGACCACATTCAACACTGTACAATGTAGTACCAACCGCAAGCAATCTTGCCTTCCCTTTTCCTTCCCTTCACTTACCATTCCCTTCCTTCGCATTCCCTTTACTTACCATTTCTTTCATTTACTATTCCCTTCACTTGCCATTCCCTTTACTTGTCATTCCCTTCACTTGCCGTTCCCTTCACTTACCATTCCCTTCACTTGCCATTCCCTTCACTTATCATTCCCTTCGCCTGCCATTCCCTTCACTTGCCATTCCCTGCACTTGTCATTCCTATCATTTGCCATTCCCTTCACTTGCCTTTTCCTTCACCATTCATATCCGTATTTTCTCACAACTTTCATTTCTCATTCTCTTCACAGCTTATTCCTTCTTATCTCATTTCTTTGAATTTCCATTCTCGATTTGCTGTGACCATGCACATTGTAATACTCTAAAATAACAAAACAAATAAAAATCACAATTCTATGATGTGATAACCTATATTCATGAAAAATTGGTTGGGGATCTAAGCTTCCCCAATTTTTTCAGCAAAACCCCACAAGCCCAGAGTCCAGTGATTGAGACGTTTTAAAATTGGCTCCTAAGTGATCCCATTTCCCCATATAGAAGACCTTTACAGTTCAGGCTCCCTTAAGTCACAGATAATGAATTAAGCATACTCCACGCACGTGCGGGCGATGTGTGCGCGCTGGGAAACGATGAACGAGCGAGACGAACGGTTCTTTACCTTCCGGCAGAAGGACCCAGAGCCAGTGGTTAGATTTTCATTAAACGACTTGCGTTTCAGCATCATAATCTGGAGTACGCCGACAACCTGATACTAGACATTCACAATTTTTCTAATACCCCTCCCCAGCTGCCCTACGGTTGCCATACAAACGAGTACCCGCCAACTACTTCCTTGAAGTACGTGTGATCTGAGTGTGTGACTCGATGTATTATCTTATTTAAACACGTGAAATATGAATAATTAAAAACAGTATAAAAAAGAGTTGATTTATGAATAATTGTGTCTTTTCGATATACTCTAATGACAAATCTTCGGAATTAAATAAACAATAAAATGGACTTTGTTTCTTTTACAAAATGTACTTAGATGAGTTTCTGCGTAGTTTGATATATCTGACTTGGAGACAGAAATAGTTACCGAACCGCACTCAAGACGAGGAACTAAGCACGCAGTAAGGACGCGGAATGTCTTGAAGGATTTGTTAACTTCGTGACAAAACCTCAGGATCCCTCCCGCGTTCCATTAATATCTCGGTAGACTAATACCCCGGCTGGCACGTTCAACATGCGATGTTTAGCACTTAGCCCCAGGCGTCGCCTACCCCGCCCCGCCCCACCCCGCCCCGCCGGCAACAAGTGTAAGAACAGGCGCGCAAGTATCGGCTGCTACAGACCGAGGGGCGGCCCGGGCGGAAACACGTGCTGCCGCCTGCGGCGACGCGCCGAATTAGCGTAGCCGTGAAATATGGCGGCGGGCGCAGATGGCGCGGATGTCGCTATCTGTCTTGATCCCCGGAACATTCGGCAACCGGTAGGACCTGCCCGCCGCCCCCCGCCCCCGCTCCCAGCCAAGCCGCTCCCCTCTCCTTCCATCGCGGTGAGGTGAGTCAATCCATCACGACGGACGGACGAAGATGCTGGGAGTCTCGGAAGGTGACACGGAAAGCTGCAGCTTCGAACCCACTTGAGATGGCTCAGGCCAATGTCGGGGCTTTATCTTAACAAAATGAGTCACGGACTGCGTGATAATTTCCTTCCTTATCCTTGCCCCTCCTCCCCCCTACACGCACATTCATAGGCACACACACACACACACACACACACATTCATACTTACAGACACTAGCTAAGTCACGTATCGGGAGAGCGGTCGGAACTGTAGAACTTGTCCCGGCTATGGCGGAGACACCTGGAGAGAGAAAACCATAGAGTTCTACATGTAGGTTGGCACCGAATCACACGTAATAGCGGGAGCCAGAAAACCGCACTCACCTAAGGTGAGTGCTCACTTTTCTCTATGACCATTGCTATGCTCATTCTTTGCTCACTTTTCTAATGACCATTGAAGCTGATGCTCTCGGATACACATCAGTGTGAGCAGTGAAAGTGTATCTATCTTTTCGTTCGCTGTCTTTCTGCAGGAGTAATGAGAACTATAAATAAATAAAACGGCTTTACTAAAATGCCTGAATTGTCATGACATGAGGAACGCCAACGACATGTTGCCGACTTACGCTCCATAGGCACAAAATGTAGAGGATACGTGATTTAAGCAGTAATTAGTATCTGTGCACAGTAGTACTCAGGTCCAAAAAATCTAAGAGCTACCCTTCATAGCAGTTTTTTAAAAAAATCTTAACACATACCTGATTTTTAATAAATTTAAGGAACATTCATGCCAAATTCGAACAAAATATAGCAACGTGTTTGCTAATGAAATCTAAACAAATGTATAGGCAAGCAGACGAAAAACCGAACTCCGTTTCATAGTTACTTGGATGCTGATTAGGTCAAATCAATGTTGGGTCCTCGACAATTGCACAGTGCAGCATTCGGTACACAATATCTCTGGCGGAAATAACAGTCACTTTCTTGAACGTCACCGTCGTGCAAATAATCAATCGATTAGGTGTGTCGAGCGACGTGACCCGCGCTTATCCACTTCACTCGATTGATTGATGTTTCCCAGCAAGTGCATTGCTATGACCATTGGCCCCGTTAGTGTAATGAATGCTTTATGCCTAGAAGAAACTGTTTTCATCCCATATGGATGGTGAGATCTGGCGCCGACCTATACGTCAACATGCAAGGGCTTTCTCCATCCAGGTATTTCCTCAGAAAGACACTGCCCCATCCGGGTCAATCTCTAAGCTCCCGTTGGTTTCCAGACATGTGTGCAGTGAATGGAAGTGCAAGAGTGTTTATGTAAGGAAAGAGGACAGGCCGAGTAAGAGAGGGGATGGAACAAAAGAAGGAAAATTTGCGTCCGGTCCATGGTTCGTTTGTTCTGACAATACCCTGGTATGATCGGAGAAAGTACTGAAAACTACCGACCTGAGCAACCGACCGCTAGAATCAGCACGAATCCAACCTCAGCGACTGAATTCGGCCTATCTCTGTACTAGCTAGTGTCGAAAATCCGTCACAGTCGGGACTGGCTCTTTAGGACCTTGTAGAGCAATTGAAAAATTGTTCCTGATTATCAGTATATTGTTCTTAATAATAAAACTTATCCAATTTTATTAATGACAATCCTTTATTGTTCACCATTTACACACAGAACACAACGTTTCGTAACGTGTTTTGTTACATCATCAGGCTCCTTAATGAGGGAACTGTTGTCCCATTTTGATATCTGGCAGTTTTAACGGTAAAACACTCGAGGACACATAGTGAACTCAACGTCCGGTCCGCTCTTTAGAACCTCCCGGTCAGAATCGCTGCAGAGACGGCGGCAACGGTGGTGCAGAGCTAGCTCAGCCGGTCCACAGATCGGGCGTCCCAAAGGCGACTACTCCCGCCGGGGATTCCCCTCCCGCCCCCCTCCCCCGAGCGAATGCTCGGCGAGCTGAGGCGCACGCGATCGGCTTTTACCCTTCCTCGCGACGAGGGGCAGCGCCGAACTGATTGCCCTCCTCTCGCCCTCCCTTCCCCCCGCCCTCCCTCCGCCGTCCCTCCTGCCCTCCCGGCGCCCGCAGGTGCTCTCAGCCTTTCACGGGCCGCCGCGCCCGCGCAGAAAGGAAGATTGATTACCCGTAAAAGTTAAGTGAAGATGCGGCCGGCTCATACTGCACGTGCGCGTCATTTGAACAGTACGGAGCACGAAAGTGCTCTACGGCGTAGCCGGAACCCGAAAATAGCTTCGGGTTCTCTCTTGGTGATTATACACCAGCAAAATGATTAAGTAGTTTTATTTAATACTTGAAAACCTAGTACATCTTTTGGATTAATGTACACACCTCTTAGTAGTTGTATTTTGTATCAACTTTCCTTAGAGAATTTCAAAATGAGTATTTTTTATAAATTATTTTGCAGCTAACATAAAAATAAATAAGAATGTTCTGTATAAATATCATTCAACATTAATTACAATTGTATTCGATTTATTCCTAAAATAGATGTTTCTCCCCTACAATTTATTTCTTCTGTGGTAAATAGCAAGATATATACAGAATTTTTCTTCTTCAGTTACATGTATTCCCTCTGAGGGTAATTTACTTGTGTTAATAGCAGAAATTCAGCTATTCTGACCGTAATTTGATTTCCACAATTGTAACAATAAATTTTTAGTTGGGAGAACAATAAGAAAATGAAGCTTTGAGACAATCCCAATAATTTCTCAACACATTAATAATTATTTTACGTAATCGCCACCCGTGAAATAAAATACCATGAATTACATTGTTTAATTGAAATCAGTTCCAGATAAAATCCATTTTTTGTATTCCAGCATTATAAACGACCTTTTCTGTTGCAAGAAATCGTTCATAATCAGGCGTTTTATGGCACAAATGATAATGTATTAGATTTTACGGCTCCAATGATTGCGTCATCACACATTCAGCCACTCGCAGAGAGAGAATTAAGGGGAGGTAGAGGTAAACAGAACAGCCGATCACAGTTTTCTCGCACAGATGTCAAATACCCAAGACATTACAGCAAAGTTCTTCGCAAATTTAAGTTTCATTCTCTTATAAATTTATAATGCTGTCATACAAAAAAATAGCGCATGCAACTCGTTTATAATGTTGCTTTATTGCATTCGTGTAAATTTGAAAACTCACTCCTAACGTCGCTCGTTTCCAAAACACGTACTCATGCAATAAAGCTTAACATTATAAACTAATTGCATAAACTACTATTGCGAGCGGAGGGAACCTTTGCGAGTCGCTCAAGAGCTGTCAACGAGTCACCGCCGCGCGAAAGGTTCCCGCGAAACCGTAAAACCAGGCGTGAGGACCGCCGCGAAAGAAAAGCGGCGTTCTGCGGCGGCGCCGCGAAAGATAAACAGCGTTTAAAGCGGCGGGTCGCGAACCGAGCGCGTCCCTAAACGTCTCCCCTTTGACGCGCTCCCCTTTAAACCCGCGTTTAAGGCATTCTTTTGAAGTTCTTTCATTTGGCACCATTGCGCCGCGCCGCTCGCGTAAACCGACACGGGCCCAGCGTGTCTCTGGGTTTAAGGGTCGTGTTCTTAGCGCCGATCCCTCTCTTACCTGCTGGAGGGGAAGAGAGGGGAGGGCTAGGCGCCGGTGTTGTGTTTGATCTCGAAACTTCTGAGAGCGCTTGAACCCAGCGGAGTCCGTCTTCACTTGCAGACAACTTCCCGTCAAGTTTGCTTTATTTTTTTCTCTCTTCCCCTTCTCTCTCTCTCTCGGTCGCCTCTCCTCCACCCGCCGAGCTTCAAAACTTGCCGCGAGAGAGGGTGATGGGTAAACTCGTTTTTGCCGCTCGGCGGCGTTTACCTCGAGCGGGAACGCGTACGCGAAACGCCCGTACACGAGGCTCGGCGCGGCCCACGCCGCTGCTATCTAGCGGCGTCGAGGCGAAGCTCGATGAGGTTAATTGAGATCCCGCCGGGAGCGCGCGGCGCGCCCGCCGGAGGAGAGGCCGTTGCTCGTAAAATTTCGAAAGTGCATCGCTCAGCGGAACCGGCAACTCGTCTCGTCCGATGCGTCGATGAGCGAAATTGCTCCGGAGGCGCGTGCATTAGCGGAAGAGCAGGAGGCGGGGAGGAGCCCCAGACTTTCGCTGCGTTCGTGTGCGCCTGTCTGTATGCTGGGTAGGCATTTCTCCTTTCACGAGTGTAGCGCGGGCGCTGGGGAGAGAACGGTTTCGGCTCGCCTGGCTCGTACACATGTTATCGTAGAGCTTGCATTTCTGACTGAAAAAAAAAGTATTGTTCGTAGAGTTTATAAATCTAAACCAGGGTTTAAAAAGCGTGTCCGCTTCGACGTCTCTAACTGCAATATTAATAGATCCATAACGTGGGCCACATTATTCTAACGTATGAATACTGTTGAAAACTTGTTTTATGAATACTTCGGAGGGTACGTAATGCCGGCTGTCCCATGTTAGTAGATTTACTGCATGTAAAAGATCCTCAAGCCTAAATGACGCCTCTGGACCAAATTCAAAATCGCCGGTTTCGTCGCCCATGGAATACCTTCTTTTTCCGCTAGTTGGTGAAGGGAGCGTGGCGAAATTTGCGTGGTCAGACGGAAGAGCAGGTCTCATGGCCTGAGTCTCGCCACGTAAAACAAGGCATCAATTCAATTCAATTCAAAAAACCGCGAACACAAAACTCTTCCTATGCGACTCATATACCCATGTTCATTATAATTTGCTGCCATAACTTATTAACTAACATCATTGTTACGTATACAGTTAATTATAAAAAACATTTAGTTGCTGTCAGTACGTACATGTATGGCATTAGACGTCCCGAGATGTAGCTCTGTATGTCATTGGTAGGCCCACATTCATATCGTATGACGTGACATGTCTCTGCGTCAGCGAATACTTAATAGCCCTGTCTCGGCCCTGGGCGGACCACGTGACACGGCGCCCAGGAGCATCGCCCGCAAATCCAACACGTCGCCTCGCGCAATGAGGTGAGAACACAGCGGGGCGACGCGGGTGGGGGCTTCTGGACGGGGGGTGTGGCGTTGATGGAAGCGGCGGGGAGGCGCGAGGGCAGCGGAGGGGGGCGGGGCGGGGCGGGGAGTCGAACCGCACCGTCCATCGCGAGCTTACGCGCGCGGCCTAATCGGACGGGCGGCGGGCGCGCGGC
Source organism: Acheta domesticus (assembly GCA_031308135.1). Taxonomy (NCBI): domain Eukaryota; kingdom Metazoa; phylum Arthropoda; class Insecta; order Orthoptera; family Gryllidae; genus Acheta; species Acheta domesticus. Next base: position 116,154,859 of record JAHLJT010009355.1, read on the forward strand.
CGCAGGGGCGAGTTACCGCCGGGTTATCGGGCGAGTTATCGGCCGTTGGGGGCCGCTGCGGCGGACGCCGCGGCAGACCGCGGCCCGCCCAATTGGCCGGAAACACTCTGGCGTTGCGTTGTACTGCCATCCTGTCGCTCCCGACCCCCCCCCCGCCCCACCCTCACCGACCCCCGTTTGGTGGACCTTCCGGCATCACACCCAGCGTTGCCTGCCCCGCCATGCTTATTCCCTCCCCGCTACGCCTCTCTCCGCCGCACCTCTCCCTGCCACGCCTCACCAGAGATGCATCTCCTCGCCACGCCTTTCTCCGCCACGACTCTTCCTGCCACTCCTCACTCGCCACGCCCCTCCCCGCCAAGCTCCTCCCCGCCACGCCTCTCCCCGCGACGCCTCTCCCCGCCACGCATCTCCCCGTCACCCCTCTCCCTGCCACGCCTTACGAGGCATGCATCTCCTCGCCACGCCTTTCTCCGCCACGACTCTCCCTGCCACTCCTCACTCGCCACGCCCCTCCCCGCCAAGCTCCTCCCCGCCACGCCTCTCCCCGCGACGCCTCTCCCCGCCACGCATCTCCCCGTCACCCCTCTCCCTGCCACGCCTTACGAGGCATGCATCTCCTCGCCACGCCTTTCTCCGCCACGACTCTCCCTGCCACTCCTCACTCGCCACGCCCCTCTCCGCGACGCCTCTCCCCGCCACGCATCTCCCCGTCACCCCTCTCCCTGCCACGCCTTACGAGGCATGCATCTCCTCGCCACGCCTTTCTCCGCCACGACTCTCCCTGCCACTCCTCACTCGCCACGCCCCTCCCCGCCAAGCTCCTCCCCGCCACGCCTCTCCCCGCGACACCTCTCCCCGGCACGCATGTCCCGTCACCCCTCTCCCCGCCATGCCTCTCCCCATCTTTTTCTCTCCTCTATGCCTTTCTCTCCATGCAGCTCCCCTTAACGCCTATCCCCGCCACGCCTTTCTACGCCATGTCACTCCCCGCTCCGTCCTGTCCCCCTGTCCCCATTCTTGCTCCGCTCCACCCTTGTTGCACCTCCTCGCTTCGTCCCTCCCATCCCGCTCCGCCTCGCATCGCTCTCGTAGCTCCGTCTGATTCCTCCCCGCCTTGCCACTCCTCACCTCGACTCGACTCGCCCCGCACAATTTCACGCTGCCCCGCAACGTTTGGAGTGTCCCCCCACCCCACACTGAGGACGGTATCCTCGTTGTCCCCGTTCCAGTTGACCCTTCTCCTCTTCTTGTTTACGGTTTCTCGTATTGCTGCTCTTAACCCCCCTCTCAACTCTTGGCCTCCTCAGACCCTTGTAACCTCCTGACCGCGAACGTATCCGAGCATTTCAAATTGGAAGGAAAAGTATTCGCTTATTATGGTTATTGAAAGTTATATTGAATACCAGTAAATGGGAAATAAGTTATTTAGTCTTAATTAAATAAAAGTTAAATGATTATATCCGAAGGTAACTGAGTCCGTCTGGATGTTCTCGATTTTTGGATCCACTATTCCAATGATACTCCAAAACAAATGTTGAAATTGTTCTAGCTTTAACAGCAATAACAATAATATTTTCATTCAACGTCATCAATCAACCGAAAACTGATAATAATAGAATAAATGAGCATGTTCATACACAAGTGTGTATTCTTTCACAAATTTTATTTATCTGTCGTATCATCAATCGTTTATCGTCGGCGCCGTAGTCATTTTCTTTCCACACTTTTGGACATGTTTCCTTTTAAATTTGCATTGACCAGTCCCACATCGTATAATTCACTTTCATACACACGTGTGTATTCTTTCACAAATTTTATTTATCTGTCGTATCATCAAATGTTCTTCGTCGGCGCCGTAGTCATTTTTTTTCAACATTTTTGGACACGCCTGGCATTTTTTCACGCATTTCCTTTTACATTTGCATTTACCAGTCCCACATCGTATAATTCACTTTGCGCCGACGATCCATTCCTAAACCCTCGTCGTTGTCCAGCTCGTGGCGTGTGTTTGATTCCTCTGTTGCGCCGGCCGGCCTCTCCGTGCTCCGCTTCGCGCGCATCCCCCGAGAGCCGGTGCAGCCGTTCCGCTCTGCCGCGCCGCGCCGGGGCGGCAGAGGCGGCGTTAGAGCCGGACACGAACCCGCGCCAACAGGACGGCGCGCGACAAGCTGCGCGGCGCTTGCGGTGCGTGTACCTCGCTGGCGCTGGCGCTGGCGATGCCACTCAGACGGGGCGTTCCGCAAGGCTCCGGATTTTGCCGGCGACCGCGACACACCTCTGGCCGCTGCTGGACTCGTCCCGTCGCGCTTCTGCCTTGTTTATTCGGCACCGATGGCTCGGTGGTTAGCATGGCGGCTGCATACCAGCTGCCATAGCTTCGCCACTACACAGTTGTAGGGTCGTTGACCGGTCCTTGATCGGTGGTTTCCCCGATCACTATCAGCGAATGATGGAATAGTTCCTTAAAAATTGGGTAACAAAACGTGCGCAATCTTATCTTTCTCCATTCCTATTACATGTACACACATATATTACACTATCACTGGGGAGCTTAGACCTTGTGCTGACTAATGCTCTGTCACTCTAATGGAGATACTTGGAGGTGGAAAATAGCGCAAACGAACATGTTTGTCGCGGCTGCGCAACCCGCGCCAACAGGACGGCGCGCGACAAGCTGCGCGGCGCTTGCGGTGCGTGTACCTCGCTGGCGCTGGCGCTGGCGACGCCACTCAGACGCGGCGTTCCGCAAGGCTCCGCATTTCGCCGGAGGATCCTTGAGTAAGTCGGTCAAGTGGGAATCTCTGGGCAAATGGATCAAGTAGGGGATCCCTGAGCAGGTCGATCAAGTGGGGATCCCTGGGCAAGTCGATTAAGTGGCGGATCCTTGGGCAAGTCGATCAAGTGGGGATCCTTGAGCAAGTCGATCAAGTGGGGATCCCTGGGCAAGTCGATCAAGTGGGGATCCTTAGGAAAGTCGATCAAGTAGGGGATCCCTGAGCAAGTCGATGATGTGGGGATCCCTGGGCAAGTCGATCAAGGGGGGATCCTTGAGTAAGTCGATCATGTGGGGGATCCTTGAGCAAGTGGATCAAGTGGGGGATCCTTGGGCAAGTGGATCAAGTGGGGTATACTTGGGCAAGTCGATCAAGTGGGGGATCCTTCAGCAAGTAGATCAAGTGGGGATCCCTGGGCAAGTCGATCAAGTGGGGATCCTTGGGAAAGTCAATCAAGTAGGGGATCCCTGAGCAAGTCGATGATGTTGGGATCCCTGGGCAAGTCGATCAACTGGGGGATCCTTGAGCAAGTCGATCATGTGGGGGATCCTTGAGCAAGTGGATCAAGTAGGGGATCCTTGGGCAAGTCGATCAAGTGGGGGATCCCTGGGCAAGTCGATCAAGTGAGGGATCCCTGAGCGAGTAGATCAAGTGGGAGATCTCTAAGTAAGTCGATCAAGGGGGATCTCTGGGCAAGTCGATCAAGTGGGGGATCTGATGAACCGGATGGGTTGTAAAAAAATTAAATGACGATATCGAATTTACTTGCTTTCAATATTGTAAAATTGTTTTGCAATATTCATATTTTACTGTTAAAACTTGTTTGATTATTTTAAGTAATATTCTTTCGATCGTCTTTTCGATTGTCATTCTAGTTTTTTACGGGGAAGATATTAAATACAATAGTATTTAGACAAGACCTAGGAGTTATTTTATGTTTGAAGTTGCGAACCAATGCATGTAGTGACCATATGTCACCCATGTGATTGTGACACCCATGTCATTAATGTGGAATTTTTTTGCAAGGGGCACATACTTTCGACACTTACTGATTTTTAGAATAATCCTGGCCCCCTAGGTGTTCGTCCTATCGCAAAATCAGCATCTCTTGGAATAAACGAACTTGGAAAGGCAACTGAGCCAGCATAACCGCTGCCGCGTTCACGAAAACCCGTCCGCTCTGCAGTCGGGCTGCAAAGGGCGACGTGCACCCCCTCCCACGCGGGACTAAACGCAGGGCGAAGGGGCGGCCGGCCCAGCGGAATTCGGCGCCGAGAGCGCCGCGCGGGGATCCAATAAGCGCGGGAGATTAATCAAAGGATTATCAATTTAACCAAGCGGCGGCGGCGGCGAGGTCAGTGGTGGTGATGGCGTTGGGCGGCCGAACCGAACTGAAGCTCGTGTGGAGAAAGCGGACCCTCCCTGCGGGCCCAGCTGGGGTGTTGGAGTTTCGGAGATACGGGCGAAATACGGGGGCACGGAAGAAGATAACGAATCGGGAGTGGCAAAGACGTCAAGATTGAACATGTGTATATTATTCTTTAATTGTCTAAATTGTAAGTCTAGTTTTGTATAATCAACTCATTGAAGTACCTGACGTTGACGAAGAATTTAATTATTACTATAATGTATTATGTATTAGATATGACAAAGAATGAATTGTACGTAAAGTGTAAAATGTAAGCTGCTTACATTCCCGCAATGGTATCCCACCCAGTTCCCTCCCCCACCCTGATCTGCCCTGTTCCATTCTGATTCCCACTCTGATTCTGTTCAGTTCCGCCCCGCTCGGATCATGCTTCAACCAGCCCTGCCCCCCGCCCTGCTCCGCCCAATACCCTCCCTATGAGTATTGTGCTTTGCTTCGGGGGTTGCATACTCATTTCCAGTTACAGAACGTTGGGGGAGTAACCACTTTCGATGTAACATTTTGGGATCGTCGTCCTCCGGTGTTTTTATCATTTGATCAAAAATGTTTCTGCAAATTTTCGGGTCAATCGTTATAGCGGCTCCAAATCTTTTGTGTAAAATGCATACTTCCTTTTAGATGTATATAGGTTGTTAGTGAAAATCTACATGGCTAGGGCGTAGGGAATGGGCATTTCGTGACTATTGATGTGTTTTTATTTTCCCGTATACGTACGTATACACGGAGTGATATACGTAGTATAGGGAAGGTTATGTAATGCTGCGCGAAAAAATGGCCAATTTTCGGAGGAAAAAAATTAATTGCCGGGCCGTGAAAACGAATAAGTGGATAAAACCAGTTGCTAAATTAAGAAAAAATCCACACCTCTATCTCGTGGTGTGGTCAAAATCCATGATTTGTTGCTTCTTTATACTTAAAAATCGATTGACGGCATTCCGTCCGTCTGTCCGTCTGTGGTCAACGCTAGCGCCTAAACCGTTCGGTCGATTTTCTTCAAAATTGATATTCCCCAGTCGATCTGATTCTAGTCGAAGCTTTGTGATTTTGAAAAAGATTCTTTAAAATTTGGGGGTACTTTATATGAAGCCCCCCGGGGATTTTCAACATTTTCTCAAAAACGGCTCCAATTTTTTTCTTTAAATTTCTTGTATGAATAGAGGAAAATACACTTTTTAACATGGCATAGGTCCGATTTTCACGTACAGCTCTGAATTTTCGAAAATTGTGAAAGTTTGAATTTTTTCGGCGTCTTTCTCCAACTACAAAATTGAAGATAGAGATTTTTTCTTCAAATAAAATTTGTTCTGCATATTGAGTTCTTTAATAAAGGTCACGTAAATGTTTTTCACAATTTTGATAGTTTTCGTGCAATATTGCGTGCAATATGTGCAATTTTAAAAAATTACAAAAACAAAATTTTCTCAAAAACGGCTCCAAATTTTTTCTTTAAACTTTGGGTAGGGATAGTGGTAAATGTACTCTATCAATGACATAAAAGCCATTTTGGTCTATCGGTTGGTTTTTTAAAAAATGACAAAAATGTACATTTTTTTACTTGTCTCTCACGTCTTTAATATTTACATTATCGGCGATTTTTTTACATTATTATATTTACGAGTATATATGCTTTAAATAATGTCAAGTAAAGTTTCTCGAAAACACTACCGTTTTCTGTGAAAAGTAGCTCAAATTTCGGCATTTTCAGAAATGCTCAAACGTCATTTTCTCGTATATAGCTGCAATTTTTTTCTTGAAACTTTTGTAACGGATAGTGCTAATTACACTCATTAGTATAGCGTGAAGTTTATTTTGTTTTTTTCAAAAATTATATAAATGTAAATTTTTTGAAAGATCTCTCACATCTTTAATATGCACATTATCCGCAATTTGTAAAGATGATTATATTTGTGAGTGTAAGTGCTTCAAGTAACTTCAAATAAAGTATTTTGAAAACTCAAAAGTTTTCTGTGAAAATGAGTTTCAAATTTCGCATTTTTAGTAGTGCTAAAACGCCATTTTCTCTTAAACGGCACATAATTTTTAAAAGAAAATTGCCATTTACGGCTAGGTTTTTGTGTTCTTTAATATTCTAAAATTAATGTTTCTGTTCTACCAATAGGAAACCGAAAAATTAAGAAAATGACAAAAAAATGTACTTTTGGCGATGATAGATGATAGCTGGCCAGAAAGAGTATGTGGCAATTCCGAATAGCTAGCGAAGACCCAGGAAAATAGAAAACTAATACGGGAAAGTCTGTGCCATTCTGTAGCACCACTATTTTTTTGGAGATTGTGATGCAATTATGGGAACTATCTCAAACGGAAACCAATGATTAACACAGAATGGAGATGCTACAGCGACAGTGGTGGGAAAGCGAGCTCCACCAGCCTCTGGGAGGATGGTGGGGAAAAAAATAGAGTTAATAATTAAATGGGCTAAGCGTTAATAATTAAACTATTACGCGACCAAAATATTAATATACAGTAAAAATATGATAATTATTCACTTACAAATTGCAAAGGTATGAACGTTACTAATAAAATAATTGCACAATATTTTATTCCATCTCCTACTATTTAGTCATGCAAGGAGAGTCCATTTTGTACGGTTCTAATGCAGGCAATCGCAAGAATGAAGGAGAAAATAATGCGGTGGAGCTGTACAAATGGACTTACTGCCCTACTGCCTGCACTGGCGGTCAAATTATTTATTAATTAATTTAACACAGAAAAAAAGTTAAAAGCTATCAAATAATATTACAATACATAATTTATATCCTATAATTCTTAAACATCTTAAACAATTTATTCAAACCAAAGGTTTATCCAAAAGACTAATAACCCATGATCCGGAACATTCTCTAATTTAAGTCAATGTGGTCGTGAATCTTTCTACAGTGGTTTATTACAATTACTTCATAAAAATATCTTAATTATGGTAATAAAATGGAATATGGAATTTTCCTACAGAATACGAAGTAGATGTTAGCCTAAAAACGGATTCGCGTTAAAGGCATAAAGAGAGGTAAAAGAGGTTACGTAATACCCTGAGTATTGTTTGTTATTCAATATGTTTTTACAGCCTTACAAACCAACCGTGATTCGTTTAGATGCCAGTGTTTCCAGAGCGGGGGCGAGGGCTTCTGCCGCCCCTCGGAGCGGTTCAAGCCATCCATCGTGTGCGCAAATAAATTTCTCTTTTGGAGCCCTTCCTTCAGCGCCCCAAGTGTCCCGACGCGAGATTTTTTTGACAAACGGATCGGGCTCAACAATCGATTTTGCCAGTCGGAGAACTCATATTTTTTTATAATTTGAGTGAGAAATTGAATCTATGCAAGAATTTGGTTTCTATTGCCAAAATGTAATTGCCAAAATGTTCACTTAGATGCGTAATTTTAAAGGTAATGTACTGGAACTAAACGTGTCTTCCATTGCAGACAAATTACTACCATTTAGAAACTGAAATTTCATTGAGATTATTCATCTTCGATACTCTTAATTATTTCACAAATGTTGAACAAACATCAGAAGAGTTTAAGGAAACAAATCTTCCGCAAAGTGGTTGCCCATAAATTACGTAATACACAAGTTAAATACCCCCTCTCTCTCTCTCTCTCTCTCTCTCTCTCTCTCTCTCTCTCTCTCTCTCTCTCATGTAACGCGCGATTGAACCCCCCCCTTAATAATTACGTAAAATTTGCGAAAACACCCCCACTTATAATCAGTAAATATAAATAATACAACAGCAGAGACAATTTCTATTAATTTTATTTGTGTTTAACATTAACATTTGTGATAAATGAAGAAAGATTAGTTGGCGTTGCTGGCCGCACTAACAATCAGATTAGGTACAACATTCGAGTGAAGGAAGAACGGATAGGCGAGAAAACTTCTAACAACCCATCCAAACGCCGTCGTAGAAAACGAATGCGTGAGTGTCTTCTGCCCCAATATAATTGAATTCTGTAATATATTATATATCAGTTTCGAATACGTTTTCTTAATCTTATTAGATTCAATCAATGTGCCATTGATGAAAAAAATATTTCCATTTATTGTAACAATTTATAGTTCATCATATCTTTTTAGTTAATTTATATTTTTAAAATCATTTTTAATATATTAATATTGTAGTATAAGATTGAATAAAAGGAATTACTTTAGTAAATGTTGAAAACAATAAATAGCAGCATTACAAAAACACTAAAGTAACACCCTCTCTCATATGTAACGCAACGTACCGCTTCCTCAAACTCCTTCCCTCTTTTTAGCGTTACTTAATATATGGACGACCCCCACCTATTCTTCCGTGCGTACCACGTGTGGGAGACGTGAGCAGCAGAAGCTCCGTGGCACGAATATATGCGCCCCGCAGTCAGCAAACACTGTCGGAGGGGAGCCAGCGATAGCGATCTGATGGGAGGTCGCCCGCCCGCTTCTAAAACTTTACCCAAAGTGTTAAAAAAATGCCCAAATTACCCTGCCTGCAAGGGTGGCCACGAGGGTCTTGGGGCGAGGGACGTTCGGGGGGAGGGGGGCGACATAGGCTAATGGGCGTTCTGTTTCGCCTCGGGCTTGATTGGTGAAGACAAATGGATCCGTTCCGCCCGGAGGAAAACAGCGATATTAAAAAGATGTCATTTCATGCTTCCGCAAATAAATGTTCCCCCGTTTTTCTGCTCGCGAGGATAATCCGCTAATTACGAAATGTTTCGCGGCGAACAAAAAAAAAACAGAATCATAATAAAACGAGAGAGGCTCAAAAGAACTTTGTCAAGGAATGCTAGTAGGATTTCGTCGCGTAATTAGTTTAACTGAAAATGCCACAAATTCTCTCGAGAGATTCCATCAATTTTTCACGCTTCTATTAAAATTCATGGTTTGAATCACACTTTTTAGAAGAGGATTTTGGCGAATTTCGAGTTCCGCCTTTTTTTTTAATACGCCGGATGCGTGCGTTTAAAGGAAGGCTCACACTTTGTAAATTGGCGAGTTGTAAAATATGTATTCCATTTCGGGGTCGAAACAGATTTCCTCGCAGCACTCGGAGCAGCCCTTCTCAGCCGCTCGATATCGGAGGCAGCGTGCAAGGGATCCCCCCGCCCCGTCCCGCCCCACCCCCTAAGGGCCTCGTGAGAGCCCTGAGCCGTTCATCACAGCTCGTTTCATATTTCACCAACCCTACAAAGGGCCCATCCATATTCAGAACGCCTATACTCGCACGTCGAACAAACGCATCGCGGCGGCCCGATCGCGAGCATTAACCTCTCTCCGGCTAATGTAGCCGAGCGTCGGCTCCCCGAACTGCACTTAGGCCGCTGTCCAAAAACACACTTATAGAAATTAAAATCGTCTTCCTGGCGGGAGGGCTTCCTCCGCGTCTTGGGTCGCGGTACTTAGCGTCGGTTGGAGAGCGTTCAAACCCGTTCGCCGTGCCCCTAGCTCCCCCCTCCCTCCCCGCGGGCGATGAATGGCTGGCTGCGCGGGCTTACAGGCTTACCAACGGCGCGGCGCCATTCAGCGCCGACAATGGCGGTGCTCCGGGGAGGACAATGCGGCCGCGGGCGGGCTGGTCTGGGCTGCTCGGCGCCGCGCCGCGCCGCGCGCCCTGCGTTCAACGGCCACTGGGGGCTGTCTGCCGATCACGTGATAAATGCTTTGTGATAACCCCATTGTCGCGACGGCGAAATAAAATTAACTTTGCCTTTTTATGCCGCGAGAGTGCGCGCGCGTGCGGGTCGGCGGGGGTTCCCCGGAAGCGGATTAGCGCCTGCGGTAGAGGAATGCATGAGGGCCCAAAGGCGCAAAAGTAGGGACAGTAATTCTTTTTGATGAATCCATATATAGGGATTGCAAAATGTCGGAAGGCTAAAACGAAGATGTAATAAATTACATAAACTATAGCGGTGTTCCGGTATACCAATTTTTCTTCCAGTAAGTAACAATACGTGAAATAAAAGTTAACCGAGAAGTTAACCCAGATTTTTCAGACTTGTGTCCATCATGTAGTTAGTTTTGAAACTGATACAGAAGTATCCAGCTTTAAAGACGTTGCAAGTGGAGGAAGTGAAATTAGGGAGTTTTATAATAAAGTTTATGAAGTACAGCATGTCGTTTTTCATCAAATACTTTTAAGCAATAACCAATCAGCATTTGTGAAATGCCCTTGAGAACAAAGCAACTGTTGAGAAAACCGTGAAGCTCAAATGACAACATACTGCGTCGTATTTGCATCCGGACGTAGGTTATGTTAGTTTACTCGAAAGAAGACAGATTAAACGAGCATCAAAATGGCGAAAAATGTTCACTGTGGGTGACAGAGAAAAGCAGGCTTTCAGATGAATATCAGAAGTAACTACACTTGTGTTATGAAAATTACCTTTTGTATTATAATCGTAATATAAGATGAGAGGCCGAAACAATGTTAGTACACAGTGTTGCCTCCAGATGGAGGCCCAAGAAATTTTACTAAGAATTTGATTATTTTCAACAAACTTGTTTTATGATTTTTTTAATAAAATATTTTAGGTGTTTTTCATAAAACTCGTTTTATAAAAAACTGACCGTGTACAACATTGCTGCTGCAACCCCTACCATAGCGATGGTGTGACTGATGGTGCGTGCGTGTGCGTGTGTTGCAGTGCTGCGCGACGACTTCCGCGCGGAGCCGAAGAACACGCGCGTGGCGCAGGCGGAGACGGCGCTGCTGGAGTGCGGGCCCCCGCGCGGCCACCCCGAGCCAGTCGTCTTCTGGCGCAAGAACGGCCAGGCGCTCGACCTCGACCAGTCCAAGCGGTGAGCCACCACCACCACCGACACCAACACCACGGACACCGACACCGACACCGACACGGACACCGACACCAACACCACAACCCACAACAACAACACTATCACTACCACCAACACTACCACCAAGACCAACTTCACCATCAGTACCACCACCACTACCACCACCACTACCACTACCACTACCAACACCACTATCACCAACATCAACACCACCACCAACACCAGGACCAATTACCCCCACCACCACCAACAAAAAGACTGGTGATGTTGTTAGTCTTGGTGGTCCAAGACTAACAACATCACCACTACCATCACTACCACTACCACCACCACCAAGACTAACAACATCACCATCACTACCACTACCACCACCACCAACAACAACACCACTACCACTACTACTAACAACATCACCACTACCATCACTACCACTACCACCACCACCAAGACTAACAACATCACCATCACTACCAATACCACCACCAACAACAACACCACCACTACCACTACTACTAACAACATCACCACTACCATCACTACTACTACCACCACCAACAACAACAACAACACCACTACCACTACCACCATCACCACTACCACCAACACCAAACCACCACTGCCATCATCATCATCATCTTCATCATCATTATTATTATTACTGTTATTATAATTATTATTGACGGTCTGAGGTGGCGTATGTGGTTGTGAGTTCGCAAATGACGCTTCGTTCACTGGGAAGTCGTTGGTGGCGGGATTAACTGCAGCAGTTACTTACCTGCCGATACCAAGAGGCCATCTGCTCTGGTAGGTCGTAATTTCCTCCGATTTATTGCAAGTAGGTGCCGGGTCATTATCCTAGATAACGAGCCACGGACCACGTTTCTTCCTTCCTCATCCCATCGTTCCCATCCTTAGGACTGAGCAATTGTCTGATTCCTCATTTTCATGTGGCTGATAGATTCAAGAAAACCTCCCACAAGTTTTGAAGGTTCGGAGAGTTCGAAAGGGAGCACAGTTCCGAGTCCTGAAGAGACATTAAAGGTGTTTCGAGGTGAGATAATAATGAAACTTAGTTAAGATTTAACCTGCAATCGGGGTTGAATTCATAACAGATAATTGATTTTTAGTGTTTTCGGACGAGTCAACTACTGCGATCAATAGTTTCGCAAGTGTAGTACATGTTTTATGCAGGGGGTGCGTTGTTCTACCCCACTGAAGCATATGATCCGGCGTCTACCTTCACGTGCGCTAGCGGCTTTCCCACCTAGGTATGTCCCCCCAGTGGGATACCGTCCTGGTCGTGACAAGCTGTAAGCTCCCGAGTTGTCCCCGCTACGTCTGGTAGAGTGGTGCTTGCAAGGGCAATTGCGTGTAGATAAGGGGAAAGAAAAGAACAAGGATAAGGGAGAAAACATCGCTCGTGTTCCTTTCTCGGGTTAGTGCTCCGGCATTTGCTCGGTATTAATCGGAGAAACCACGGAAAACTACCAATCAGAGCAGCCGACCACCACCACCATTCTCCTCCCTGATAAAAGTTGATTTCGAACTAGCTGGGATGTGGCTAGTGTGGAAAATATTCCACCGTCGGGACATTCCCTAGGACGTAGCCGAGGGAACGGCCGCTGGCAGTTCTGCCTAGCAATGCTCCCTCTGAGCCAACTCAGCTATTGCAACCACTCTCTCAGTCTGAATCAGTGAAAAACTACTGATTGACAGTGACTATTCACTAATGGAGTCAGTTATAACCCAGCCACTGGCAATCAGTGAATTGAATTGAACAAATCAGTGAAAATGGGGGGGTCCACTTTTTGAATCAGTGAAACTTCACTGTTTGAATCAGTGAAACTTCACTGTTTGAATCAGTGAAATCTGTGACAATTAATTGAACGTGACGACTGAACGATCAGTGAGCGATGGTGGCGCGGCACTTTTACCACTGACGACCAGTGAAATGCTGGTCATTATGAAAAGGCTCGCATATTCGCTGATTTGTCAGCGAAACTACACATTCCGACTGAAGATATCAGTGACTTCGGCTCTCACTGATTGAATCAGCGACGATTTCACTGATTCATATTCAGAGAGCGCGTGATGACTCGAGCGGCGCTGACCGCCTTGCAGGATCCGGCTGGTGGACGGCGGCAACCTGGCCATCCAGGACGCGCGCCAGACGGACGACGGCCGCTACCAGTGCGTGGCGCGCAACATCGTCGGCACGCGCGAGTCCAGCATCGCGCTGCTCAAGGTGCACGGTGAGTGCTCACTTATTTAACGACAATTTTATTTATTTATTTATTTGTCAAAAAAACACAGTAAAACTGTATGTGACGTGTGGGGAAAGAGATTTATCTGTGCACATTTTCTTGAGACCCAGAATTTAAAAAAAAAATTGAAAAACTAGAAACAAGAATTTAGAAAATAATATTATTTTAGAAAAATAAAAAATATTTGAAAAATGTTTGTTCTTGAGTTATAGAAAATTAATTTCAACTGTAAACGAACTATAAGCAAAAGGAGTGCTCAACAAAACGTGCGCTCAGTGAAGCTACATTTACGTCCATACATTTACGTCCACAAAACACCCATGCCCCATGTTAGTAGATTTACTGAATGTAAAAGATCCTCAAGCCTACGTGAAGCCTCTGAGCTAAATTCAAATCGCCTGTTTCGTCGCTCAAGTAATAGCTTTTTTTCTCCGCTAGTTGGTGAAAGGAGCGGAGCGAAATTTGCGTAATCAGACAGAAGAACAGATCTCACGGTTTGAGTCTCGCCACATAAATTAAGGCATTAATTCAATTCAATTCAAAACAATTAAATACTGTGTGTGGCGTACAATGTGCGAGAAGTGCAATCTGTGCACGTTTTATTAAGTTCCAAAGATCTTAACCCTTTCTTGATTTCTAGAATGTTTCTGAAGAGCGCTCTTTTATTAAATAAATGAATGTCGTTAACTAAATCTTTTATATCACACGAACGTATGTTCAATGCCAGTTTTCATTTAAAAATTTAGCAAACATCAATAACCGGTAAAACGACTGTAGTATCAAATATATTCCATGTCATGACGTTATATTGTCATTGAGGGTATTCGGCTTCGGTGGTGTAAGGGTTAGCATCTCAGAATGTTACACGCAAGTTTCCGGTCTCAAACAAGAACAAAACTGTATATTTTTAGGGGCGGAAAATATCTTCCTTTGGAGGAAAAATTAAACAGGCTCTGGAACTGAAAGTCGTGAATTTTTAAGGGGGGAACACTTCTTTCGGAGGAAATAAAGCCGGCTGCCCCTTGTTGTAGGTTTACTCCATAAAAAATAATTTAAAAAATAAAAATCCTTCCACCTAACAGAATCCTTTTAGTTGTTTTTTTCGATCGCCTCTATTGTCGCCAGAAACAGTGGCACAAGCGAGTGTGAGTGCGTATTGATGTGAAGCACGTAAAAGAACATCAGACCTAAAGAATCCTCCGAGCTCAATTCTAATCGCTCGTTCGGTCGCTTGAGCGTGTGCGTGCGTGCGCGTTGCAGTGAAGCCGTACCTGATCCGCGGGCCGTCGGACGCCGTGGCGCTGGCGGGGGGCAGCGTGGAGTTCCAGTGCCGCGTGGGCGGCGACCCGCCCCCCGACGTGCTGTGGCGGCGCACGGCCGGCGGCGGCGGCATGCCGCTGGGGCGCGTGCACATCCTGGACGACCGCAGCCTGCGCCTGGAGAACGTGGAGCCCGAGGACGAGGGCGAGTACAGCTGCGAGGCCGACAACGACGTCGGCACCGTCACCGCCTCCGCCACGCTCACCGTGCACTGTGAGTGGGCCGCCCTACTCTCTCTCAGTCTGAAGCAGTGGAAAACTACTGATTGACAGTGATTATTCACTGTTAGACAGATGGATAGATAGATAGATAGATAGATAGACAGATATTGTTTTTAGCCTTCTCGGCTATTTTCACATAAAATACATATTTAAATACATTGCTTACATCTATAGTATACTGTATTAACTATTTACAAATGAATTTTCTACTTTATGTGTTTTATATTTTTTCTTTTAATTCTTTAATTTGTTCACAGTTTTTTTATTTCTAACGGTAATTTATTATATAACTCAATTCCTTTGTCGGGTAGTCTATTTTTTTGCTGTTCAGTTTTACTCAAATTTATTAATCTGAAATTCACCAGCACCTTTAGTCGCTCGGGAACTAGCTGCTAGGAAGGTTTGCAAGCAAACAAAATATGCCGGTGAACTTCAAATTCAAGGCTGTTTGGTCTAGGTGTACAAAGTTACATTTATTTAACTGGAATTATACAATTATCTTGTAGTATTTTTTCATTAGTATTAATTTTCCACTTAAAATTAACGATTTTCGAGCAAATTATGGACTGTACAAACAAGATTCGATGGAGTTTGCGGATTCGATGGTGAACGAGACCGGGTTCAAACCCGATCGAAGCCGTGGTGGGCGAAAAAATCCTTCGTACGCCTTCCTTCGGAGGGGAAGTAAAGCCGACTGTCCCATGTTAGTAGATTTACTTGCATGTAAAAGATCCTCAAGCCTAAATGACGCCTCTGAGCTAAATTCAAATCACCTGTTTCGTCGCCCGAGATAATACCTTCTTTCTCCGTTGGTGAAAGGAGCGTGGTCGTGAAATTTGCGTGGTCAGACGGAAGAGGAGGCCTGATGGCCGGAGTCTCGACACGTAAAATAAGGCATTAACTAACTAAAAACTATCAAGACTGTTTCGAACTGTGTGTGAACGTGCGTGTGCGTGTGTGTGGCAGCGCCGCCGTCGATGACGGTGCGCCCCGTGGACGTGAGCGTGGAGGTGCAGCGCGACGCCGTGTTCGAGTGCGCCATGGTGGGCAACCCGCGCCCGTCCATCTTCTGGTCCGTGGAGGGCAACCGCTCGCTGCTCTTCCCCGGCGCGCGCATCGACCGCTTCGCCGCCTCCGCCACGCCCGAGGGCCGCGCCGTGCTCACGCTCCAGGTCGGTCGCCTTCAGTCATGCTACGATCTACCTCAGCTCAGCTCAGCTCAACCTCGCTTTGCCTTAGCTCCCTTCACCTTACCTCCCTTCATCTCACCTCCCTTCACCTTACCTCCCTTCACCTTACCTCCCTTCACCTTACATCCCTTCACCTTACCCTCTTCACCTTACCCCCTTCACCTTACCCCCTTCACCTTATATCCCTTCACCTTACATCCCTTCGCCTTACATCCCTTCACCTTACATCCCTTCACCTTACATCCCATCACCTTACCTCCCTTCACCTTACCTCCCTTCACCTTACCTCCTTCGCCTTACCTCCCTTCACCTTACCTCCCTTCACCTTACCTCCCTTCACCTTACCTCCCTTCACCGTACCTCCCTTCACCTTACCTCCCTTCACCTTACCTCCCTTCACCGTACCTCCCTTCACCTTACCTCACTTCACCTTACCTCACTTCACCTTACCTCACTTCACCTTACCTCACTTCACCTTACCTCACTTCACCTTACCTCACGTCACCTTACCTCACTTCACCGTATCTCCCTTCACTCATACCTCTCCGTGAGTGTCACGGCATGCTCACGCTCCACGTCAGTTAGCCCCTCCCCCCGCAACATTGCCTACCCCGCGTCCGCACGCACCGCTACAGTACCATTCCATATTAAACTCATCTCGCCTCACCCGCTTTCACCTCACCTCACTTCACCGTATCTCCCTTCACTCATACCTCTCGCGTGAGGGCCGCGCCATGCTCACGCTCCACGTCAGTTACCCCACCCCCACCCAATATCGCCTACCCCGCTCCAGCATGCGCCAGACCACAGACTACACACGTCGCATCACATACTAAATCATACCATTTCACATTTAATCATGCACATTTTACCTCCGCTCAACTCATCCTCGCCTCACTCGCTTTCACCTCACCTCTTTTCGCCTTCCCTTCCCTCACCATACCTGCCTTCCCACATCTCTCTTCAGCATAACGCCTTTTACTATATCTCTCTTCACCATACCACACTTTACCGTACCTCCCTTCCCTTAAAGTTCTTCACTTTAACTGTTCAATTTAACTCTTTTCACCCTTTACTCTCTCTTCATCGTAACTCTTCACGGTGACTCACATCACCTTACCACCTCGCCACCAACTCGCCGCCCTTCATTCTCATCTCTCGACATCTCTTCGATTTATCGCTCCATCTCACTTTCCTTCACTGCACTTCTCTTCACCACACCTCTCTTCGCCTCACTCCACTTTTGTGTCTCTCCCTGCATTTCACTCCAGCTCCCCGTTTCTCCCTTCGATTTTCTTCTATCTTCACTTCGTCTTACTTTACCTCACTTCCTTCCAACCGTGCTTCAAGCAAGCGTAACCCTTCTATTAATAACCCTATGACTGCATGCTATCGCATTATTTTTCACAGCTCATGTATCTTTTTGTTCAACTTAAAACGCAAGCTACAATCTAATTAATTCTGTGGTCACGAGGTAAAAGTTAAGTCAGTTTTTGGCAAAATTGGGTTAAGTACTGAAACTACTAGTTAAAATGTTTATATTTTATTTTAGGAAAACGGACCAATTCAAATGTTGCCTCCTTAACGACAAAAAAGCGTTGAGAAATAGCGTTGAGCATAGGAAAAAAGCATTCACTCAATAATATTTAACCCTAGTTTTCTACAAACTAAGATTTTTGACTTCAGAAATTTCACGCCGTGACCACAGAATTAACATTAGAAGCAGCTACATGAAAGAGTAACGAAAAGCAAACATTATACTTCGGTTTTTTCTTTCTTGGCGCAAGGGGGTGTGCCATCAAAATGGAATATCTCACGGTATTTCGCGTCGTTCTCGGTTGTGCCGCTAGGAATCGCATGATAGCCAGCACTGCTCGATACAGTCGCGATCATGGACTCCTAGCGGCACAACCGAGCACGACGCGAAATACCGTGAGATATTTTTGCGTCGTTCTCGGTTGTGCCGCTAGGAATCGCATGATCACCAGCACACAGCATACAGTCGCGATCATGGACTCCCAGCGGCACAACCGAGAACGACGCGAAACACCGTGAGATATTTCAATATATTGACACCCCCCGTGCGCCAACAAAACAACCGAAGTGTAGCGTGGAGTGTCCCGTGCGTGCCGCAGGCGGTGACGCGCAACGACTCGGGCACCGTGGTGGTGTGCACGGCGGTGAACGCGGCCGGGTCGGCGGTGTGGCGCGCGCGCCTCACCGTCACCTCGCCCGAGGACCGGCCGCCGCCCGTCATCACCCTGGGCCCGGCCAACCAGACGCTGCCCGTCAAGTCCATGGCCGTGCTGCCGTGCCGCGCCACGGGCGTGCCCGCGCCCGTCATCACCTGGTACAAGGACGGCGCCGCGGTGCTCGCCAGCCCGCGCGTCAACGTCTCCGACTCCGGCCTGCTGCAGATCAACGGTGAGACCGCGGACGCGAGGTTTACAGGCAACTATACTGCGATTTTCGTAATTTTGTCCCTGACAGAAATCAGCTGTTTCCTTTCCATCCAATCGGGAGCTTATATTTCGCTAGTGACGTCACTATGGTGACGTTCAAGCTCCCGATTGGATGAAACCGTGAACAGCTGACTTCTGTCAGGGACAAAGTTACGAAATCGCAGTATATTTCTTATACTGCGATTTTTGTTTCTTTGCCCTTGACAAGAATCAGCTGTTGCGCTTCCATCCAATCAGGAGCTTATATTTTGCTACAGTGACGTCACTATGGTGACGTTCAAGCTCCCGATTGGATGAAATCGTCAACAGCTGATTCCTGTCAGGGGCAAACATACAATATACAATACAAAGATACAAATCGCAGTATAAGGCAGTGGTGTCGAGGTCTTCTACTGATGGCTGTGGCACGCTTCGTGGCACCGTACCATGCCACGAGCTTCTCTGCGCCACTAGCGTTGGGAGAAGAAACTATTAGTAACCCCCACCGTTTTTCACAGAAAAGTTTTGAGTTTTCAGAAAACTTCATTTAAAGTCATTTGAAGCACTTACACTCCCAAATATAACAATGTTTACAAATTGCTGTAAATGTGCATATTAAAGATGTGAGAGATTTTTCAAAAAATTACATTTTTGTAATTTTTGAAAAAACAAAAAAATACCATAAATTGTATTTTACGTCATATTAAAGAGTGCAATTAGCATTTCCGTTCCAAAAGTTTGAAGAAACAATTTGGAGCCATTTTTGAGAAAATGGCGTTGGAGCGTTTCTGAAAATGTGACAATTTGAGTTAGTTTTCACAGAAAACGGTTGAGTTCTCGAAAAACTTAACTTGACATTATTTACAGCACATGTACTCGTATATATCTGTGTGAAAACATAGAGGAAATATAGTTAATATTCCCCCTATTGTGTCAGTAATAAGACATCAGTGTACGTAATAAGAGATTATCATGGGTTGCGCATGCGCGTTGGCAGACCTGGAGAAGCGCGACGGCGGTCTGTACACGTGCGTGGCGTCGTCGCGCAGCGGCAAGGCCACGTGGACGGCGGCGCTGCGCCTGGAGCAGCCCACCAACCCAACATCCACTTCTTCCGCGCGCCCGAGCCCTCCACCTTCCCGGGCGCGCCCAGCCGCCCGCAGGTCGTCAACAAGACCGACTCCTCCGTCACCATCTCCTGGACGCGCAACAACAAGATCGGCTCCTCCTCGCTGCTCGGATACCAGGTGAGACCGCCTCTGCCTCGCCCGGCCCCGCCCCGCCTCGCCTTTCTCCGCCTTGCCCCCCCTGCCCCGCCTCGCCCCGTCCCGCCATCCCCGCCACGCCACGCCTTGCCCTGCCCCGCCCCGCCCCGCCACGCCCTTCCCTGCCCTGCACTGCCCCGCCCAGCCCCACCACCCCGCCCCGCCCTCACCACCCCGCCCCACCGTCACCCCCGCCCCGACTACGCCCCGCCCGGCCCCACCCCTCCCCGCCCCCGCCCCTCCCCGTCCCGTCCCGCCCACTTCGCCGACCCCACCCTCCGGCTCCTCCCCGCCGCGTCGCACCCTGTCCCATCTAGCCCCGCCCAGCCCCGCTCGGCCCCGCGCAGCTCCGCCCCACCCTCCCCACCCCTCCCGTTACTCCCCGCCCCGCCTTGCTTCTCTCCGCTCAGGTCCAGCCCGTCCCGTCCCTCCCGCCTCTCTCCACCCTCCTCGTTTCTTACTCGCCCCACCTCTCCCGCCATGCTTCATCCGACCATGCATCTCCCCATCGCGCCCTGCTGCTGGGGGTGACTGTCAGTGTCGGGTCCAAGAAAAGGGGCTTGTAAATTAGCAAATAAGTAATTACCAACCAAGACTGTTATTTGTGATATCAGCCGTGTGTGAGGAAAATTCTCTTAATACCATCTTATTAGAAAAATAATTGTATATGTTGGTTCAGTTTACTTTTCAGTCGTATTTTGAATATCACCAAATCACGCATGCAACAGAATCAGAAATCGAATGCAGTTAGAGAAAGTCATTTGGCGGTAAAAGACATTTGTAAACTTTCAACACCATTCTCTTAAAAAAATTAGTTTCGTACACCATTTTCTTAAAAAAATTCTTCTATACTACTCGGAAGCTCCTCACCGAAGTTTGTTGTTCTGAAAGGACCAGACGGTGGCGCTTAGGATTGGATTCAAGTCATACGTACTGCTGACGAGAAGATCTTCGTTCAGATACAAACGAAAAACGCAAATTTGTTAATGGATGTATTTTGGAACCGAATTACTTTCAGAATTCATTATTTGATTTAAATTCGTTTTTATTAAAATACGAAAATTATTAGAAAGGTAATGCCAAAAAATACAGTACGGCGTTCAAACAAGTATATTTTTCAGTGGGACCTGATTTGATTTGATTTATTTGGTCAAAAACAGTGAAAACTATGACGTCTGGGGGAGAAGATTATTTGTGCACGTTTTCTCAAGTTCCACAATCTCTTCCCAACATTTTAACTATAAATACGATGGTTGAAAGACGAAGAAAATATAAAAAAGATATAATAATAAAATTTAAAAAAGCGCGAGATTAGCAACATTTGAAAAACTAGATATTTCTTTCCCGAGTTATAGAAAACATACTTGCAACGGTAAATGAAATGCAGGTGCAATTTTTCTGCATTGCTAACAAAATGGTAACTCACCCTCAGCTCTACTCCTACCACTTCAAGCAAAAGGAGTGCTCAACAAAACGTGTGCGTAGTGAAGCTACATTTGCGCCCAGAAGCAAAACAAGGGGCCACCTCAGCATTTGCTCAATGGATCAGCGAAACTGGACCAAAACCTGATCGAGATGGGGGTCATTGACCCGGAAGACCTAGACCTTATTACCGGAAGACCTAGACATTATTACCAGAAGACCTAGACCTTATTACCGGAAGCCCTAGACCTTATTACCGAAAGACCTAGACATTATTACCGAAAGACCTAGACCTTATTACCGGAAGACCTCGATCATATTACCAGAAGACCTAGACCTTATTACCGAAAGACCTAGACCTTATTGCCGAAAGACCTAGACCTTATTACCGGAAGACCTAGACCTTGTTACCAGAAGACCTAGACCTTATTGCCAGAAGACCTAGACCTTATTACCAGAAGACCTAGACCTTATTACCGGAAGACCTAGACCTTATTACCCGAAGACTTAGGGCTCTTATAATTACAAGGACGATTCTGATTACGACTGTTGTCTCTTGCAGGTGGAGTTGTTCGGGCGGGAGCAGAATGCAGGCGGAGGCGGCGCTTCGTCCTCGTCCAACGGCCGCGGTGCCCACATCTACCCGTTGGGGTCGGGCGGGGGCTGGGTGGTGACTGCTCGCCGCGTGCAAGGGCCTACCTACACCCAGCACCACCTCATGCCCGGGGTCAGCTACACCTTCTTGGTGCGGGCTGAGAATTCGCACGGCCTGTCACCGCCCAGCCCCCTGTCCGAGCCGGTGACGGTGGCACCCACCGGATCTGCGTGGCCCGGTCACGGAGAGGAGCAGTTCCTGCTGAACGAGGCCAGAGCTAGTCTCCTCGCTGGTCATGTTGTTGAATTGACAGATGCCCAACCTATTAGTTCCACTGCTGTCAAGCTTGTGTGGGAGGCAAGTACAGTGTTTACATTATCAACTTTAATGATAATTTATACCTAAGGGGGATTCAAAATGACCACTTTTTGCTCATGAACTTGAGGTGTGCACATATGATCTGATTGGTTGGCAACTTACCTTGCACTGACATTTGGGCACAAAATTACGGGCAACTCTCACATGCGTCTATTCGTTATAAGAGATTTTCCTTATGTTTATGGACAAAAAAATATCAATTTCGACCACCCCTTACACACTTTAGTCGTTTGTAACATTTATTCTGAAATGTCCTGTGTATAAATATTTTGTACTGTGAAACCTTTCATTTGAGTGCACCCCTCTCCATCTTCGGCAATATTCTAGATCTGCTCCTCTTTTGTCAGATTTTCTTTACAGTGAACATACTGTATTTGGTGAACCCTTCTGAGTGGTATTTTTTTGTTCCTGAGAATGTCTGGTATTAAGAGATTTAATTGCGATTGTAATAAATGGATATTCAAAAAATTTCATGATATTAATATGAATACATCAATTTTTTGCTAGATTAAAAGGTTGCATGAAATAAATTTGGACACTTTCATGACAAACTTCAGACACAACCATGACAACTTCAGAACCATGCAACCTTGTAATCTAACAAAAGCTTTAATCTAGATCTTGAAAGTAAATGACATTTTTTGATATCTGTTTTCTTAAAATTGTATTTACAATTAGTCTAGAGCTTGTCTTTGTGTAATCAAATATGTTATTTAATGTGTATTTTTTACTTATTTTTCTTACAGATACTTAACTCAGAATATGTGGAAGGTTTCTACATATATTCACGACCTCTGGATGGAAGTAGAACTCCTGATTCTGTCAATATTTTGACTGTTCTCCATGCTGGCGGAGCATCTGGCTTTCAAGTGAAAGGCCTAGCTAAATACACCAGATATGAATTTTTCCTCATTCCATTTTTTAAAACTGTAGACGGGCGACCTTCCAATTCAAGGACTGTTCGAACTAATGAAGATGGTAATAAACATTACTTTTTGTTTCACATGCCTATTTTTTTTCTTTGCAGTGCTCTAATTTTTGTTGTTGTTGTTGTTGAATCAGCCCCATCTGAGCCACCTATGCACATGGAAGCTTTACTTTTAAATGCCAGTTCTGTATTTTTGAAGTGGAAACCACCTCCTCCCAACACCCACAATGGAATATTGAGAAGTTATCAGGTAATTTTGAATAATAATTGATGGCTTATGTGAAATCATGTTCTATTGTTTCACATAATTTATTGAAGAAAATAATAAAATTAATTTGGCAAATTGTATTAGCAAATCACATTTATTGAATTATTTCCAATTGTTATTGTTTGTAGGTGATTGTGCGAGGAAACAGTGTGACTCATAGTAACAGTGTAAATGGCCCAGAAGCGAAAGGAAACACATCACGAATTCTAACCAACATAACTGTGGGTGCATCTACTCCTTCATTATTGCTGACTAACCTAACTACAGGAGTAACATACATCGTGCAGGCACTGGCTTCCACTAGAGCAGGCCTAGGACCTCCAAGTGCTCCTTTCACATTACGTCTAGATCATGCATCTCGACTTCTATTTAAAGATCAGCATCATAGGTATATCTCTTTTTTATATTTTCTTTGTTTACAAATCAACAATTTTTTGTGGTATTAGAAAAAATTTCCTATTACTTTGTGTGATATATTGTATATAAAATGAAATGTATTTCGTATAAATACTTACCAAAAAAGACACATTAATACAAAATGTTGGTTTCTTCAGTAGAAGAGAAAAGTTATAACATTTCTCTTCTGATTAATTATTAATTTTGCATATTAAAAACTATTATTTGATACATAATTTGATGAAAATAACAAGACTTATCAATAGTAAAATCAAAACAAGAAGAAAAATGTAGGAGAAACATTCATTAACTGGAGTTCATGGCACAATTTTATTTTTAGGCAACCTGTGGGTCATGATCCCAGCTTAAATCCTGGAATGAGTGGCAGTGATTTTTTGACAGAAACATGGTTCATTGCTTTGCTGGGAAGTATGGTAGCAGTAATGGTTCTTTTATTTGCTGCAATGTTACTTGTTCGAAGACGACAATTACTCAGTAAAAAGACAACACTTCCAAACCTACATGGTAAGTATTAATTTTTTATTTTTGAATATTTGATGATTTCAGTGTTTAAAACTAAACTGAAGTTTATGTTGAATGCATAGTATTTTAGAAAGAATATTTTATTTCAGTTTTGAAATTTGTACTTTTAAACCTTTGAGAATCCTAATTGCTTTCAGAATATATTAAATAATTTCCTTTGTCATGTTAAAAATATTGTAAATGCTCACAAACATTTTCTGCATTAGATTCTCGTTCCAATGGAGGAGTATTGGCTACACCACTCAGTCTAAAAGCAGCAGTGGGCTTGCCCCACCCATTGGCAAATGCTTCACATGTATCTCTACCCCATGACTCATCTTTGTGGATAGAGAATAGACCTGGACCACCAACCAGTTGGCGTCATTCTGAAACAAGTGACAAAGAAACTTGTAGCATGTCAGAATCTCGCTTACTCAACAATGGCAGTGTTGTGACAACCACACTGAATGATTATGCTGAAACAGGAATGTTAAAATCAGCTGCAAGTCCAAACAGTGAAACTACACCAGCTTATGCTGAAGTAGATGCCACTCATGCAGCCTTAACCACATTTCGTGGTTGTGATGAACGTTGCAGTGGTGGGCAGAACAGTAGTGATGGATCTGGTTCTCCTGCTCCTTATGCTACTACCACCCTCATAGGGAGTTCAAGACAGCACATGAATAACTTGGTAAAAACTGATAACTTCTAAGAGTTTACTGAAAATATAATAAATTAACATATTTTCAATTGTGACACTCTTTAACATAGAAAAGTTAAGAAAAGGGAACTCACTTTTAAGAGAATCTCATTTTCAAAGTAAATCAACTCAAAAAAAGTGGTTTTAGTTGAGGAAGAAAAATATATTATCTCTATTATTCCCTAATTTTTAATTTCACAATGGAATATGTAAGAACTGAACATTTTTTCACTGCAAATTGTCTCATTTTTTGGAATATTTCACTTTGTATCTCAGCCTATTACTTCATGTTGATTTGTCACATTTAGCCTTAAAAGAGTCAACTTTTGTTTCCTGTACTAATCATATGAGGTGACTGAAAATCATGAGTACTAGAAGATTTACTGGTTTCATACAATAAACTATTATATTCATTTATATATATTTGTTTAAATACCTACATATTGTTTAGATGTTTGAGGTATGAGAACTAGTATATAAAATTAACAGTATCATCTTTTTAACTATTGAACTTGAATATGTTCTGTATCACATATTGGGTCAGTTTTCTTTAGTTTCATTGGGAAATTATTATGATCTGCAAAACAGAAATAAACTTCAGTTTTAATTATAACATAATCAACTTTTCCTTTCTTTTTCACTCAAAGTTTCACTCACTTTCTTTTGTAAAAATGTCATTAAATAAATAAAATAATATTGTTTTTTGTTAATTATACACATTCTCTCCAAGATTAAAGAACATTTTGAACACTCCTTGTTTTATTACCTGAAAGCAAACAAGCTCCTAAAGAAAGAATAGTTACAGATAAATAAGATTATGAAATAGACATTGAGTCATTAGACTGATGGAAAAGATTTTAAATATTTTTGACATTAAACAGCATTTTATTTAATTTTCCTCTTTAAAAATATTCTCCGTTAAAATTCTTTGTAAAGAAAAAGGAATGGTTGTGAGTTAATCTTTGCATCACTAATGTATTTTCTTGTCTTATGCTTGTAGGGTTGGGTGCAAATATGTCCACCAGTTAACGATTCAGATGATACTCCCTACCCCAATCCAGCATGCTATTTTGGTCGTAATGTGTATTCAGACACATATTTCTTCAGCGGTCATTGCAATAATGGACTGAATGGTAATCCTGGTAAGTCTGTAAAATTAGTTGTCAATAAAATAAAATTAGTTTAAAAAACAAATAACTGCAATTATGGAAATTGCTAAAAATTTCCTTCAATAAAGTAATTAATAAAACGATTATTTATTCTTAAAGGAAGATTAATTTTATTATTATTATTGTTGTTGTTGTTATTGTTATTATTATTATTATTATTATTATTATTATTGCTCCTATTGTTGTAGGATTTCAGACATTGTAACTTAACTTGTTTAATTGGTCGAGATAAAGCAATACCCTTGTCATTCTCTGCAAACCAGATTAGATGTTCCAATCAGGTTTAAAAATATTTTTTAACTGCCAAGTACTAGTTTAAGGGATAATAAAAAAAACTACATATGAATGCAAATGCCCAATTATTCCCTGTAGATTGGAAATCTATACATAACTCATCTAATGTTAGAATTTAGTTAAAACTGCTATTAAATGCTACAAAAAACAATAAACTGTAGAGTACATTAGAGTAATATTATTTTTTTATTTTAGAATCCTTCTATTGTATTGATTTGTTGGATTAAAGAAATACATTAAAATAAAATAAAATTATTGGTAGTAGGGACTTTCTAAAGTAATTTTGTTCAATAAATTACTTTAATTGAAATATTTTTAATACACAGGAAATATGATTGGACCATCAGGATCACACAATAGCTGTCCTGGTACTGGAGGCCCCACTCGTAAAGCTTTCTCTGATGTAAATCATGAGCCCCTTACAGGAATGCCTCCATCAATGAATCCTCCTGTTCCTCCTGCAGCTTCAGCTTCTGTGCCTCATACGCCTTCCAACACACTGAGGAGAGGACACCGCAATTTGCAATTTATACGACCACAGGTTAAATAATTTTCTATTCAACTATTATCACATTGTCCCATATCAGAATGGCAAAATATAAAATATTTTTTAAGATATATAATATTTATGTTATGTTATAAATGCCATCAATGTGACACAGTTATTGAGCAACAAGTGAATTTGATAATTCAAATTGTTCAGAGTATAGGACACCCATTCTGTCCAGGAACCGAAGTCAGGTCTTCTGATTAATACCCAGTTGCTTTTACTACTAAACTACCAAGATGATTGCAAAGCAATAAACAGGCTTAAGAAAATGTTTAGAACATTAGTCATCTCATTACTTTGAGATAAAAGCAAGTGGGTATAAACCAAGAGACTCTAGTTTGAGTCCCGGTTTGGGTGATTATTTATTTGAATGATATGAAATAATCCTGTAGAACTTAAAATGCTTCTAAATGAGATGATGGAAATGCATGTAAAGATATTTTTTTCAATTGTTTGCTCTTCTGATCTGAAATACATGCCAAGTTGTAAAAATAATTACAGTGTAGCTGTTGATCAAGAAGTTCCCATGTTCAAAGTTGATTGTACTTTCACATATTCCATGCAAGTCTATTGCAATTTCATAAGTAGATTTAATCGTAAACATTGATAATTATATAATAAAATCAACATGAGAAAAATTTTTGAAATTCCAATCCTATTACAAGATTTTTAACACCCACATATAAATATAATTAATAATTGTATTGGAAACTGAGCACCTTTTTATCATTTATGTAATTGTATGGCTAGATGTTTATTTCAGTTTTCAATTTTATTGATAGTTAAGCACAAACTTGGCATCTTGTACAAATATCCCATGTTTTTTATTGTAAATTAATTTAATTGTAAAACCATATACTTTCTACAACTTTTGAAACCAAAAATTCATAAATTTTTGTTACAGATTCAACGTCAAGGTGGAGGAGTTAATGGAGGAAATTCACATATGTCACCGACAAATCCACAGCCCCCTGCTTTCTCAAACAACAGCTGTCCTAGTTCTCGAGATTGTCAGCGATTTTCTGACCCTCCACCTGATGTTGTTACATCTCCACAGCAACCTCCTCCCGCAATCAACTGTAGAATATCTCCCCAGGCGCCACAATCATGGAAGGGTCAGAATGGGCCCAGTGGCGTGAAACCAATGCTTTTATTGACCTCTATCCCCGTTGGGAGTGATGCGTCTCAGACGTCCCCATCAGCACAAGACTTAAACCACTCCACAAATTCATATAATGCTCATAGTCTGTCCAGTTTTGTGGTGCCTTATCCCACTTACTCACCAGCGGCCAGGCATGGGCAATATCAACCAGTGTATCATCAGTCGTCACGCAGTGAACCTGGGAGTAGCCTAGGAAATCCCGGCAACTGAAGGGAAAATTAAGCTATGGTGGCCTATTTATATCCATGGAACTCTGAAAATTGTTCTTCAGTTTTCACTAGAAGAATGCTGATGATCTGACAGATGAATATTTTGTCTGGTTACATACTAATGGTTACCCTCTTTCATTTTCAAAAAAATGTGTAGTCCTTTTTAAAAAGGTTTGTACATTACTTGGTTAAAAACTGAAGCATATAAAATTGAAAATGGATGATATGTCTACTTTAATGCATTATTTCAACTGGTAAAATAGTCTATGTATTACATTATGTATCCCCAACAAGTCACAGTCAGATGGGTTCATTTTGAAATACATTCCAAAGAAAATCATTTTTGTAATAATTGTTTATTATTGTTTAAAGTTCTGAATGAACCCTGACTAAATATTTCTCTTAATAAGAAAATAACAGTACATGCAAATTTTGTCTATGCACAATATCAGAGCAGAAATACGTCCAAATAGTATCCATTGTACTAATGTACTGACAGAATCAACAAAGAGAGGGAAGAACTAGATGAGTACATTGTCTTGAATTATATCCATAGTTGTGTTTTATTTTTGTTCATTGTAATGACTCCAAATTATATTCACAAAAAGATGATGATAATAATAAGTTTAATTATAAGCATGTGCTAGACACATGAGCATGGAATTTTGTATCCTGACACTGACAAAAAAATTGGTATGAAAACAAAGAAAATGTATTTTCAGATTTTTTCAAGAAAGGAAATATTCCGTTATCATGGAAAATATTTGTTATAGAAGTAAACAGAAAGGCAAGCAAAATATTACACAACATAAAATGTGATCAGCATGATCTAAATACTGCAAACCATACCTCTATGTTGTGTTTCTTTGGGTGTTGAAATTGTTTCAATGACAATTCCCCTTCTCCTTTACCTCAGCTGTTTGTACTGTTTGTCCCCACGAAATTTAACCTTAATAAATATGGTGGCCATTTTCTGATGAATAAAGCAGACAAATAATGAAATGGAAGTGTAATAACATTAGAGCTTCTTCTCCTCTACTTCTGTAATTCCCAATTGAAAATAAATGTCATTTCAATAGAATGTTGTTTAACATTAAACATATTATCAGTTAACTGAAATAACTCTTCAACATTTCAGTTGTTTGTTCCAGGATGTTGATATTCAAAAGATGTTCAGTGTTTCTGTATTGGAATTCATCGGTGTTTATTACATGTGAAGGTATATTAAATCTGGAGTAGGTGTTGTTAACATCATCTATCTTGAATTTGTCGGCATGTCTCTCTTCCATACAAATATTTCAAAGTCTTTAAACATTTATTCTTTCATTAAAATCATCACTTATTTTCTTCTCTTTGGTGTTCAACATGTCTATGCATTGTATCCCTCAGACTGTCATTGGAAATGTCACAATTTGTGACTTTTATTTAAATGAGTGAAATGCATCCAGTATTTCAGAGATGGGGAAAAAGAAAAGAACTAATTGTAGAGCTACATATCAGTGTGAAAAATTGTAAATAAAATGCATATACTACAACTTTCTCTCTACATAGTCCATGGAATATGCTGTTTCAGTCATAGAAAATGACACATTTGTTACTGAATCTTAGTGCCACATAAACATAATAAAGATTGTAATAATTGTTCCGCTGAAGATGTCTATAGTTATCAACTTCTATACTATGATTTATGTATGTACATATCATGACATATATGTGAATAATGTGAACGAATGAGTGTAGGTTAGTTGTAAAATGGCAGTCAACTTATAGTTACCCCTCTAAACTCAACAGTGGTTGATTCTTGCAACTAACTAGCTGCAGAAAAATGGTAAAGAATATTGAGAAGCATGTCATAAAGAAAATTTCATTATGTGGATACTTTTCTTTGATAATATCAACATGATTTTAAAGAACTAAATTTCTCCAGTTATTTTGATGAAAAAAATTCTTTATTGTTTCTAAGAAAAATTTAGTCATTAAATGATTTCACTTTCACCATTTGTTCACTAGTACCACTAACAATTCTGGTCATTTCTCAGTTCAGTCAGTTGCAGAATGGTTTTGATGTGCTAAATGCCACCATCAGTTGTTCATGATGACCAAATGATGATAAATTTCATCTTCATAGAAAGCCACAGAATGTACATAGATTATCCTGCAAAACTGTACCCTTAGTATGTTATAGTATTGCCTTGACACAATGATGTCAAGTACATGTTGTTTTCCTGTTCAGAGTGCAGGATTTCTGGCAAGTTTTCTATATATTACTCAACTTCTGAGTATTCTTTGATACAACCTGAAATACGCAATTTCAACCACGTTATTATTTAACCATAATGAAACCTACCCTTGTGACTTTGTCTAAGTTTATAATTTGTAAAAACATTACATTGCAAATAAATCATTTATATATTTCATGAATATCAGGCAAATATGATAAAAACAGGTATTTCTTGAATTCCCAAGAAAATCCCTCCTTGCATTTTGTTAAAAAACACATTGTCTCGTTTAGAATTAAGAAAGATGACTAGTCATTATATATTTTCAATTTGTCTTCCTTGACTGCAATTTATATTTTGAAAGTGATGGCAAAACTACCTTAATGCGTATTGTCATCAAACAGAGTAAAACATTGAAAGTGTTTATATTTTTATAAAACAATGTTTTCTGTAAATTTGTTGTATGTGTTGTAGTGAAAAACTAATAAAGGTTAATTAAGCCGCGTACCATTTACTTTGCTTATGTAATTTAAGTAAAGATACAGTTATCATTCTTGTCTAGAAGTAGTTTATTTCCTTTATAACAAAATCTCATATAATGTTTAAATTAATTTGAGAATGCCTTTTGAAGTATTTGATGTTAGTTCTTAAAAGCAAACTTACAGACCTTTTGCCAATCTTATTTCATTGGAATAGTTAAGTATCAAAGTAATTATTATCTGTTTTTTGTAGGCCTGTAGGTGCACAAATTCATGGGCAAAAACTTGACATTAAAAAAAAGAAAGACGTGTCTTAAGAGAAGAAAGAAAAGAATCCAAAAATTTATTAGGAACAAAAAAAAGATAGTAATTTGTAAAGTTAACTACTTCATCATTCAGGAAGTAAAAAAGTTTTTGGACTTCAACCTAAACTAGAATGTTTGTAATGTTGCTTGAGACCAACAAGAAAACACATTATTTGGTATGAAATAGAAATTAAAAGCTGTAAATAAGTTTAGTACATTGTTTCAGTAATTTAAGTTTTCCAAATCTTATCAATGAAAATTGGGTAAAATTCAAATGAGATTTTATGAAATAAATGTCTTTTCTTTTCTTTAAATTAATTTGAACATAAAATGTAATTATTTATTAAAAAGGATTTTTAATAAAGTAATGAAAAATTAAATAATTTGTAGATGGTTTAGAAACTTGATTTTTGCACTATTGAAATACAAACTTTTTGAAAACAATACAACTTTGTTACATGCATTTAACAAACAAATGACACTTATCATAGTATTATGCTGTGGAGCATGTGTGACAGGACTCTTCTTCGATTAAACTCCTGAACTGAAGAAACAACTTAAAAAATGTATAAACGTGCAGTTATTTGCATAAAAGGGTATGGTATTTTGTTGAAAATTGTCATCTTAATGAATAAGAAAATACTACAAACAATATTATTTATTAACTTTGAACAATTTAAAAGATATTAAAAAAGTAAAGATTTTTCACATTTTATGTTAATTTCACATTATAGTATGTTGTATTAGAAATAGCGTGTTGTGTTGGAAACTGACTTATTAGATCTATGGGTTGCTAGTTAATTTATTAGTTCAAGCTTGTATCCGATTTTTTTTACAGATTCTAAAATGGTTGAGCATTGCCATAGACACAATGTGCATTAAAAATGTTAGGGATAGTTTTCAAGAGTCATTTATATCATCACTATATATAGAATCCAATATCATCCAATATCTTCACTACATTATTGTAAGAATTGATTCAAATGCTCTCAAAAAGCAGATGAGAATATGTATGCATGTGAATTAAGTCAACAAGCATATGCAAGTGGACCAAAAACTTTCAAATTTAAAAGAACCCATATTCTCTTTCATTTTACTTTTATTTAAAAAGGTAATAGACAAACATTTAATAAAAAAAATATTCATCTAAATAATATTTCTTGACTAACAGTACTACAAAATAGTACAGACTTCCTCGTTTAGTTAGTTTCCTGTTTTTGTGAATCAGAGCTGTACTTCGGTTTTTCTTTCTTAGCGCACGGAGGGATGTCAGTAAAACGGAATATCTCACGGTATTTCGCGTCCTTCTTCGTTGTGCCGCCAAGAGTCGCCTGATGGCCAGCATTGCTCGATACAGTCGCGATCATGCGACTTCTAGCGGCACAACCGAGAACGACGCGAAATACCGTGAGATATTCCTTTTTATTGATACACCCCCGTGCGCCAAGAAAGAAAAACCGAAGTATAGCTTTATGGTTTTTCCCTGTCTGGCTTCTGATCTGATACAGACTTAAGGGAGTAGCGCTCCTACCGCATATCGGGAAAACTAATTGAAGCGCAACGCTAGTCGCTGAACTGCATAGTAATGCCATCTAGTGAGCACGCCCTTCTTCAGACCCTAAATCCCCACCCTTGATGGCGGCCTTCGTCCGTGGTAATCCTGTGCAGTGAATGCATGACACGCCTCCTCGATTTTTACACAGGCCTGATGGCGGAATGAAGTGGGAGCCTAACGCGTCTCTCTTCCCTGTCAACAGCTTCAAATGCGCTACTGACGGCCGTTAACGAACCGACAAAGAAAAAGTTTGATATGATGTTTTTTTCAATTAATTTATTTATTTAAGGTCGCTTACAACAGGTTCATAAGCGACCTCGAGTATGAATTTACAATTCACATAAGATACATTGATAATTCTCATAAGATACAGTTATAATTCACATAAGATACATACATATATGATTGATATGATTGCCACATAATACAACTCAGAAATCCATTATTAATAAATAAATAAATTTTTAAACTATTTTTAAATTTCTTTTGGAGGGCGATTTCTCCAGGAGAGGATCGGCCTTTCAGCCTTTAATGACGAGCCGCGCCTGCTCTTGGCGATTACCGCTCAAATGAAATACACTTTAAATTACATGCACATTACTGTTAATGTTGCACCGCCTAAGAATAGGACCGTGAATTGCACAAAGGCATAAAAACGTGGCAAGCAGATGCGTCTGCCTAACACAGAGATCATGATTGTTCTGGGCTGATTGCTGTGGTACAGATTGCTTCGGGATAATACTCTCTGGGAGGGGGCGTCGACTTTCTCCCCTCCAAGAAAATAAGGAGCTTCCCATTAACATGTAACTGCGGTCTCTATCATATACTCTCTGGCCGCAACCCTTCAGTGGACGTGTTGGCGCACAGCGGGCGTCATCGGCGGATATTGTGGCGCCATTTCCGATAGATGAGTCGACATTCGTTATCACTTCGTGTAACCTTTCAGTGTAGTCTTGGCTTCCCGTGTGTGAATTTCGTTGTTCTCACTCAATCCTGGGTTGAATTATTGGTGGATCAGTCATCGACGGACCGTCTGTATGTCGCATACTGTGTACCCCGCGTAGAGTTATAGAGTCTCAAATTATCCTTCTGTTATGAACTTTGATATCTCCACGTTGATGGAAAAAAATCCTTTTATACTCACTGTACGCAATCTAGTAAATTCAAATCGCACTCTTTTGAAAAACGATACCTTTTTCTTCCAGGGGTGATTTTGAGAGAGAAACCTGTCGCATTACAATACTTTTGCTCGAATACGAAGAGGAGAAAGCAGTGTGTTGTAATGAATTGACTGTGCCCTTAATAATATTGACTGTGATGAAATATGCCATAAATTGAAACACAAATACCACAATATAGTTGCAGGAAAAAAAACAGTGGCGTAGTTACAGGGGGGCAGGGGGGGCGGTCCGCCCCGGGTGTCACTATTTTAGGGGTGACACCAACTAGAAAATGTTATAGTTAAAATTATACGCTAATTATTTAAAAATTATATTTCAATTATTCTAAATTGCATACATGTTTTAATATATTGTAAATAAATTTAATGTGCAAAAATACATTTATTTTTTGTTACATATTGTATAAACTATTCAGTAATGGATATGTTTATATTTAATTTATGGGGGTGACACCATTCATTTTGCCCCGGGTGACACCAAGTGGAGCTAAGCCACTGGAAAAACCAGATATCTGCTGGGCGCACTCCGTGCGCCGCGCGCTCACTTATGTTCCGAAATTTAACGCGCCCAAGTCCTCTCAGATTTTCCTAGGGGAGAGCACCTTTGCTTTTCCCAAATATCAAATGCCTTTCGTCTGGTCCGACCGCTTTCCCGGTTTTTAATCCTTGTATTGTCTCTGTTAATTTTTTCGATTGCGTTGTATGATTGCTGGGTTTAAATATCGGCGGAATCTCCAAAGTCGTCATTTTTTGTTGCAAACATAAATCAATAACAAGTCACTATTCGCAGTATTACAATATACATCGGGTAATTCTAAGAATGTTGGTATCAACAATTGCCAATACAAAGAAATGAAAATACGCTACGTCGCTTTTTATATGTTCATGTGACAGTAACATTTCTTGTAAGTTGCATTGTAGTTCTTACTTTAAGGTGACGAGATCAGTACATTTTGTATGTCGTAATCTTCATGCAATTGCTTGCATTATTGGATTAACATCAGACGTGATTGGTCATAGATGGTAGTAATGATAATTAGTAGTTGGTATTGGTAAAAGAAAGAAAAAAAAATCGGAAGACGTGTGGTATAAGTCGGCGTTGTTGATGGTTTCTGCAGAATATTCATGTGGGACATGATTGTTGTTGACAAATTGGCCTTTTGAAATACCTTTAAGAGCTTATTCAACATTTTATCATCTGGCATGGAAATTGTACGAAAGCTCGAAGGGGAAAGAGATTGAAATTGTGTGCTTCATATAGGTTAAGTTAGTTCAGTGAACAGTTGTTTTCGAAACAATCTCCTTGTTCATCTTCATTGGTTAAGATGTGGAGATATCTGTCGAGAAATATTACTCGTACTTTGTGTAAGTGATTGGATGCACATAGATTTTTTTTAATAATATGTCTCTTCATGGCCTCTTGTATATTTTGTATTACAGTTAATGTCTTCTTGCAGGTGATGCTCACAATGTTAATGCTGTACAAGCCTGTGGAGTAAAGCATATTCCTCCACCACCAAACTATGACCGTAAGTAGTTAATTATTTCATATCTTTTCATTCATAACAGTATGCAAGAACATTATTTCATGTCAATTGTTTTTTCAGATGTTGAGTTTCCCGAGAGAGTCAGGCTCAGGTATCTGGAGAAAGTACCTCAGTATCCTGGGAATATGCGACCACCTAAGATGATGAAGAATCTTAAATTCATGCGAGGACCAGAAAACTTGCACAATACTTTGCTTCATAAACAGTATGGCATAATTGTAAGTGCCTTACTTGAGTCAAGTGTTTGGAAGTAGCACAATACAAGTATTCAAAAGATTTATTTTGTAATATTAGTTTCCCCTCAATTGAGACTTTCATTGTGAGGTGTGCATTGTATTAATTTCCTGTTAAAAAGGAAATGAAAAAATAATGTTGTTCGAAAGGAAATTAAAATAGTTATTTATGTATGAAGGGCGTTAAGTAGATGTTTTTGCCCCGAGCACAAAAACGGGTTTGGAAGTCACCTGAGGGGCAAAAACATGTAGTAAAGCCCCTGGTACATACAAAACTTTATGGTTTACTAGGTCGTTGCTGAATAAAACGAGAATTCGAAACATTTTATAGTATTTCTTGCGACTAAAGTGAAAAGACGCATTGTAATAGTCATTTGTCAATATGACGTCAGATAAACAAAACAGAGTGTATATCTAATTTCTATTGAATAATCGTAATTGGACTGATTTGTTTGTACAAAATTAAAGAATGTTGTGAAGTTGTACTGTGGAAATTCTCCCAAAAACTAACAAAACTACAAACAGTGGTTTCCATTAAAATCTTTAGAAATATATGAAACTGTTGATGTTGTATTTGAGATTTACCTGTGTGAATAACAGTGTAAATTGCATTGATGAAACAATACTTTTAGGTTATTAGCGTCTATTGTCAAACGTTATTTAGAATATGTCATAACACCA
Organism: Acheta domesticus; assembly: GCA_031308135.1. Lineage (NCBI taxonomy): Eukaryota > Metazoa > Arthropoda > Insecta > Orthoptera > Gryllidae > Acheta > Acheta domesticus. The sequence continues at coordinate 116,191,350 of JAHLJT010009355.1, forward strand.
AAAAGTAACATTTCGAAGATGTTAGCCGATGTGCCTTATGTATCTTATTACTACTTTTAGTACTGCTACTGAAGAAGAATATAATTATGTCTCTAAAAAAGGTGATACGTAACAGTGAAATGAGAGTGATTAATGGCAAATTTAAATTCATGAGAACATTCCAAAATTGCAATTTTCATATCAATTAAACAAAATAAGATTTATAATGAATTATTTTATTTATTTGAGTATTATGCTATTTATTTATTGTGTTTGCTTGCATCTTAACCATAAAAAATAGAATTCATAACTATGTTCTGTATGTTGTGTTGGTATTAGAGGTATTCAAAAGGCCCTAGGGCATAAAGAATCAGAAAGGCCCACAAGGGTATTACGTATACCATTATGTGTTTTGTTTCAGGTCTGTAAACACACAGCAATGAACCAGTATACCATAAAATAAATTTGTGGTGTTAAATCAGACATGAATATTTTTAGCCCTAATGAAAACACTATTTACAACTGCGCTATATTAAATTACCTTTAAGGAATATTTATTTTAAAATGTTCAAATTTGGCACATTTTGTGTAATGAAGGAAATTAAATGAGAATTTGAATTGTCAAGGGAATGAAGTATTAAAATTAAAATAATAAAAAAATGTAGAAAGATTTATTTTTCAATAATTTCTTTATTTACATATGTAATATTACATTCTCACCAGTGTTGTACTTGAAAAGCTCAAACAATAATGGGATTGATTTTTAATTTATAGAATAATGTATATAAAGAGTCACTTGAATCAATTAATTCATCTTGAAAATAATTTATGCTTGATTTTTATATACAATGTTTTCTAATTTGATTTGTTGTAGGCACTTGGTGGAGGACGTTTACGGTGGGGTCATATTGAAATGATTCGACTGGGAATAATCAGGAAACTCACTTCTGATCGTATATTTGCAATTTGGCGAATTGATCCTCCATGGCAGCCTGTCACAAAAAAAGTAAGTTCAATTTTTTTTTATATTCAATTAAAACTAGCTTCTTTGTTAATTGGTGTTTTATGTCCTCACCAGTTGAATTCTCCTTTACAATAGTTATTAATCATCTCCAAATGATCTGGTTGTTAAAAAATACACAGTAAAATCTGTCTAAAGCGGAACCTGTACCAGCCAGAAACCTGCCTTATCCGGAAAATTTCTCTGGCCTGTAAAGTTAAATGGCATTTTTACACAGCATAAAATGGAACCTCTCCAATGTGGAAACAGAACGGTTTTTCATGTCCTGCAGGGGAAAAAAAATCTTTTCAAAACAGAATTCCTGTGAATTTAATGCAATTGGCGGGAAGATGCGAGATGTTCATTACAAAATAAATGCATCTGCAAGCTTTTTTAAAATTCTCTATCCCTGTGACATGCGATGTAATGGGGTCTACAGGTCATTGAAGGGAGAGGGGTTTCAACTATCAGCGCAGAATTCAACTTTGGGGTTGCTTTTCTATCAAGGCATAGGCTGTAGGGAAGTTCCCTCCCTCCTGACTCTCTGAGCATGGGAAGGTGTACAGATAAGCTTCTATTCACACGTCTGCCTGTCCTATATTGAAAAGCATTTCTCCTCAACCAAATACGCACAGCTCAAGGCCATGCGAGGATATCAGAAAGTCGTAATTCTGGGTTATGATGCATTGTGCATTGAAAGAGTCAGCAAGCAGTCTGATTGTAGCGAGTAAGGTGTGTATTTTTCAACTGAAAAGCTGTAAATGAAAAGTGCTTAAATCTTCATTTATTGATGATTTCTTCCATAAATGCATTATATGTTAATGTATTTTGATAATTATAATAAAGTTATATAATTTACTACTTTCAGGGCAGAAACGTCAATTTAAATAGTGTCAAAAATGGACTGCCTTCATAAAATGGAAACCTCCCTAAACCGGATTTTTTTTGTGTCCCATTCGATTCTGGCTTAGACAGATTTTGCTCTATTAAGTTTTTTTGTGGTGTTTTTTATATTTTAGTATATTGGGCTATTCTTTATTTCTTCTACTTGGATTGGCTTGGATTTTTTTAAGTTACTTCTCCTCTACCCTACTAAATGATGTAAAGTTTTGTATTTTTTAAAAATAATATTGTCTACCTCTTGAGCTATGTGAACATAAAGATTGGTAGCTATGTAATTAAATTTTTCAATGTCTTGAGTGACGTTTACTAGAGAAAATTGCTTTGGTCTGAGCAAACTTCAGAAAAGCTGAATTATCTTTAAAAGGAGGTATTTTTTGAATTGTAGAGTTGACAAAATAGCACCTACTTGTCTTCATCACTTTTGGCAGTGTTAACCATAGATTTCTATTTTTGTATTTTTAGTCTAGATTTAATTCCTACATTAATGGCTTCCCTTAATGATACAGGAACTTACTCTTGCATAGAGTAAATATGTTTGTCAGAAAATGGAAGAATTTATTTAAGGTTAGTTCATTAGTACCTGGTACGTTTTATAATAATTTCAGTTTGTTTTATGGAACTTTAAATATAGCCTTAAAGTTAGAAAAGTTAATATTGTTTCATAATAAATTTGGTACATCTTAAACTTTGACTCCTGAAGAGGAAAAGTCAGTCTTAGAAACATTGAGATGTTAAAAGCTTCAAGAGAACATTTTAATAAAATTCTTTGAACTAAATTATGGTTTCTGATTAATGTGTGTTGGGTTTCAATCTGCCTTACTAATAAATGTTGAGTAAAATTTACTTCTAGAGTAAGCTTGAAGTAGCCAAAATCTTTACTAATAAACATGGAGTAACGGAAACGCAGCATAAGTTTGGAGTAAGGGCGGCGTAGTTACCATGGAAACCTCTGTTCCCAGTCGACCCCTAGTTTAAGCTTGGAGTAAGCATGAAGTAGTGCAAGTCTGTGGCAATTCACAGCAAAGGAGGTTAGAATATATGGAAATGACATTATCCTTAGAAAGTGAAGCTTTTTTGATGACTCCGGTCAGGCTGCGATGTTTTGTTGACAAAACATCTCAATTAAGCCGGCTTACAAGCTTTGTACTTGCTTACGCCCAGCTTACGGCTTTACAGCCAATGTGAAATAGTGTTTGGGGTTATTTATTTGTATTCTTGGGAACAAATGTTGTATATTAACATTTAATATTAATGTTTTTCTCCAATAGTATACCAGGGACATAATTCATATGATTAATTTGAAAAAGAAATTATTGAAAAGATATAGACTCATCTAAATGATCTTAAGGTCAAGATAAGGGCTTTTGGTAATTTAATTAAGCATCAAATGACTAAATTTGAAGAGTTTAATGAGCGGTTAAAGAATAATCCACAAACATTTTGGTCCTTGAGCGGTAACAAATCTAGATCTAGTCGATTCCCATCTTTGCTTAGTTATAATAATTGTCATTCTTCTGATCCGGCGACTGTTGTTATCTTTTTTGCAGAATTCTTTAGTAATGCTTAGACACATAATTTTATTACACACACAACTACTGAGAAATATTGCGCAGATCATATTGGTCGAAGAATGTATATTACTATTGACTATACTGTGGATAAGTTGAGTGAGTTTCTTGTTAAATTAACCTCAGGATACCAACAACAGATTTATACATAAGTCTAAGTTGTTCCAAGGTATTAATCTCTTGAATGATATGTCTGCTTGGTATGCTGGTGACATAGACTTATTAGCTGATCCAGTTGAGACACTATGTAAAAATGTTTTGCGATATATGAATGCTGTCGCCATTAATTAATGTACAAATATCCTGTAATGGTTTCTATCTGCTGGATTTATTCTTGTAAATAAATAAATAAAAACAAAAAATAAATTCAAAATTGGAACATTTTTGCCCAACATGATTGTCTTTTTTAGTGCACCTGTCTTTACATTTAGGCCCAAATTTAGTATAAATCCAATTTTGTTCCAGCCCATGGGAGAAAACCCACATCTGGAACGTAATGAATAGGTGAAGTTTTCATTGAGTTTTTAGAGCATTCTAATTAACATACTACATTTTGATGGTATTCATCTGTTGCAGCACTGGTATTATAAGAATTTTGTGGCATAAATCCAAGTTTTTATTTAGCAGTAACCCAAATAAGCTATAGTTTATGGCCTCAGAGCCCAAGAGGCCTAAAAAATTATTAAAGTAAATTGCATAGCTAAAAAGTTTATGAAAATATGCAAATTTTTATTTAGTTGCAGTACATAAATACAAATTAATTAAATTTGATAAACACACTATTGGAGTTGAAAACAGATTTATTCTAAGACCAGTGTATTCATTCTGCTCTATTTCAGTTTGAACTTGTTGAGTGGATGATAAAATCTGTCATGCCAAAATCTGTTACAGCGTCTGACTCAAATGGTATCTTCTCATATACCCAACGTTTGGCTTATTTAAGTACAAACATTTTAAAATAATAAAATGAGACAGACAATTCAGTCCAGTGTATCCTTTATTAAGTAAAATCAAGAGTTAAAAACAAGTGTCGAGTTACTATGGGACAAGACAAACTCATTTCACAAACAATAGTGTTCAGTGAAAATTATAAGCTCTGAGGTTTATCTTTCAAGAATACCATATCTGATTTTATAAACAAAATGTTGCATTAACAGCATTTTTAGTAAGTTTTTGTCAGTGTAACAGGGTCAGTTTTGTTACAGTGTTGATGCTATATTGCAGCTATTTTGACCTATAGAATTTTTATCAATTTTTAAAGTAAATATTTGAATAAAACTATTATTTGAAGTATATTGTATTTGTTTAATTAATTTTTAATAAAAATGCTAAAATATCCAATTTCAAAAATGTTATTGTTCACTGTAAAAAGGAGGGGGTCTCAAAAACATTTTAGCTTGGTGCCTGGAAAATGGTAAATCCTCTGCTGCATATAGAGACAACAAAAGTAACATTTTCATGAAATGATTTTGCATTAAAGGTACCTAATAGTAAAGTCAAAGGTTTAAAAACTGTAATAGAAGGAATAGTTCATTAAACAAATATTTTGTATTATGTTATCTAATAGAAAACATTTTAAATGCAAAAAAAAAAAAAATTGTGGCATCTTTGAATTGCATGTTCCTCAGACATGTAAGAAATTTTTATATTAATTATATATCATCATTGATTTTTAAAAAAATATTGAATTTGTATTAGACAAATATCATTAATATTTTAAAAAAATAATACAGATTGATATGGCTTTAGACAGACAGTTACCCTTGAGCCGGTGTTTCTTTAATTCTCTGTGGCAAGTTACTGCTTACTGCTGTTACTGTTACTGCAACAGTTTCACAATAATATTCCAAAAATATATATGCGTTTTTTAATTTAAAAATTTGGTGTGAAAACCACTTATTAGATAGATGATTTTAAAGTATATTCTTAATGCCAGTCACTTTGAAAACTAAGCTGCATCAACTTGCATTTCTCTTATTTTCCCCACTTAATTTTGTCTTCAGTCGGCTTTGATCCTGCACGGGATTCAACTTTTATGAAGCTGCTGTTGGTGGCATGTCTTTAACTGAATTTGTTTTGCAATTATTAATATGGTAGAGGTGTTCGTGTTCAAGTCATATATTGGTTGACGCAATCTTTGGAAGAATTTTATTGAAGATTTCCTTTAAGCATATTCCCTTAATAACTCCAATGATTAATTCGCAGTAAAGTTTTTGGCCTCATTGACGTTTTTAATTTTGGTTGGTGACTGTATCACTACAACCATAGACAGAACAGTTTTCATCTATTCCTTGTCGGAGAATTTCTTCTTCTCGGATCCATCCATGTTAAAAAAATTGGAATTAAATCTTATAATGAGATTCACTAAAGCATTTCATTTCCATTTCTTTACAGAGTTTTTCAAAAGACAGTTTCCAAAATTATTATTCATTTCAAATGTGCAACACAAACAGCAAGATATTTCACGTCCTCGATTTTATGTTACTTGTTCATTTCACCTTCTTCCTTGCAAGACAAATTATTTAGATGTTGCCAAATGTCAGTTGCCTAATATACTCACATTTTTTTAAATTGTTATTATTATTATTTTTATTTTTTTAAGCTATAATAATTTCTCAATGACATTAAATTAAAGGTACAATTTTAATAATACTTGGCTTCAAGCTCATGAGGAAAACTCAGTTCAACTTCAGACAACAAATTAACCATTTTTTAAAATTTACTCTGCCACTTAATGAATTCTTGGGAGGCCTAATATTCTTTCCATGTTTGTTTTGCTTTATCGTGTTCATATTTCTGTCTATTCATTCAAACCAAGTATTACATTTGCATCACATTCTTTAGCAAAGTATCAATATATGAGTAATATAAAATATAATTGGAAAGGGAGATTTCAGGTAATTGGTCAAATTATCCTACTGCCTAACGTTAAGGACTGGCTTCATTTTCAGCTGTGAAGAATGTCTTCTCCATATATTCATAATTCTAACCTCCATGTTTACAGCAAAGGATGGATGCTGGATGCCGAAACCTGATGCAAAGACGTCTTTGTGATGATTTATTAATGATTTAATTTATTAATAGGCTATTATGATATCCAAAATTATCAATACATAAACGTAACTATCAATGGAGTATCCGACTTAAGTTGACATGAGGTTTTTAGGTGTGGCCGAAAGTTGTTTATGAAGTAACGCCAGCATAGTTACTCTTCTCTTACTCTGCGTTTATTAGTAGAAAATTACTCTTCCCTTACTTCACGCTTATTCTGAAAGTATTACCAAATAGTATAAAAGTATATCTTTTATACTATTTGGTATTACTTCCTAAGTAAACGTGTTACTCCTGGCTTAAACCAGACCTCTGTTAGTAAGGCTAAATATGTTTAATTAAAAATTACTCCCTAAAATAAATGACTAAAAATCTTAAATCCAAAATCTCAATGACAGTCTGAGGATAGTGGAGTATTAATCTTAGATGGTTCCAAATGTACATTTATAGTATTGGTGTTGCTTCTTATTGATTCTTGAAAGTGAAATCTTGAATTGCACATTTTGGAATGTCAAGTTTTGATGGGTTTTAAATGTTGCTATCATCAGTTGTACTGATTTATATCCTTGAAAGAACAAGAAATCAATAGTCTATCGTTCGTTGCATCTTTAATTTTTAAGTGTGTATTGACTTTCCTCATCATATCAGCCATTGTTCTCTGTTTGGATCAATAATCCTCTTTAACAACTACATTGACGATCACAATCTTATTGTTGGGAGGTATACAAGCTTCAAACTGTGCTTGTAATGTAAACATAACATAAATGAAATATTAGCTACACATAAATACTTAACAATATTTTTAACAACAATTGAGGAGTTATCTTAATCTTATTATATGGTGGAGAATTTCGGAAACGAGCAGGTGCAAAGTGTGAATTCGAGTTAAAAGGCATGCACCAATGCAATTTGGCCTATTAATAGTCAATGATAATCCAAGAACAGGTAAAGCGGAGCCTTTCCTTCTTCTACAAAAAATTGTGAGTGTTTGATGCAGATAGAAAAAATTTAATTGTGACTACAGTTAAAACATACCATTAGTGAAATTAGTGAGAAGAAAACTACATGGTTATATTCGACACCCACATACTATCATATCTGAATTTCACTCTCTGAATTGGAAACTAATCATTAAATAAAGCAAACTTTTTTTTTTTAATATTAGTGACTGCTTAGCCAATCATATTGAGTGTACTAAAATTCTTTTTAAGTTTTCACATACACATTTTGTCTGAGCATTGCGCATATTTACTAACATCCAAACCAGCCACTTAATAATTACTTTATATAAAGTATTTTATCCTTTTCGCGCTTTAATGAAAAAGGTTTTTGCAGTAAAACACTTGCGCATTCAACTGTAATGACATTTTACTCTATAATGCAAGACTTGTTTGGAACATCATATCCCCTTACACCAAATTAGAATTAGAATGTTATTTCATTCCGAATTTGAACTGACCAGGAACTGTCAACTAACCTTCACTAATTATCTGATGACCTTACATGAACTCTTAAAGATTTCTGGTAAGCCCAAAACGTGATCGAAAAGAGTAGTTTTACGAGCTCCCTCCCTTTCACTTGCTCTTTTTCTCTCTGTCTCTCCCCCTTCCACCTTACTAGTTGTCGAAATAACATTGGTACACGAAATCTACCTCCTGAAGCCTCTGCCATCGCCTTCCTCATCCACTTTGGCCCAGTGTGCAGTTTGGAAGGGCTTTTCTTCACCCGAAACCGACCCCCACACACACACACGAACGAACGAACAAACAAACAGACGAACGAACGAACAAAGAAACAAACAAACTTCCCACTCCCACTCCCACTCCCACTCCTCCCACTCCCACTCCCTCTCCCACTCCCACTCCCTCTCCCACTCCCTCTCCCACTCCCACTCCCACTCCCACTCCCAAGCACTAAAAGGCCCTGCACGCTCTTTCAAAACGTTGCGTGCTCTGCTCTTGCCTACAATTTGCAGCCCAACTGGAGCAAATTTGTATGTGTTTATTGTTCATTTTCATTTATTTTGAAGCAACAGAAAAAGTGTTAGGAATATCTAAGGGCTTGCAGTGCTTGCTGAGTATGCTCTGAATCTTTTTAATTGGAGGCAAGGTACATTGGTTACTTATTTTGTTTGTGTTACGACAGCTGGATGAAAACTGACTTCTGAGCGTACGCTGTTCTTTTTTCTTGTCACAAACCTTCTTACAATGGTCTAAGTCAAATATCAGAACTTGCTCAGACTCTTGTTCTCTTTTTAATTATACAATGTTTGTTGTGATGTAAGCATTTGGAGAATTGAATTTTGAAGTATTTGGAACACTGGCACGATTTTGCTTATGTAAAAATGTAAGGTTATCAAGTAAGCACAACCTTGCCTCCTCTTCTCTTCCTTCAACCTTTCTTAACTTGGTACATGCACATCTGATGGTCAATTTGATCTTACTAGCTGCAAAATAGAATAAAATTTGTATTACAATGTGACTTTCTTCTGATTCTTCAGAATGTGATTTTTGTAGGGACTCCTTTTCAAAAATTTATTCCAATATTTCAGTAACAAAATGATAAAATAATTGTTTACCATTATGTGTTCAATTGAGGGTTTGAGATTTTGAAAGTTGTACATCTGCCCATAAAGATACATAGTGTAATGTGTAACTTTTATTTTCTTATGAGAGTGTACAGCGGTTCGTATTTATATGTCATCAACAAACTCTGCTTTAAAGCAACTCTTGACGTTGTTCCCAACCCAGAAGCACCAGAGCAGAATGTTCATTTTCAACTATGAAGCACAAAAAAGTAATTTCTGAGGAATATAATAACTGGAATTGTTCACCCTTGCAATTTTGTCAAAAGAAAAACAACTTGGGGGTATACCCAATAATTTCAATGAATTAGTGGCGGAGAAATATATTTGTCTAAAAAAAATCAGTGATGAAAGTAAGATTTAAATTTGCCAATTTCTGTGGTGATTGATAAGAGTTCATCATGAATGTGCAATATTGGTGCAATTGTCACATTCTTATTGTACATATGGAATAAAGCATATTCCTTCACCAGCAGCCTATGACCATGTATGGGTAATTAATTAAGATAATTTCATTTACAGAAGCATGTGAGAACATCGTTTCATATCAGTTGTGCTAAAACAGTGTCAGCACCATTAAAACTTAACTGTCCCATTGACACTGGTTTCTGTGTAAAATGTTACAGGGACAAGGTCAAAGAATGGGAGGAGGAAAAGGAGCTATTGACCACTATGTCACACCAGTGAAGGCAGGCCGGGTCATTGTGGAAGTTGGAGGATATTGTGAATTTGAAGAGGTATGCTTTTATATTTATTTATCCATTATGCCCTAAAACTCTAATTTATTTCATGTTTGTTGCTTCATAAACAAAGTTTTATCCAGTAATTAATTAAAGCATTTTGTTATGACAAGGAAAATTTAATTTTTTTCGAATACACTTTATATACACACTTTATGATGAGTTGATTTGTTTACAACAATCTATACACAATCTATACAAACACATAAGACACAATCTATACAAACACATAAGACACAATCTATACAAACATGCACATACAGCAAGTCTACAATTGAAGTACTAATAGTAAGATCACCCAAGTCAAGATTTGGTGAAAAGTGCATGCTTACGTTAGGTTCGGCAGATGGTGTACAGAATGTCTGATGGCACCGTTTCTTGCCATACAAACAGAAGTTGGTATTTTGAACTGAGTGCAGAAATACCCAAAGTCCAAATTGTTGGTATTTTTTCTTCTCAATTGTTGGCTCTACGGTAATATGTGTTACCTCTGCTCAGAAGCAATTGACTCTTTGCTAATGTGAGTGTTTTTGAGTAACTGGAGCGAGTTTCAAAATTGTTCAGAGAAAGGTGGTAGGAGAAAAATGCAAGTGTTGAAGAAGCTGCTTGAATATTATTCCAGAAGATAATGGTAGAATTCTTTCATAAACACATTTCTGAACATGAAAAGCAGGAATGTTGAGGACCTTTTCCTGCTAGGACTGATCGTAATGAGTGATTCAAAAAGACACCATCCATGAAATGAGAAAGAGTACAACCATGCAAATTCTTTTATCTACTTTTTCATCATTGGAGATACTACCATTGTTTACGAATACCTTTTTCCAAGTATTTATGCTGTAACTGATGAGAGAGTTAATCAGGTTCGTAAATTACTATGTTGCAGGTAGACACTGAAGGAGAGAAGGGGCAAATCTAAGAGTGTTAATACTGTGCCATCAAAAGAAAGCTTTAGAATTACAGATCACATTAGATCATTTCCAATGAAAGAAAGTCTATAACTGGAGTCGCCTAAATATGTTTTTGTAAAAGTTAATTTGTTATTTCCAATTACTCCAAAATCTTTAACTTTTGATATATTTTAAATTGCTCCATTTAAGTGAAATTGTATTTGAATTCAATAGCATCCTTATTTATATAAAAAAAACTTAGCACCATACATTTGTGTTAAGTCTCAAACTAATACATTTTATATTTCAAAAAAACTATGAAGTCATCTTCATATAGCAACTTTCTTGAGTGTTTGACATCAATCTGATTACATTAATGAAGATGTTAAGTAAAATTTGGCCCATGATTGGAAACTTAGGGAACCTCTAAATCATTTTAATTTTTCTATTTTACACATTGATTTCATGTTTTTCAAATAGCGCAAAACTAGCTCAATAAATATTTTATTTCCATTTATTGCCTTTATATTCATTGTTTATAATTTTTGGATTAATGTCTTTTTAATCAAAAACTTTTGACAAAACATTGGGAATCGCTTCTATTTGCTGTCTGTCCATCAGCCACAAACTACCTATGTGGAAGCCAAAGATTGGTTTCTATTTATTTCCCATTCTTAAATCCATGTTGAACTTCAATCAAAGTTATTTGAGAGTTATTTCAACTTTAGTTTCTGTTGTACAAATAATTCATTTCTCAATAATTTTGGAATTATGCTAATTGGTGATACTGGACTGTAGTTACAAATATTAGATTTATCACCAGGTTGTGAAAGGGAATCACAGCATTTTTTTTCCATTCTGTAGGCAAAATAACGTCTGTAGTAGGTTTGTTAATAATTAAACCAAGTGGTTTCTTACCTTTACAGTTAACTCAGAAACCTAGCTAATTCTAGACATTGGCTTTTGTTCAGTTGCAATGATCAACATTTTTTTAATGTGCATATAATTTGTAAATTAAATAATAAATACAGATTCACCTGATCTGTCAGACCACTTACGAAAAAAATTCCATTAGGAAATTAAGTGTTTTCGTGAAAGTTGTTGCAAGTACACCATGATTTGGGTTTTTGAATTAGCAAAATTTCAGGCAGTTAATTGCGGCTTTTCAACCGTGTGAAAGTAGTTTTTGCATATATTTATTTGTCATTAATAAAAATAAGGGAAATAAGGGGAAAACTAAGGAAGGGAAATTGTAGGACAATTTTCTTGAACAAAGATGGTTTACATTTATCATTCATTAACTCGGTTAAGTCACTGGTGAACAATTTTGAAGTTTTAATTAATAAATTAATTAAAGATCTGAGTAACACCCTTCAATGTAACTGGCTGATGACCACCAATACAAGGGGGGGGGGAGTACAGCAGAAATAGTGTGTGCACATGGGCACTGGCTTGCAATGGCTTATGTTGTAATCCAGGGGTTTTCAAACTTTTTTCATTCATGGCTCCTGTGACCTGAACACAACTTCCCGCGGCTCCCCTGGTAACCATCATTACCAAATTTATAGGAGTAATATAGGCCTATTAAAGATTCATCAGAAATGAGTACGTGATATAATACGCAATTTTATTTCTCGATTCTAATTAGGTATTAAAATAACACCTTACACTTTTTGTGTCGCTAACATGCTCTTGCATGAGCACAGGAACTCTTAACCTGTATGGGTAGATAGATTAAATACACCCCCTCCCCCCCACGAAGAGTGCTAGGGATGTACGCCGCTGCTAAAGAAGCCACAGAAGCTTGTTGGTAAAGAACTTTGTAGGTTCAATTAACCCACAATTAAGTAGAACAATAAGTCATATATATTACAAATAACATAGTATAATAGTGGAAAATTATTTTGGGGACATAAATGACACAAGGATTAAAGTAAATCAAATCTAAAGATCATTTTTAATAAATCACCATGATGCCCCTACCATATAGCCACAATACTCCTGGGAGCCACGACGCACAGTTTGAAAACCCCTGTTCTAATCTAAAATGCAACCACAAGGTGCTCTCACAGTCATTGTGGTTCCTTCTCCAGGCATGTGCAAGGGCATGTTCCTGTCAATTTCTGGAATGTCCACTGGTGCACTGAACTACTTGAGATAATTGATAATGTTAAGTCATTATATCTTTTGAGAAGCATTATGCTACATATCAGTCAGTGGTCACAGTTCACAGATTGGTTGTCTATAATTCATGATACGCTATTTTGTTGCAGGTAAAACGTGCTTTAAATCTAATTGTTCACAATCTACCATTTAAAGCTGCAGCTGTTACACACCAAATGCTCCTGGATTGGAAAGTTAAAGAGAAGAAATTGGAAAAAGAAAACAAAAATCCATACACTTTTAAGTACATAATTCAAAATAATCTTGGAGGCTGTCATAATTGGATATCCCCTGTGGACAAGAGGTGGTTTGGTAAACATTTGTAGTGAAACAACAGACTTCTGATTTCAGAAATGATAATTCAGTTGCTTAATTTTAGTATTGTAAGAAAGTGATGTATTATTAAAGTTTTGTTTTTTAAAATTTGTTTGCATATATTTCAATTGGCCTAAACACCTTTCTTACTAATACCTACTAGTAGCTAGCTCATTGAATCCTTGCCCCAAATCTTGGGAAATGATCCCATAAGGCGTCACCGAACCAACAGTTTACAGCAGCAAAGTTCAGGCGTTTGTGTGAAAGAGTGAAGTGAAAGTGGGTGGGAAAGAGAGAGATGCGATTCAGCAGACGCTTCCAAAATTCATTAGCAATCAGATGTATTACTAGAATATATGTCAGAAGTGTTAAGCAGTAGTCAGTAATGTCAGAGTAGGCGAGATCAATTTAAAGATTGGTTGAAAAACGTGTGAAAATTGACATTGATTGGATGGTGGAAATAGAGTAATGTGTAGAATTGACTTGGAAGAGAAGTGTCAGAGTCAAAGTTTTGGAGTAAAGTGAAAGTACATTGTAGACATTGATTAAGCTGATTGAGTAGTGTTTTAAAAAGGACAGTATGAAGTTTGAAAAGAGAAAATAATACAAGAAGGTTTGGAATGTAATGTGGATAAACTAGAAATGTGTTGTTTTAAATCACTCTAATAATTTTCATAGTGAGTGTGTGGAAGTTTTGTTACAAGTACATGTCTTATTAATTTCAATATGAAAAGAAGCAATTCACAAGGGGGAATTTTTTTTTTTTTTTATTTTCATTAAAGCCTCTAGTTTGTATGTATGTATGTATTTAGTCTGGCACTACAGCCTCTTGAAAGTAGGGTGTGCCATGAGGTCCTAGCCTGACAGCTGTGGTCGCTGCAGACCTTTGGAAAGGCAGGTCACAACCTCATACACCATTTATTTTGCATTCTCCACCTGAGAAAAGGTTTTACATTTACACAGTTATAGGAACTGAGGCATAGTAGTGAAAAGTGACAATTTAATTTTTGCCCGGCACTGGTACCCTATCTCAAACCTTTTAAATTTCAAAAATTGCAGAAGGCCAATTTGTACTTTCACTCTGTTTATGCAGTATAGAGAAAGTTATGTAATGCTGTGGGAAAAGCAGCGAATTTTCTGCAGAAAAACTGCTCAGCCAATTTTTTCCAAAACTGATGTTTCCCAATTAATCTGGCTGATGTGGGCTCTGGAATTTGAAACAGTATTTTAATTTTATTGGATACTTTGCATGAAGCCCCTGGTATGTTTTCAAAAATTTCAACAACAAAAATGGCTCTAAATTCTTCAATTTTTTTAGTGGCTGATGACATTAGATCATTGTTACACTTCCTGCCTTATAAAATGGATCTTTTTAATTAATCTGCAAACATTCTCAACGAGGCTCATGGCTTCAGAAAAGTGCAGCAGAAAGGGCTTGTTTTGGGGAAATGGTTATTGTCTGCCAATTCTTGTGGGTAACTACAATACTTCCACTTATGTAAAGCAATAAAATATTACCAAGAGAGAAAAAGAGAAGATAAGGAAGGTGGAGAATGAGATAGAAAGTTATAAAGAATACTTTCAACTAATATTTTGGGCACAAAATGTTTTATAATGGAATTGTTGAAAATAAAAATCGATTTTCATTGATAATATTTTCTACAGTTACAGAAATGTGTGTATTAAAGGTAAAGGTATCACCTGCGTATTGCACGCAGGCCGATGTGGTCCTAAAGGGAGGCGAAGGTAGGGCTCCACCTTTTCATCGCCGTCGGCACAAGGCGGAGGTTGTGTGGCGAGCACAATGCTCTGGCTACCTTTACCCCCAGGAAAGATCCTGGTACTCACTTGGAAAGAAGGCTGAGTCGACCCCAGAGCCGCCCTGAAGGGAAAGCACCAGATATAAATCCCAGCCGACGCCGGGATTCGAACCTGGGTCCTTCAGGTCAAGAAGCCAGTGCTCTTCTTCTGAGCCACCGCCACTTCAATGTAAGTACTATTCAAAGTAATATTCAAAACGCAAATTTATGTAATTGTAACTATTGTCATAATATTGTAAATACATTTAATAATTCATGAAATAATTCGCTAGTTGGATACATTGAAAGTATTTTCCATTTCTAATCTGCTTTAATTGATGTAGCAATTCTAGTTACTTTCTCAAATATTTTATCTTCTTCTCAATAAGTAGAACATATTTCACAAAGAGAACTAGTGGTGCTACAGAATGGCACAGACTTTCCCGTATTAGTTTTCTATTTCCTTTGGTCTCGGCTACCTATCTGGAATTGCCAGCTGCCATCTACGGCCGCCCAAAGTACAATTTTTTGACATTTTCTTAATGTTTCGGTTACCTAATAGGAGAACAAATGTTGTTTTAAGAATTTTAAAGAACAGTAAAATCTCGTCCTAAATTGCAACTTTCTTTGAAAAATTTGGAGACGCATTGAAAAAATGACATTTAAGCACTACTGTAAAAGCAAAATTTAAAGCTCTTTTTCACAGAAAATCTTCGAGTTTTCGAAAAACATCAGTAGAACTGTTTTGAAGTACAACTACTCATAAATACAATAGTGTTTACAAATTGCTGGAAATGTGCATATGAGATCTTTCAAAAAATTACATTTGTGTAATTTATGAAAAAAAATATACCCCAAATTAAATTTTACGTCATATTAAAGAGTGCAATTTGCACTATCAGTTGGAAAAGTTTGGAGAAAAAAATTTGGAGCCATGTTTGAGAAAATGGCGTTTCAGCATTTCTGAAATTGCGGAATTTCGAGCTACTTTTCACAGAAAACGGTTGAGTTTTCGATTAACTTTACTTGACATTATTTAAAGAACATGTACTCATAAATATAATATTGTGAACAAATCGCCGCTAATGTAAATATTAACGATGTGAGAGGCAAGTAAAAAAAATACATTTTTGTAAGTTTTGAAAAAAACAAAAGGTTAGAGCAGTATGGCGTTTACGTCATCTCATAGAGTACGTTAGGCACAATCCTTACCAAAAGTTTAAAGAAAAAATTTGGAACCGTTTTTGAGAGAATCGTGTTTTTGTAATTTTTTAAAATTGCACATATTGCACGCAATATTGCGCGAACATTACTAAAATTTTCAAAAAAAATGTACATGACCTTAATGAAAGAACTCCCTTTGGAGAACAAATTTCATTTTGAGGAAAAGTCTCTTTCTTTAATTTTGTAGTGGTTGGAAGAGGCCGAAAAAAATTCAAACTTTTGCAATTTTCGAAAATCCAGAGTTAACCGTGAAATTAGGACCAATGCCACCTTTATAAGTGTATTGTACTCTATTCTTACAAGAAATTAGAAGAAAAAAATTGGAGCCGTTTTTGAGAAAATGTCAGGGAGGCTCCATGTAAAGTACCCCCAGATTTTGAAGAAAGTTTTTCAAAATCTCAATGCTTCGACTAGAGCCAGATGGACGCGGGTTTCTTCAATTTGAAAAATATTCTATGAATGGTTTAGGCGCTAGGGGTGTTCACAGACAGACGGACAGACACGGACGTTTTCTTTCAGTATCAAGGACTTAAAAAACAGGGATTCTGGCTACACCACGTGTTATGTGTTTTTTTCTTAAATTATCAACGGGTTTTATCCACTTTTGCGTTGTCAGGGCCCGGCAATTAATTTTTTCTGCCGAAAATTTGCCGTTTTTTTCACGCAGCATTACAGAAC